>CM062819.1:991133244-991613410 GCA_031772625.1 Pinus tabuliformis | reverse complement strand
CAATTCCAGATAATTTAAAGAACTGGAAATTATTTTCTGATGACAAACAAATAATTAACTTTTTAATTTCAGAAGAAGAGTTTGTAAATAACAATATAGATACTGATACATCAATAAATCCTGACACTAAGGGTGAGATAGAAATAAATGAGATAGAAGGTGAGGAACTGAATAGACTCAACCCAACTAAATTTACCAAGTTAGATGCAGATAACCTAGAGAAAATTGAGATTGATGAAATAAGGAGTGAAGAAACTGAAGTAATTAATCTCAAGGATATTTTTTTACCAAAGGGATTAACCCCTCTGGAAGATTTATTTGATTCAAATGATGTTTCTAGGAAACCTAAAATGGAACCATTAAGGTATGATATAGAGGAATGTAATATAGGCACCAATCAAAATCCTAAACTAATCAAACTTTCAAAATCATTACCCCCAACTGAAAAATTGGAATATATTGAGTTGTTGAAAGAGTTTCAAGATGTCTTTGCTTGGAGTTATGAGGACCTCAAATCCTATGACACCAACATCATCCAACGCACAATTCCTATTAAAGAAATCAAAAGCCTTTCAAACAAAAACTTAGAAGGATTAATCCTATCTTGTTACCTGCAATTGAGAAAGAAATTCAGAGGATGTATGATGCCAAAATAATAGCACCAATCAGATTTTCTGATTAGGTCTCAAACATGGTGCCAACTAGAAAGAAAACTGCTAAGATCAGACTCTGTGTGGATCTCAGAAACCTCAAAAAAGTGTCACTAAAAGACAATCACCCTCTCCCCAAAATGGACCACATTCTATAGAGAGTAGTTGGATCAACCAGAATATCATTGTTGGATGGGTTTTTTGGTTACAATAAAATCTCGGTTCATCCCGATGACCAACCCAAAACTGCCTTTACTATCCTTGGGGCACATTTATGTGTGTGAAAATGAATTTTCGGCTAATGAATGTAGGAGCCACTTTCTAGAGGGATATGGATATAGCCTTTGCAAAATAAATTCATGATTTCCCGATGATATTATTGTATTTTCAAAATCTGACAATCAACATGTGGATCATCTAAGACAAGTTTTTATTAAATGCAAGAAATTTGGAATCTCCTTGAACCCCAAAAAGTCCTTTTTAGGTTAGAAGAAGGAAAGTTGTTAGGTCATATAATTCCAAAAGATGGTATAAGAAAAGACCTTGCGAGAATAGAAGCCATCTTGCAAATACAACACCCTAAGAACATTAAAGAGTTACAAGCTTTCTTAGGAAAAATTAACTTTCTTAGAAGATTTATATCTAATGTAGCAGAATTAATTAGATCACTAAAAAACATGTTGAAAAAAGATTCCACCATAAAATGTACTGTTGAGGCTAAAAAATCCTTTGAAGATATTAAACTAGGCTTAACTAAAACACTTGTGTTAATCAGTCCTAAATTTGACAGAGATTTCATCTTGTTTTCCTTTGCTTTCGAGGACACAATTGCTGCAGTTCCATTGTAGAAAAATGACCAGGGCTATGAACAACCCATTGCTTTCTTTAGCAAAGCCCTGAGAGATGCCCCCTTGAAATATAATATAATGGAAAAACAAGCATTGGCTTTAGTTAAAGCCATTAAGGACTTTAGGGTTTACATATTATATTCTCATATAGTAGCCTACGTTCCAAATTAAGTAGTCAAAGACATCCTAACTCAGGATGGTCCTGATGGAAAGAGGGAAAAGTGGATTTCTACTATTTTAGAGTATGATATAGAAATCAAACGTACTAAGTTAATCAAGGGCCAAGGTTTAGCCAAGATCATGGTTGAATCGAACTGTCAAGCCTTGGATATAAACTTTATTGCAACAATAGATGATGGAGAGGAGATGGTGACTCCACTAATAAGCCATGCCTTTATTGAATCACCTTGGTATGCTGATATTAATTACGTTTTACTAAACTTACAAGCTCCTCCTGAATTATCTAGAACTAAAAGCAGGTTTTTGAAGATGAAATCCTTGAAATTTTGTATATTAGACAATGCTCTGTTTTGGAGAGATCATGAAGGTATTCTTCTCAATTTATTATTGAAAGAGGAATCTGATAAAGTTTTGCAAGAGTTTCATGCAGGTGACTGTGGAGGACACCTTTACTAGAAGATCACCGCAAATAAAAAACCTAAAGCTGGTTTCTACTAGCCTACCTTGTTTGCTGATGTCAAAAAATATGTGACCTCTTGTCACAATTTTCAAATTTTTGAGGGGAAGAAAAAGCTTTTACCTTTACCCCTCAAGACAATCTCTGCTAAAATACCTTTTCAACAATGGGGTTTAGACTTCATTGGTGAAATTCACCCACCCTCCTCTTCCCAGCACAAATGGATCCTCACAACCACAGACTACTTCACAAAATGGATAGAGGCCATACCTTCAAGGCAAGCTACAGACACCGTTATCATCAACTTCCTTGAAAACAACAATTTATCAAGATTTGGATGTCCAACTAAGCTCATTACTGATAATGCACCAACCTTTAAATCCAAAATAATGATAGATTTCTGCAACAAGTATCATATCACCCTAGGCCATTCTACAACCTATTACCCTCAAGGAAATGGACTGGTAGGATCCTAAAAAAAAGCCTGGTAAACATCATCAAGAAGTTACTAGAGGACAATAAGAAAAATTGGAATAAAAAGCTAGTCAATGCCTTATAGGCAGACAGATTGACTACTAAAAAATCAATTGGTACTTCTCCCTATCAACTAGTTTATGGGATGGAAGCTGTCTTTCCATCCTCTTTGGGAGCATCAGTAATGAAGATACTTTAGGAATTGAAGGTTGAACCAAATAGTATCCAAAGGAGAATCAACAAAACTATTCATCTACAACAAACCAGAGAAGAGGTATATATCAGGTCTCAATTTGTGCAGGAGAAGCTTAAAAGGATTTTTGATAAGAGAACCAAGGCTGAAGATTTCTACCTGGGTGACAAGGTGCTCAAGTGGGATTCAAGGAGGGAAGACAAAGGTAAACATGGGAAATTTGATTTCCTATGGAAAGGTCCCTATGTCATTTATGCTTATAGAGGAAATAATGCTTTCTTCCTGAGAGGAATTGATGGTACAGATGCAGAAGGTGGGCAGTGAATGGTTGAATGCTGAAACATTACTTTGAACCTAGTTACTAATTTTCATTTCCCATTTGTACATGTTCTATTTTCAAAAGTATAGTTTGGATTGGGTGGTGATCTTTGAAGTTGAAGCCCGAAGAGAAGGCCCTAAGCTTCAAAAGATTTACTGTCATAAGTATCAATGATGCAGATTTGTAGAAGGACACCTGGCAAGGCAACACCAATAGAAATTCAAAGGCCACTGATCTTTAAAGTTCTTGACATTTCACTAGAAAATGCCATCCCCAAGTGGAGCCATTTTTAGGTTCATATACCAACATGAGTCATAATTTTGAATGACTAAGGTTAAGTCTTGTAATATTTTACATACCTTTGCTTTTTGCAAATGTTTTCCATATTAAAAAATTAAAAAATATAAAGAGGGTATGTCCTAAAAGAATAATCAAAGGACAAAAAGAGTGAGAAAAGGTCAAAAAAAATGAAAATATATGAACCCCCCAAAAAAAACAAAAAGAGACCATGAAAGTGAGCAAGTCTAAATGCCACTACTATTTACTTTTATGCATAATAATGATTGTGTGTAACTTGTTATTCATGCCACAATCCATGGTAATCAAACTGTTTAATCTTGATTATATCATGCTTTGAATTTTATGTTTATAGTTAGAGAATAAAATATGACCAAACAGTTTAATCTTGGCAGATCATTAGATAGGTAGAGAAAATAAAAGGAGCTCATAAGTTTAATCTAAGCCCTTGGATGATATAAGGTCAAAAATAGATGGTTTGTTTTGTTAAAGAAAAGATAGAATAAGGGTTTGCTAGCCTAAATGCCCCCAAATAAATGAAGAAAAATGTTAGGGTAAGAAATGGGTAAGTAGAAGAAAGGTTGCTGAAGTATAAAGTTAATTGGATCAAAGTACATGCATCATGCTTACACTCATATTTCAATATGTATGATCAACTGTGAAAGCAAAAACAAAGGTTTGCAAGTTAGTATGATTAACTCCCCTCATTCATTTTTCCCCTTTACTTACTAATTTCCTATCCACAAGTATGTTCTAGTACTTTAAATCCTACAAGTCAAAGAGGCTCAGAGCATTTCTCTAACTTTTGGTGGGACCGGACCCTCGACTTAATGATTTATGGACACAAGTGCTAGAATCCCCTTCATAAAATTCATCTCCCTTCATTTCCCCTCATTAGCTTAATAAAACCCCTTTTCCTAAGGAAAAACTTCATTTTCCTAGGGAAAGTAAAAACCACCATGTAAATTCTATTTCATTCCAAAACCCACAAAGAGTACTTTATCCTAAGTATCAAATGCATGAAATGAAATGCACATATTTTACATTTAGGCTTAAGGAATAGTCACTCCGCTCATTTCATATTAATTTCTAATTTTATTATATAAATCCCCCATAATTACCTTTTTCCCGTATATTAATTAAACCCCTAAATTAAATATCCCAACCCTTAGTTTTAATAAAAACTATATAAATTACCCATATCTCGATACAACCTTACTTAGTTTACCTAATCTTGGTAAACCTAAGTTAATCCCATCTTAAGTCACTCGATTCCCTAATCCTATGATTAAGCCCCGCTCGATCGCTTAATCCAAGATTAATTCCTAAATTAATCCCAAACTGCTGTGATTAAAACCCCTGCACCACCCCCACCCCCCCAACTCCCGTTCATTTCCTCGCGCATCTTCTTCACCCAACTACCATCAGATCACAAGTGCCCAAATCTAACGGACCATAGCCATATCGGTTGAGCCTGATAGCTAACCTTTACCCACTCGATAAGGCGGTTTTCCCCGACCCCCCGAATGCTACATGTCACGCTCTAAAGTAGATCAGGTGAGCCTTCCTGAAAACTGCGTATGCCACAAAAGTGGTGCAATGGCCTTCCAATACCGCCTCCCCGCTCAACCCACCAAACCACCTATTGTTCATTCATAAACTTGCCGCCAAAAAATAACTGTTGCGCCATAAAAGGCCGAGAAGCCCCTTTTCTCGTTTTTTTTGCTCGTATCCTCTGTTAACCTCTGCAAGCCAATGTGACACCTGCAAACTCTAATTTCACCATTTGAACCCCAAATTCGCTCCTGAAGAAGCCACAAAAATCCTAATCGACTTGTTAGATCGTACCAGAACCATTCGAACCTCTGCAGTTGCCTACAAATTTGCAGATTATTCACCCAATTCCAGGTATTTTACCACAAATTATCACTCGCCCTTTCAAATTCGGAAATGCTCAGCCTTGTTCAGTGTTTCAATTAAGTAAAATTAATTGAATAAATACTTTAAATTTTGAAACCCACGGCCAAACCCTCTGAAAAATCCCACTTGCCATAAAAAACTTCTGAATAAACCTGTAAAGCCTAATTTAAACCCACAAGAACTAAATTATGGCTGCCCCTATTTCCCTGGACGTTAGACCTATCACGACTCCCCATTTGGACCTCGACCACCTTCCCTTGGCTGACAGGGATTTCCAAATTAAGGATACATCTACCCAGAACCTCCTACTTAAAATCCATTGTTTAAGTAGGGATAGATACCTTAACCATGCTGATGATATTGGCCTTTGGGAGTCAAATTTGCCCAAATACCAGTTCGCACAGGTACATGTTTTCCCTGAAATTGTCCACTAGTGCCATGCCTGTTACATTCCCAGCCTGCGAGCTATTATGTCCCTGACCAAAAGATTCTATTCACCATTACAACTGAATCCATAAATGAAATGCTACAACTCCAACCAGGACCAAACCTAATCCCATTCTCAATTGGAGATTTGTTAGATGGATATTCCAAGTTAAGTCCCTCTTGACTGGCCCAATTGTTCCAAGATTTCATTGTTCAAGAGCAGCACATTCCTAAAATTTCCCACACCCCCCACCCGCCCACCCCCCATGTTTATGCCATGTTCTCTGAAAGGGGCAAACAAATCATCACCATGATATCATGTGTCCTAGGTTTCTCCACTGATGTATTTGTTGATGAACTTGTCCTGGCCTTCATATCAATTTATACCCTAGGTCAACCTCTTGCAGTTTTGTACAATTATGTTGAGTTCATAACTGAGAGAATGCATGAACAATTCACCAATATGCATAATGAGAAAGTGTTTAAATACTCATCTGTCCTCTATCACATGTTCCTATACTATCAACCGGATAGATTTCCTTTCCCCCTCCAGAAGGTGGATACCAGAGGCCAGCCCAGGTCTGTCATGTTTTGGACCTCACCTTTCCATAAGTTTGAGTCACCATATACCTATTTAGATTTCATAGATTCTTTTTCCATCCAGTCATGACTATGATGACAGGAATCCCTCCACCGAGGATAAGTCTAGAGATCAAAAGGGTCCTTTAGTTGTCTAAATAAAGCAACGTGGGAGATTGGTACCTTTACCAAAACCATACAGAGATAAGTTTATGTTTGCCACCTTGCATCATATAAACTACCCAAATACCTGCCCATGTGGTTATTTGCTCTAGAGTACTATAGGAAAATAATGAACTCTGATGAAATAAATTTTGTCTTGGCCAAGAAAGGATCACAATTCAAAATAAAAAACCAGTTAGGCCCTTCATCTGCAATTCTAGAGAGGCAGGGAAGGAATCAGACCAAATTTTGTAGCAAATGAAGTTCCAAAAGAGTTTCTTGTGGAGGTATCACCCTCAATAATTTATGACCAGATTGAGAAAAAAGGCCAAGTTGGGACCTTATATCCACCACCCCATACCAGAGATAGAAAGATATGCAAATCAATTGAGTGGGTGGAAAACACTCTTGTAGACAAAGACAGTACAAAGGTAGATGTAGAGAATGCCTTACGTGACTTAGAAAGACAGTTTGTTGAGATATCATTTTTGCAGGTACCTGAACAACAAGAACCAGCCATGTGTACCCTTCTTATCATGCAAAATCCTTAGAATGAGGAAAGAACCCCAAAAGGCCCAGGGAGGAACCCTCAAGTTCAGGAATGGGCACATCAAATGTACACTATGAGACCAATTAGAGCAAAAAAACCTAGACTGAATCCTATTTCAGAGCAGGAAGACATAAAAGGCTCAGTAGAAATAACTGATACTGAGCTAGATAGAAGTAAAGGCACAACTCTATCTGAAGAAACATAGGGGCCCTCCACATCACAAACCCAGATCTTGGAAAGGCAGCTAAGTGTAGAAGTATCCTCATTCAGTAGGCCTACTGATAAGGATAAGGATATAAAAGATAGATATAAAGAGATCAAGATGAGAAATGAGAAACTAAAAGCCCAAACTTATGCTCAGTACCTCAAACTCACACCCACCAATCAGACAAGGTTGATGTCAGCTTTTGACATCAAGGAGGGAAAATTACAGATGTCCTTCATAAAACCAACTGCACAACAACCAAGGACATCAGCAGATTATAAGAGAATTGATTTTGAAGTGATGGCAAGGGATATTCATCCCATAGACCAAATCGAGTTGCACAAACAGGCTGGAGAGATGATATACTCCACCCTCACAGGTAAGGCCATAGCTGCTCATCAGTTACAGAATTCATTGAGCAATATCTCAGCTCAATATCAATTAGAGAAGGCCTCCTCACAGGCCAAGGATACTAGGATCAAGTCTTTGGAAGACTTAGTAATTGAATTGGGACATGATCCCAAAGATATTAAAGCCACATAGCAGCTGATTAAAAGAAAGAATGATGACATTGCTGCACTGAAAAAACAATTGAAGATATTGTTATCACTCAGATTTTCCTTAGAAGTTATTGGAAAGAAGGAAAGGATCCAAGGTAACTACAAACCAATCTTTTAGACTCAGGTTCTAGCCAACCTAAGTCCAGAGAGGGCTCTCTCTTTATGATTTAGCTTTGTTTGCTGGGATATTAGGCTAGTTATAAAAGTTTAAGGGTGTTTTGATTTTGATTGGGTGGTGGAATTCTAGGAACAGATGGGTAGAGCAAGCCTTCAGTCCATTGGGCTATGGAGTCAAACAAAGAGTAGCTTAACTGGATCAGATCAATTGCTAAAGGAGGAATTCACAGGGCAAGCTAGTACAATAGAAAGCAAATCTGTGGGTTGAAATGGATGAGGTAATCCTAGTCAAGGTAGAAGGGCAATGAAGAATCCTTAAACCAGGATCAAGATGAGGAAAAGAGGGAGGTTAATGGTAAGGGCAATTAATATCCTTCACTTTTGACCTAAGGGAAAAACTACGGAAGTAGGGGAGCAACTAATATTTCCAAACCAAGGTAATTCAGTAGAAAACAGTGAGAATGTAAACATGTCAAAACAGAGAGCTTAAAGCTAATTATGAAATATTTTTTTGTTTACTATTCAGATTTTATAAAGAAAACATGTGAATATTTATAACATGATGAGAAAACAATAATAACATGAATATATAATACTTATTTGGTTTCCATCATGCAAAAGAATCCTGTGAAATGTCTTTAACTTTATTTCATGATCCAGCAGCCAATCCAGACTTGATTACAATAGCTCACTAGCTTGATATGAAATGTATACCAGAAATGTCTTTGAATCCACCCTAATGACTTCAATTTCTGAAGTATTTATACAAAAATTACACAAAAATATCTCATAACCATATGATATTTATTATAGGAAATACAAAATATCTTTTACATAAAGATAGAGACAGATGGAAAACAGATTGTTGCTGTCCCTTTATTTATGAATGCGCTAGATGTTGGAACTCGGATTTGCCTCTTGCAGTTTCTTTTGTAATTGTGTGCTGGATCTTCTTCCTACTTTCATCTGCTGACACTCTTTACCTGTGTTCTGATACTCTTTACCTGTGTTACCAGAACTTAATGTAGTAAATATTTTATACTTTATAGATTTACTACAGTAACTTATAGTATCTTTGTCATATTAGTCCACCATTCATCATTTGGTATTTTCATTCTGACCAATTTCCTATACACTTCATCAGCTTCAGTGTACTTTGCAAAATTGGGCTGGACTGTGAACAGGTGTTTCACTTCATGTTCAATATAAAAAATATTTTCTAAGCCATCATAAAGCACCTTTCCTGTAGGTAGTGCTTTTGCTGTAGAAGAGCTGGCTTGACTTCTGGCTTGTTTGTACAATTTCTCAATGTAATCGTCATGAGTCATTAACTTGTCATTTATGACCAGTGGGCTTGGAAGGCCTTTGTCTCTTAGAATTCCATATTTTAACATAAAATCATCTATGTCCTCCTGAATACTTTGACATCTTTTTTCCAAATTAAGCATCAAGTTCTTTTTAGTAAGAACTTTCTTAATTTCCAGGATGGTGGCAGTTCTATCCTCAATTTCCAATTGCTCCAGTTGGTGCGTGTTTCTGCTATTCAAAAAGTTAATCAATTGGGTTGCCTCTTCAGGTTTCTCTCCCAATTCTTCTCTGGTTTTCTGTATGGCCTCCACAGCTATTTTAACTAGCTTAGTCTGTTAAAAAATGATTTGGATAGAAGGCCAAATATCATTGATGGAATCAATGATATTGGTCCATAAGATATCTTTAATATCTCTCAAAGGTTTTCTAATGTTAAGTCCTTTTCCAGGACTTTGATTCTTTCTTCCATCCTTCTATTTTTCCTCTCTTCTTCTTTGTTCTAAATCTGTGCAAGATCATAATTGGTTTCTAAGCTTGACATTTGTTCTTTAAGTCTCTTCAACTCAGTTGCCTGGATGCTCATTTGTTCCATGGCTTTGATCATTTCATCTGTCTTTTCTGTTGTTGACTCTGTGCTAGCTGGTGTACCTGTAGTCGAAGTGGTCCCTGTTACTGGCAGTGCTGTGACTGGTGGAAGTGTTGGTGCCAAGGTAGTTGCCAGAGTGGAAGGCACAACTGTAGAAACTATGGGAATAACAGTCTGAGAAGTGGTCGACTCACTTTGCTTAGACTGTATTGCTTTTTCCAATTCGTCCTCAGTTTCCTTTAGCTGGTCATTTAGTCTTAGGACCAGGTCCATAAGTTCTTCCTCCTTTTTCCTTTCTATAATTTCTGCAGTTTGGGGATGATGGAGTGGAGGGATCTTAAGCTACTTTTTCAAGGTAGCAATGTCATCATTCTTCTTTTTAATTAACAGTTCAGCTACCTTCACATCTTTGGGATCATGTCCCAATTCTATTATCAGATCTTCTAAAGCTTTTATTCTGGTGTCCTTAGCCTGAGAGGAAGATTTTTCTAATTGTAGTTGTGCAGAGGTGTTATGCAATGAATTTTACAGTTGATGGGCTGTAATGGCTTTGCTAGTTAAAGTAGAATAAACCATTTCCCTATTCTGCTTATGTAGTTCTATTTGATCAATAGGATGAATATCCTTTGCCAATACTTCAAAATTAGTATTAAAGTAATCTGCTATGGATTTTGGCTGTTGTATGGTGGGCTTGAGGAAACTCATTTGCATTTTCCCTTCCTTTATGTCAAAAGCTAACATAAGTCTGGTCTGGTTGGTTGGGGCCATTTTGAGGTAATGGGCATAAGTTTGTGCTTTCAATTTCTCATTCCTCGCTTTTATTTCTTTATATTTACCCTTGATATCTAGGCTCTGTTCAGAGGAAGCCCTGAAGGATGACACCTCTATGCTCTGCTATCTTTCCAATACTGGCATATGTGAAGTAGATGGGGCCCCACCTATTGGGATAGTTTGCATGCTCTCTGTCCTTTCTGCCACTGTGTTGCCTGTGGTCTCCTCAATGAACTCTTCTTCTACATAGGGATTCAACCTTTTCCTTTTAGCAAAGGTTTGATCAGTAGGCCTGCTGGAAGGAGTGGCCTCTTCCCGGTCTCTTTTAGGATTCCTTTCCTCATTGAGAGGAGTTTGTAAAACTGGAGGGTTGCTCATGATTTGCTGAGGTTGAGCTAACTCCTCTGAAATTTCGGGATGCTCTGACTCTTCTTGTTGTCCTGAAGTTCTTGCTTGGTCTGATGTATCTTGATGCTCTGATGGTTGAGTGCTGGGTTCTTGTGACTGTTTTGGTGATGAAGTCTCTCCTGGCACCTATACAAAGGAATTTTCATCAATCTTTCTTTCCAAATCTACCCATACATTGTCAACTTCAACTTGTGTGCTATCCTGGTCTATTAGAGTTCCTTCCACCCATTCAGACTGATTTGCATATTGCTCAATCTCTGGGATCCTATGGTGGATGTAGGGGGATAGATTATGCTTTTTCCTTCTGTCACAGATGAAGCTATGAGGGTCATATGGCCAGATGAAGCTCTTTTTCAATCTCAATCTCTCAAGGATTTCCTCTGCCTCTTTCCCTGCTCTTCTGTTGTTGCAAATAAATGGGCCTAGGTGATCCTTTATCCTTAGCTGAGCTTTCTTCTTAGTCTTTACAAAGTGGATTTCATCAGAATTGATCATTTGCCTGTAGTACTCCAGGGCAAATAATCGCATGGGGAGATATTTGGGTAGTTTATAGGGAGGCAGCTCACACCCATAAATTCTGATCTCGGTATGGTTCTGGTACAAGTACCAATCCCCAACCTTGTACTGCTTGGATAACTGAAGAACTCTTTTAATATCTGCACTAATCCTGGGAGGAGGATTTCCCAATAACATAGTAGTTACTGGATGTACAAATAGTCAATGAAATTTGTGTAAGGATGAGGAGAAGAGCTAGAATAGTGGAAAATTGAGGTCCAAAAGATAACAGACCTAGGATTCCCTTTAGTATCAAGCTTTTGGACAGAGAAAGGGAATTTATCAGTTTGGTAGTAGAGAAAAAGATGATACAAGACTGAAGAATATTTAAATACTCTCTCATGCTCTAATCTCATGAATTGGTCATGAATCTTATCTGCAATGAATGTAGCATAGTCAAATTTAGTTGCAGGAGGTTGACCAGGGGTAAAAATAGACATGTAGGCTAAGGTCATCTCATCTACATACTCATTAGTGGTAAAAACCAAAATGCAAGCAATCATGGTGATGATATCCCTGCCCATATTAGTAAAGAAGCATGACACGTAAGGAGGGGGGAGTTTTGGCCTGCATTTTTCTTCAATGAAAGTTTGATAGATTTGGGTAATTTTGGAACTGGACAGCTTTGAAGATTTTTCAAGTAAATCGACAATGGAAAGGGGAGTGAGGTCTTGACCAGGCTGCAACTGTAACATCTCATTTATGGATTCGGCTGTAATGGTGAATAGGATTTCCTGGCTTGGGGTCATTACAACTCTCATATTAGGGTCATAGTTCGCATGGCATTGGTGGATAATATTTGGGAAAATATGGACAGTGGGGAATTGATACTTAGGTAGGTTTGATTCCTAAAGACCTATTTTATCAGCATGGTTCAGATGTCCCGGTACTTACAATATAACTTCAAGGGGGTTTCATCAAAAGTAAGGTCCTTTATTTGAAAATCTCTATCGGCCAAGGGAAGGTGGTCCAAATCCCTGTGGGGAGTAGTAAGTGGCATGACATTCAGGGCGACGGGAGCTTCCATACTTGGTTCTTGTGTATTCAAGGATGTTGGGAGGGAAATTCAGGGTCTTTATGGAGAACCAGGTTGTTTTTATGGAGAATTCAGAGTATTGGACCACTAAATTTGGATAAAACACTCAGTTTCTAAAGCAAATCAATCCTAATTTGATATAAACATAGGGTTTTTTAGTAGAAGTGGGTAAATACCTGGTTATGGTGGTACGAGAAACGTAATGGGATTGGTGTGTAGTCTGGATGGGGCGTGTTGGTCTGCAGTGGCGACTGGGAGTTCAACGACTTCTTAGAGTTGATGGTTTGAATGCAGGGTGACAGTATGAACGTGCTTCTATGTGCATGGAGAACATGAGGTTCTATTGTTTTGGTAAAACAAAAATAATGAGTGTTTTCATTTTATTCACAAATTCAAAATGTTTGGCAGGTATGGTGAAAGGGACAAATGGCGCCAGTTAATGGATGGGACACTTTGTCGTTTAGTGATGGTGGTAAGCGGAAGCGGTAATGGTTTTCATCACACAACTTTTGAGTGCTAAGCGGTATTTGGAGAGGTCCGCCCGATGCCATTCATTGGGCGACATGTAGCAGCGGGAAAATGGTAAAACCGCTCACATCAGGTGGGTAAAGTTCAGTATCGGAGGCTGCCCGATATGAGCATCGACCGTCAGATCTGAAAGGATCAGATTGTACAGTGATCGGGCCATGGATTTGATTGGGAGTTAATGGAGGGGCCCGATGGGAACTAATTGTGGATTTAGGGAAATTAATAACATCGGGGGTGATGTGATTGGGCGAGGATAGATTATTAATTAACCATAGATTGGTTAATTAATCTCTGTTATTTGGTGGGAGTTTTAGGTTATTAATTAATCACAAATCGATTAATTAATCCCTTATTTTAATTTTTTCATTATTAAGGTTTATGTTTCAAACCTCGGGGACGGGATTATTAACATATGGGGTTTTTAAAAAAGAGATATACGGGAAAGGGGTGATTTTTGGGATTTAATACATAAGTAAAATCAGATGTTAATATGAAATGAAAATAAAAGTGCGCTAAGTATAATGTGTTTAACATTAATTTGTTTTTCATATTAAAACATTATAACTTAGGCTAAAGGGATTTTGTGGGGTAATCACTTTTCCTTAGCAAATAGTGAATTTTCTTAGGGAAAAGGGGTTTTTAGAGAAAGTGAATAAATGATGAAGGGGTGAATGTTGATGAGGGGTTTTTAGCACCTTTGACCTTATAAGTTATTGGGCCGAGGGTCTGGTCCCTCTAGAAGTCAGAGAAATGCTCTGAGCCCCTTTAACTTAAGGTTTTTGGAACTTTTACTTGTGGGAAATTAGTTACAATAAGGGGTAAAATGAATGAGGAAATTAATTATGTAACCTTGTAAATGTGTCTTTGTCATCCATGCTTTGCCAAAGTAATGTAATGATGAAAGCAAATGATTTGAGCTTTTAACTTAACCATTCATCATACATAATTCTGCAACCAATCATCTACTTACCCACCTACACATCCTACCATTTTTACTTCTTTTATTAGGGTGCACTTAAACTGGCAAACCCTTATCAAACTTTTCTTTTCTTTTACACTGGAAATCTATCTAAGTCTATCCTTATTACATCCAAGGGCTCAGATTAAACTGTTGAGCTCCTTTTATTCACTCTACCTATCTACTTATCTGCCAAGATTAAACAGTTTGGTCATATTTTATTCTCTATCTATGAACATAGAAATTGAAAGCATGAAATAGCCAAGTTTATACTATTTGACCATTCATGGATTGTGGCATAAGTGAAAAGCTGCGCACAATCTTTTTATTTTTCACCAAAGTAAATGGTAGTGGCATTTTGACTTGCACACTTTCATGGTCTTTTTCCTTTTTCTTGGGGTTCATTTTTCATCTTTTTTGACCTTTTTCATTCTTTTTATCCTTTGATTTTTCTTTTAGGATATACCCTCTTTACATTTTTTAATTTTTTTGATTTTTTTACAAATATGGAAAACATTTGTAGAAAGAAAAGGTATGTACATATTTCAGAGATAAACTAAGTCGATCATAAATTATGACACCTATTGGTATAGGAACATAACAGATACCTCAACTGCAACATCCCCAAACACAAGAGACCTTAGAGAGACAAACCAGACATGAAGAGTTGATGGAATTGGTCCTAAAACTTAATGATCAGTTAAGGGAGATAGAGAAGGATTTAAACACTTTAATTCAATTGAAGCAAAGTGATATTGCCACTACATCAGCAAATTTCATCCCAACGGTCTCAAAAAAAGTCCCTTCAATGCTGGCAGCCTCATTGGCTCCTGCAACTCCCATGCCTACAACACAGCCAGTTTCAACAGAGTCTACATCAGCAGTAAGTGCATCAAGAGAAAAAGCAGTAGAGTTGGTCAAAGCCATGGAGTAAATGTCTATTCAGTCTATAGAAATAAATACACTGAAAGAAAAGGCGACAAGCTTAGAAACAGATTGCAAGCTTGCCAAGATCATGAACAAGGAATAAGTGCAGAAAGCTGGTAGAATGAATGAAAGATTAAAGGCCATCGAAAAAGATATAACACTAAAGGAACCCCTTGGGCAAGCCAAGGAACTATTATGGGCCAATATCATTGACTCTGTCAATGATATTTGGCCATCCATTCAAGTGATTTTTGAACAAATAGACCTGATAAAGATAGCTACAGAAGCTATCCAAAAAGTCAAGGAAGAACTAGGAGACATGCCTAAAGATGCAACTAGACTTATCCACTTCCTCAACAGTAAAAACAAGTATGAACTTCAAGAATTAGATATAGAGGATAGGACAGAAACAATTTTGGAGGTAAGAAAGGTCCTTTCCAAGAGAAACTTAATGTTAAACTTGGAGGACAAGTGTCAAAATATGCAGGTAGTAGTTGATAGATTTATGACCAAGTTTCAAATTTTGAGAGAGAAAGGGTTACCCAGTCCCTTGGTCATAAATGACAAGCTCATGACACAACAGGATTATAACAACAAAATCAGAGAGCTAGCTAAAGAACAGGCCAGTACATCATCAATAAAGGCATTGCCAACAGGTAAGGTTCTTTACCAGACATTTGAAAACCTGTTTTCCTCCAGCATGAGGTGAAACACCTATTCATCACTAGGCCTACTTTTTCAAAGTACACCAGGGGAGATGAGATATATAGAAGGATGTTGAAAATCAAGTTACCTGATGCAAAATTATGGGAAAAATTGAATGATTTACTATCGTAAAATGTAGTAAAACGGTTAATGTAAAATAAAAGGTAAAGACAGGTCATCATGGCTAAAGAGTATCAGTGCCAAAGAGTATCAGATAAAAGCCAAAAGTAACTAAAGCATCCAACGTGAAAGTTCAAACAGCAAAGAGCATAAAGGGCTACAAATCAAACTATAAAGGCCAGCGACACCATAATAAAAGGGATAACATGAAAGCAATTCAATAGCTATCTCTATCTTCTTGCAAGAAGATATTTGTATTAGGGAGAAGGGAGAGGGGAAAAAGAGAAAGGAAATAAGGGAAAGCTAGATTAAATCTCAAGTTAGTTTGAGATATTTTGTAGTAATTTTTTTTATAAAAACTTCACAAATCAAAGTATGAAGGGTGGATTCTTAGACATTTCTATAGACTTCTTGATCAAAAGACTGTAAATCTATCACTGGATGGACCAACAAGCGGGATTGATGAATAAAGACAAGATATTTCACAGGATTCATGTGTAAAGCAAAGTGCAGACAAGTATTCTCTCATGTTATTGTTAACTTCCTTAATTTTTTTCATAATCTTTAATGTATTTCTATATCTGAATGCTATAACATGGAATGGTATCTCAGAATTTGTTTAATTACACTTTGTTTTAACTATTATGCATTTAAATGTTTTCTACTAATACTAAGTTAAGGAATTATTAATTGCTCCTTAGTTTAGGTTGTCTCTATAATCTATAACAAAGGATTCTTAATTGCCCTTTGTTTCCAATTACCCTCTGTTCCTCGTTTAAGTCCTGGTCTAAGAATTCTTGATTGCTCTCTCACCCTTATTCAAACCATTTCACCCCTCTGGCTCAAAGACCTGCACTCTACTTTGCTATCTTGCCCTTCGAACATTCCCTTTAGTGAGTTAATTCTAGTTTTGTTGCTCTTCTATTGACTCCAGAGCCCAATGGTCTAAAGACATCATTCTATCCATCTATTTTAAGGATTCCACCTTCCAATCTTCAATAAAAATAAAAACCCCTTGAACATTCAGAACTAGCCTAAAATCCCAACAAACAAATCTAAATCACATAGAGAGAGCCCTCTCTAAGCCTAGTTGGCTAGAGCCTATGCCCAAAAGTTGGTTTGTGGTTACCTATGTCATTTTCTTTCTTCTAATAACTTCTAGAGAAAATTCTGAGTGTTAACACTCCAAATGGTCACTGTGTCATCCCGAGGGAACCCTCCTTCACAATCCATCCTCTTAGTCTACTTCCTGCTTACCTTTGAAAATTTCACCCAAGGCTGGCTCTTCCTTGCATCCCATTATGTAGTTCACATTCATAGCGGGAAGTGAAGCCACTCCTTGATCAACATAGTGGGAAAATACACACACCCTAAGCCTTCCCCTCAAGCACTGCACATTGTGAAATTACAGTGAGAAATCTCCCCACCCTTACCTCTTACACTTTCTCATTGTGCCTAGACTGAACCCTGTCTTCCTCCCTAGCGCATGTCATAGTTCTAGTGGATAGTGCAACCTCTTCTGGATCACTGCTGAAGAGAATTGTGTAGTACACTAAGCCTGCCATTCCTTCAATGCATATTGCATATTTTTAGTCAGAAAACCATCAACCCTTGTCCATTATACTTTCCCACTGTGCAAAGCACCTCCTCAGACTCCCTCTCTATCGAGTAGTGCATACTTCTAGTCAGCAGTGAGGCACCCATAGACCACTTTAACTAAAAACTTTGCTATTTTCTCCCTCCTTCTCTCTTGGGAAACCATAATCCATAGACCCCTAGTCACTACCTCTAGAACTGAACACACATGCTTGAATCTCTCTCTTGGCCTAGCGCAGTGCACATTTATAGTGCACAGTCATTCATATCTAACCTCCTGCAACTACGCATTGTGCTAAAGGAAGCCTCTACCTCTCAGCCCTTGCACAGATTCATCATAGTCAATCTCTTCCATGAGAAAAGCAAAGGTATAATATAATATTTCTAGACTAATATTTCCTTTTCATGAGTGAACTTCATCTATAGATGTACCATATCAACATGGCAAGGTGATGCTCAAGGAAGATGTTAAGGGGAGGCTATAACGAAGCACTTGTGGAGAAGAAGCACAAAGAACAACCATCAAGAAGACATGAGATATCCTGAACCATGATAGAATGAAGACATTTCATGATGGTTCAAAAGGTTCCAACACTGATCCAAGACTCTTTGGAGGGTGTAGATGAAGTACATATCAAACATATCGTTAAGAATGCAAGACATAGAAACAAGGAGAGCAACTTGATATTTCCACATCATCATAAAGTTCCATGTCATCATTGCCAAGTTATGGCTTGTACAAGTGCCATCAAAATCTCATATGTGTTAATAGGTCTTGCCACATGATGTGGAATGTAATTATGCATTTTTAAGGAAATGAAAAAATGTAAATGTGTGGAAGTCTAAGAGTCACACGTGGAATATGAAAATTCCCATGTGGACCAAAGGGTCAATAAAAGTTTAAAGGTCACGTAGGAGTCCAGGAGTCATGATGTTAACTAAAGAGTCATAGGGGATATGAAAGGTCATTCCTCTTGTTATAAAAGAAACCTCATAACTCAAGAGAAGGGGCTTTTGGAGTCTTAGACTTTGGAGAGGTAGCCATGGCTTCTCTAGCTTCACATATGAGAGAAGATCATTCTTTGGAGAACCAAGAAGTGACTTAATGTTCCACTATTGGAGATAGTGTCTCATTATTGTAATTATGTACTTGGATATTTCACTTAATAATCATAAGCTCATTGATCCAACACACTTTCATGCATGTATCATGAATGTTGTAAGATTATTCTTTAGATGTTTGCGGTATATGTTATGTTCACATGTACTAAAGAAATTGAACTACTTCATTGGCTTTGGTGCTTATGTTGTTGGATGTGTGTTGTATTTTCTTTAATGATCATTGTGTCTATGTGAGCTACTTCACTATATAACTAATGAATCTTTCCTTTCTCTTGTGTGCTTCTCTTAGGATAGTAGTAATAGTTTACTTCTAGAAACTCACTCTTGTCTCCCCTCTCATGAAGGCTTCCTTTTACAAACTGCAATTAGTATTTGACACTGTCAACTTGATTGCTGATTTCAAAGGTTATGTCCATATTCTCTTATGTTATTCATTATAGCCAAGGGAAACCTTGAGTTACGGTGGTCGGACTGGTACTCCAGATGGGGCTCCTACTCCAAACAGTGTGAGGTCTAATTGGGACTTCACATTGGGGAGACCCCCTATATGTTGGTGGTATCTAGCACCATCAACATCCTACCATTCTTGTTAACTTTGGAAATTTGTAACCATAATGTACAAAATTGTATGATCGATATAGGTGCTTCTTCAAATGTAATGTCACTTTCCCTTTGTGACAATATTAATGAAAATATGAAGCCTTCTGATATAGAAATTGTCTAATTTGACAACACAAATGTTAAATTAGTAGGGGAATTGAATGATGTTTTGATTATATTTTCACAATACCATAGAGTCCATCATATTATAGATGTTGTGATTTCTGACATTCCTGAAGCATATGGGATGTTCTTGAGTAAGAATTGGCTACAACAATTTAAGGGAATTATGGACACTAGTTTGAATCAAGTATGGTTGCCTTGGAAAGGGTAGTAAAATAAAATCAATATTAATAAAGATAATTTAATACATAAAACATATAATTACTGACTTAAATGATTCTAATGAACTAGTAAAGACTGATGATTTCATGGCCGTTGACTCTTTCTTTGGAAATTTTGTTGTTGGTTTTTCTCCTGTTTTGAATTTTGCACAACAATGTGATTTGGAAACAAATAGTACATCAATTACAACTGATCATAGGGTTCTTGATATTAGTAATGTGTCAAATATTTAGAAATCTAAAATATGGTCATTGTATTTCGATGATTCTAAGTCTAAAGAAGGATATGGTGCTAGATGTATACTTTTAGATCCTCATGATTTTTTTTCTTGATTAGAATTTCAATGTACTAACAATGTTTTAGAGTACAAAGATCTTATTCAAGGAATACTCAAATACTTTTACCTTTAAGTTAAATGTCTAAGAGTTTATGGCGATTCTGCAATAATTATTAGATAGGTAAAAAATTATATTCACTTCCTTTCAGCACACTTACATGCTTATCAAGCTTAGGTATGGGATTTAATATCAATGTTCTTAGCTATAAATATTGATTCTATTTCTAGAAATGAAAATCAAGAAGCATACTTGTTAGCTAATGTAGCTTTTAGATTGATACTTGCTGAAAATTTTGAACCTGATTCTTTTACAATAGAATTGCTTTTTAGACCATCATACCTTACACCATCAGTAATTGGTGTGTGTTTGATGATGATAAATAGATGATTGACTTTCTACATATGGAGGGTACATTTAATTATGGATTCATTGATGAGGCCACTCATGGGGTGAATCTTTGGTACTTCTCTCAGATCAATGAATAATGGTCATCAGCTGAACTCTTTGACATGTTAAAGATGATCCATAAATCTATTATTATATTCAAGCATTTATATGACTTGCATGATCTATTTAAGAGAGGTACTAACTGTAAAACTAATAGCTCTACCATGGAAGTCAAATTTATTAATTTGGGGTCATAAGATAATACAAAATGCATAAATATAGGAATATTCTCCCAAAGAAAGGTTAGATATCATTAACTTGTTCAATAAGTAAAAAGATGTATTTTCTTGGACTTAAAATAATATCAAGACCTTTAATCCAAATACTATGCAACATGTTATTCTTATGAAACCCCAAACTAAACCTTTTCAGTAGAAACTTATGAAAATGCACCCAAGTCTTGAGTCCTCAGTTAAAGAAGACTTGAATAAACTCCTGACAACTAAGATCATTTTCCCTGTGTAACAAAATGGGTTGGTTGCTAACTTAGGACCTATTAGGAAGAAACATGGTGACATCTATCTTTGTGTTTATTTTAGGAATTCAAACAAAACCTCTGAAAATACCACTACTTGGTACCACCCATGGAACCAAATGTCCGGTGTGTCTCAGGCTTCAAGATGCTATCCTTCTTGGATGGTTTCTCTAGATACAATCAAATTATGGTAGCACCATATAACTAGTTGAAGACCACATTTCGACCTCCTTGGTGTACCTTTTCCTATAGGAAAATTCCCTTTGGATTGATAAACTCAGGGGAAACTTTCTAGCGGGCGATGGATATCTCATTTAAAGGTTTGATCAATGAGTCTGTGGTGATATAATTGGACGATATCGCTATTTTCTCAAAACAGAGGTATGATCATTTATTTCACTTAAAAGATGTGTTTTAAATATGCCGAAAATTCAGAATGTCCCTTAATCCTAAAAAATCTATTTTCATAGTTGCTGAAGGGAAATTACTAGGATGTATTGTCTCTAAGGATGAAATTAGAATCGATCACGATAGGATGCAAACCATAAAAAATTATACCCCACCGAATTCCAAAAGGGCCATACAATCTTTTATGGGAATTATTAATTTGTCCAGATGATTTTTTCCTAGATTTTTTGAAATTGTGAAACCTATTCAAGATTTAGTGAAGAAAATTGCTATTTTTAAACGGGGAGAATCACACAAACAAGCTTTCAACACTATTAAAAAATAAATCACAAAAATTCCTACATTAAGAAGTCCTAATTTCTCTAAAGAGTTTCTTTTGTATACATTTGCTTTAGACTTCGCCTAAGATGCTATGCTTACGCAAAGGGCTAATCATAATATTGAAATCCCTTTTTCTTTCATGAGGTCCACTTTTAAGGGAAATTTTTTTAATTATGCACAAGTTGAGAAACAAGCCTTTGCTATGTACAAAGAAATTAAGCATTTTCATTTCTACTTGCTTAAATATAAGACAAAAGTTATAGTCCCATACCCAATAGTTATAATCTTTTAATCTAAAACGAAATCATGGAGAAAAGGGCCCATTGGATGATAGCGTTGCAATAATTTTACCTAGAAATTAAAACAACTCAAATCATTAAAGATCAAGGCCTTTATAAATTAGTTGCTAAATCTATTTCTTCTCGTGCAGATCATTCCTCTTTTCTAGAGATTCCTCTCTAAATAGTGAAGTATGTTCAATAAAAAATGAAGTCTCGTGTCAAAAATATAGTCCTGACTTATGGTATTCATACATTATATTTTTTTTTGAAAAAGGTACAACCCCCTCTCATCTTATACAACTCAGAGAAGAGAATTAAGATTAAAGTCAACACCTTACCAACTTATTAATAATTTTCTTTTAAAAAAAAATATGACGGGGTACCAGTTCACTGTCTAGAGCAAGAAGATGCTTAAAAAATACTTCATGAACTCCACTTTGGCCTTGCTAGCATACATTTTGGTGGTGATATCACCATACACAAGGTTCTAAGGGAATTTTTTTTTGGCCCACTCTATTTAAAGGTGCCCATGCCCTTGTCATAAAATGTGAAACATGACAAAATATTCTTGGTAGGCTAAATAAACTTGCTTTCCCCTATAACCTGTCACTATTGAGGCTCCATTCCAACTATGAGGCTTGGTCATAATAGGACTAGTTAATCCACCCTATCCCAACAACATAAATTCATTATTACAACTACAAAGTATTTTACTAGATGGGTTGAGGCAACACCTTTGCATGTGGTAAATTCTACCCAAGTAATTAATTTTCTTAAATCTCAAATTATCACCTGTTTTTTTGTTCCCAATTCATTGGTCTTTGATAATGAATCTTATGTCTCATCTCATTAGTTAGATGCATATGCCATATAAAAAGGGATAAAAGTAAAATATTTAGAAAACTATTGTCCACAAGGAAATGGTCTTGTTGAATCATCAAACAAGAACTTGTTAAAAATCATTAAACGAAAAATTTCATAAAATCAAAAGATTTTTTGAGACGACTTTCAGATTATTCACATAGAATTATTTTTTGGTCGACATTTCAAACCTACTAATGAGGTTCATTTACTAAAGATGAACCTCATTAGTAGGTTAACATTGACCAGAAAACAATTCTATGTGATTAATATGAAAGTAGTCTCAAAAAATCATTATGGATCACAAAAGTCTAAGATGAAAAAATCAAAAGAACTAAAATATTGCACTAATTAATAAATTACGGGCTGATAGGGTGACACCAAAAGCTGCTATTGGAAACTCACCTTTTCTCCTCATTTATGGTAGAGAAGCTATATTACCCCCTCATATTTTTCTTCCTTCTCTGCAATTATCCCTAAGTGTCCAAGAAATTAAGTCATCAAGTATGGAGGATAGAATAGATGCTTTATTAAAATTAGAAGGAGAGATACATAAAGCTAAAACCAAGTTAAATCAACATCAACAACTTAAAATGATGGTTTGATAATAAGTCTTCTTCTAACATAGATATTGAAGTTGGTGACCTATTTTTAAAATGGGACAAGGCCCATGAGGATAAGGGGGAACACACCAAATTTTAGAGATTATGGTTGGGACCATTCATTATTATATAAAAGATCAGACTCAACACATTTCAACTACATATTTTGGAGGGTCAACCTGAGTCTCTCCTAGTCAACACACAACTTTTACAAATATTGTTCGCATGATCTCCTTCGAGGAACTTTTTTATATATTCCTGTTGATGATTTTATTTAACTTTGTGTTTGAATTTACTCTTTGAATATGCTATTATTTGGTTTTAATTCCTTTTGATGCTACTTTTGTGTATCATTCCACAGTCAAATCTGTCTGGAAACATTTTTTTTAAACAAGTTCTTTATCAGATGATCTATTAATTAATGTATCAGTTACTGAATCAATTATTTTAGTTTGATTTTAGCAAAACAGTTTCTCTATTTAGAGATATCTTTGGATCTGGTCTTATTTACATGAGTTATCTTAGTCCACTATTATTCAAGAAGAAATAATATTTTGAAAAAACATATTACTTTTAACAAAATTATTAATCTAGAGTTAGAAGGTAATTTTTTCACACCATCCCTAGCTCTTAAGGAGCATATTTGCCTCCCCATCTGTTAAGTAAGCAATCAAGGATTAATATTTATCAGTGTAATTCAAAATTATAAAAAAGAAAAAAATATATAAACTAAAAGATAGGAGGTCTCATTACGAGTTGACTTACTAGGATCATGGGTCCTAATAGAAGTGACATTACCGCTGCTGGTCACCAAGCCGAGGTAATGGATTTTAGCCATAAGGCTAAAAGGAAAGAGGTATTATCATGAGCTGACTTGGTCACTCTTCTTAGTTCTTGTGAGTGGTATTGTTATTATCTGGTTACCAAGCTAGTACAACAACTATTAATTAATTACTGAGAAAAATTTTGAGGAAAGGAAATACTCTTAATAACTCTGAATCTATACCTAATGGATGGGATGCAAATATATCCGTGGGTTAAAAGGTACCCCTATCGAGGCTATGGACACTTGCTAATAGTGGTTGTACCTGTGGTATTAAATTTATGATTATTCCAACTTGCATAATTGTCGTTTATGTCTTGAATATGTTATCTTTATGGACCCTTCTAAATATTTAGTGACTTTTAGTCTAATTTCTATAGATTGCTAGTTCTTTTAATAATGATATTGATGAATAATTATATTATTTTGCATATTGAATTGAAATAGACTAATTTTTAGCATGTGATACATGACTATAATTGCATCTAACTATTGTTCCATGCATTTTATTTTTCAAGCAAAGAAAATTGATTCGACCCAGTGAGTCACCAATGTTGGTAGGCCAACCTAATCCCTTTTATTCTCGACAAAAATAAAGGGCCCCTCCTAATTTTTTTACTATTTTTATTGTTTTGATTTAATTGGATTTGTATTGGTTTGGTTCTTACATGAGTCTTCCTCTAATCATCCTTTTTGATTTTTATGGCATGATGGTTCACTGTTTGATCTATTACTCCATTCATTGGGATATACATATTATTTTCTTTAATTATTATCATTAGTATCTGTTTTCATTCACAGATAAATGTGTTTTCAGCTATGAAAAGGATGAGAAAGAGAAGTGAAGTTTGAAGACATATCCCAAGCCACCAAATCCCTCAGAGCTTAATTGAACCCTCTCCATTGCATAATTCTCGAAATAAGCTTTCCAATAGTATATGGAAGTCCAAAAATGGACTTCTGGATCAGAAGTTAGAGAAGATTGAAGATGGGGGTTCTGTTGCCTTGAAATGAAAGAGAAGAGCATATCAGAGGTCTAGGGGTCCATCACAAATCGCTATCGGCCCATTCCACTTTGTCATACATTTCCGCTCACCTCCCTTATCTTATTGTGATTGCGATATTTCATATCGCAGTTTCCCCGCCAATTGTCATATAAGTCCCTTCTCTGCCCGCCAATTGCGATATCGCAATTCCTCCGCTGATGTCACATATCGAAAAAGTTCTTCGCCTATTACCACATCCAAGTCCTGTCACCTCTCCTTCTCACCATTTACAATAACTCCTCTCCTTGCTGATTGCGATATCGCACTCGAGGATTTCTCAGGTCACAAGTTTCTCCTCCACTTCTAACTCTAGAAAGTTGCGATATAGTGATTCACGATATGATTAGTGGTAAAGCGTCGGGAGGGACGAAAAAAGATTTACAAAGGAAATCAAAGAAAAACCAAGGGCAGGTGGACCCTTTTCTCTCTCCTCCAGGGGGCACATGGTAGAGAAGGATTGGTCCTCATAAAGACACATGGAAGCTGACATTAGCATGATGTGGTAGTATGACTGACACGTGGAAGTATGATTGACATGTGGCAGTGCGATTGACACATGGCATGCTAGTCTGGCATTTTCAGGGTCTTAAGGGGGCATTTTTGGGTGACATGTCACCTCTCACAAAGTGACACATGGTAGCAATGATGTCACCCATCGAAAATCAGCAATTCACGATCACACAAAGTAATGTCCCTCCTCCTCTGCCGAAGTCCCTTTTTCCTGTGATTAAGATATGCAAACGCCCCTCCTGGATGTGATATTTTATGTGTCATACCTTATGAAAGTTTGTGTCTAGACAATCGACCAGTGCTATGAAAGGAGGGTAAAGAGACTCTCTCTCCTGTATCGCAATTGCGATACCCCGGCTGGGCCCAATCCCGCAGATCAGTGATCGCAAGGGTCAAGGGGAGATATCAAATGAAAGCTTCAGAAATCGCCGAAGTGCGGGGTTCTATGTGTAAAAGGAAAAAGGCCTCTAGACAGGAGTCCAAAGGCCCTAGTGCCTAAGGACTAAGCACCTGGTCATATGAGAAGAAATGTAGGCAGGGGCTAAACAGAACGGGGCCAAGAAGCACCAGATCCTGCTGTTCTGCAATGCCTTTAAGAGTGAAAGCCTTGTTGCTGTAAAGCCTCAGTAGTATGGTACAGGGCTTTGAAAGCAGATGGGTTGGCATATGAAGCAGTGAATGAAGTATGGTGCAGCAGTAAATCAGTATGGGGGGACTTAGGAAGATTAATGGCTCAGCATGGAGCCCCTCTTAGTCATAATGCAAAGGACTACCTGGGCAAACTCTATTGTTTCTCTATAACAAGAAAACTCAGTAGCTCACTCCCAACTCCAAAGAATGAATGCTTTAGGCAGTTAAGGCGAAAGTGACAGAAACCAGCTGAGCAACTAGAGGGACACACAATGACAGAGATGTGGCTTGACTAAGGCCCTTAAAAATAACAATAGAGGGACACTTCTCCCATAATGTTTTGGTTTTTCCTTTTCCTTATTGTAATTTCCATATTTCCAAGAAAGGGATCAAATCCTGGTTGTAATAATTTTGGGCATCGGAGCCATCGAAGGTCGAGACAGCTAGTTAATCAGGCAGCTGGCCTTGGATGAGATATTTTGTATTTGTTGATTCAAATCCCCCCTTCTCTGTATAAATAAGGGGGAGAAACACTTAACAAATGTTCCAGAATCTCGCTCCCGTGAGGGTCTGAATTCTAAGATGCCATTCTTGGTTCTAAATGGCATGTTCATAAGGGATTAGAGTGACACATGCTGAATGTAATGGACTGGTATTTGGACCCTTCAAGTATTAATGAAACTCCCTGGTGATTCCAAGCAGATCAATGCACAATATGTTTTCCCTTTTGTAATCTCATTTCATATATGTTTTTCCTTCTCTGAAATAGTGTAATGAGACTATCAGTTTCTCCCCGATTCATGGATTTATTCAGGCTGCTAAATAGAGAACAATACCTGTGTATATTATAGATTTAATTGTGTTATTCAGTAGCCTACAATACCTGTAGTAATTACAAATTTACTTGTGTTATTAGATTAACCTGCAGTACCTGTATGAGCACAGATTTACTCTCACTATTTGGTGATAGAGGTACCCATGTTATACCTGGTATGAAACCTCAATAATCACTCCACTGTTTCTATCTTTCCACCTCCTCTCTCTTCCATATTTCTGCTGGAACATCATTTCTTAGGATTCTGTGTTGTTTACAACCCTATGTATCAAATTCCACCCTTCGGTCGGAACATTGCTGCTTAGGATTCTGTCCTGTTTACAACCCTCTACATCAAATTCCCTCCTTCCTTTCCTCCTCCTCACTTTACTACAAATTCAATATAAAGCTGCCTGTTGTTGTGGGTCGGCCACCAGAACCAGATATTTCTCTTTGAGGTTGGCCCAATTTACCCCTTGAGCGTTTGGATCCATGTATCAACTTGAGTTTACCTGCATGAAAAACTATTGAACCAAGCCCCCTTTATTCTCTTTTTACTTATGTGACAATTGGAGTGCAACAGAAACCCCACTAATAATCTTCCATGCACTCCTCTCTTTAAGATGTCCTAGGCAATAGTCTACAATCAACCCAAAGGTTGTCTCTAGGAAGATTTCTATGTCCCTTAAAGCACTTGTGCTGCAGGTGCTAGAAAAAGCCACACTGTATCAATAAAAATTGATCCTAACAATAAGCATATACTTCAGTTCAAAGGGCCACTACATAATCATAGATTCTGTAGTAGCCCAAAATCAAGTTTATGATGCTAATGACATAATTTTCTTGAACTATCATATTGATTTGTATATTTGTCCTTTTATTTCAATGCGA
This sequence comes from Pinus tabuliformis, assembly GCA_031772625.1. Lineage (NCBI taxonomy): Eukaryota > Viridiplantae > Streptophyta > Pinopsida > Pinales > Pinaceae > Pinus > Pinus tabuliformis. The sequence continues at coordinate 991,585,461 of CM062819.1, read as the reverse complement.
CGTGAGATTTTAAATATTTCATGTTCATATCAGTGGGTCCTAACCTAAAGTGTATAACTTGTATGGGTGGCACTGTATGTTTTAATTTTTAATTGATATTATTTAATTATGTCATATCCACCTTTTATATGCACCCATTAATGATACATTGATTTCAAATTTAATACATCATTTTCAATGATTTGTTTTATAGACTTACATTTATGGTGAATGTTGGTTTTATTTGATGTGTTATACCGTTATGCCTAAGCATCCACCGATATGGAACCTTATGTCTCAAGTGTCGGTCTATAGCAACACCATTTGTTATATGGCTCGTGATCCCACAACTACCAACCATTTCTCATATCCAAAGGCTATATTAGATCCATCCCAAGTTGATACTTGAGAGTTGTTGATTTGATATTCAAATTTTTCTCAAGGAGGTTTCATCAAAACACTTAATTTCAATCCTTCTCTTTTTGGTTTTGAGGGTTTTGCAACCTAGGGTTTCATGTCTAGTCTTTGGTTTCCCAAGCCCTGTTTCATCCTGACCTATAGTGTTTCCTCTGCAACATAACACAAATAGTTTGATTTGAAGTTGTCAGAGTATAATTTGTTGAGGCAAATGAAGAATGCTTGGCTTTGTCTTTTCAAGTTGGTTGGTGGGAGTTTTTGCAACTATTTCTGGGACACAACAATGGAATTGTCAAAGCCTTTGCTAGTTCATTCAATGGAAGAAGAACCTATGTGGGTGACTTGGAGATTAAATTTAATATGGAATTTGTGGCAGCAACCACACATTTACCCCTGGAAGGCGAATGCTAGTCCAAAAATATTATGGTCCAAAGCAGTCCATGGAGAAAATTTCTAGCTAACAAGGACTATAAATATTTTATCAAAGGTATGCCAGTATCATTCCTGAAACCAAAATGGCTTGAGTTGTTGTATTTGATTCATAGATATATAACTTGTGAAGGCTATTATACTGTTGATTTTATGTATCATGTATGTAAATAAATCTTTCAGTGATAATCACATATGAGAAAATATTGTTGATGCGTTTCAAACCAACTAGTGTGGTTCATCTTCAGGACAAGATGAGGAACCAGATATTGGCAACAAATTAAATATATGTATAGAGATTTTTTCTAGCTGTTAGAATATAAAAGAGAGGATGGTTCTTTCTCCCACCAGGTTTTTCGGAATAAAAATCACACGAAGCAATATCTTCATACTATTTCACATCATTTCCCTGCTAAAAAACTAGGTGTTCTCAACACCTTAGCCACTTGGGCGTTACACGTTTTTGATGAAAACCACCTCAATGATGGAAAAACCCACCTCCTTAATGTTTTTAATAATAATGGTTATAGTAGGCATTAGTGTCTTAGAGCTTTCCTTAAGGCTGAAAAATGTCCTAGAAAAAAAAAGATCTTAACGATCGATTTTCAGGAGTGCACCTTTCATATATTCAAGGGACTACGGATAAGATTACAAGGATCCTGAAAAAGAATAAGGTTCCTTCGACATTTAGGCCCTTAAACACTATCTAGAGCTCTCTAAGATCAGTAAAGGACCCTGTGAACCCTAAATATGGGAAAGGTGTTTACATCATACCATGCTCCTATGGGACTCTGCACATTGGTGAAACTGGTCGGTCAATAAATCAAAGAATTTATGAGCACGTAAGTGACATCAAACATGGAAGGTCGGGCACTCCTCCACTTTGGAAAAACGTGCAGAAAAGACAAATCATCACATCTGCGTTGAAAAGGATAGGGTAATTGCAAGGATTGATAATTTTCATCACTGTAAGTTTAGGGAGGCCTTGGAAATTGAAAGGAGGCTTATCAATTTGAATAGAGATGATGGTTGGAGTATTAGCAGGTGTTGGATCCCTGTCTTAACTTCCTAAGTTCTTTGTTTTATTATATGTGTGTGTGTGTGTGTGTATGTGTATGTATATGTATATGTATATGTATATATGTGTGTGTGTGTGTGTGTCTATATATATATATATATATATATATATATATATATATATGTATATGTATATGTATATATGTATATCATATACATATACATATACATATACATATATACATATATACATATATAGTTTATTATTATTGTGGAACACTTAAGTTTGACCTCTTTATTTAATTAAAGTGAGTTATAAAAGACCTTCCTTTTGATTTAATAATATTATTAGTAATAATACAATTGATTTTATTCATTATTATTTTTATTTTATTTTATTTTATTTATAAATTTGTCTATATTTAATTTTATTTATTTTCTTAATATTATTTATTTTATTTATTAAGTTTTATTGTTTGGAATAATTTAGTTTTACCATATCATTATTTAATATATGTTTATTAATAAATAATAACTCTTGAGTCAAAACTAGCTGTTATATTCGAACGGCTAGAAAAATCCTCTATACATCTTTTTAATTTGATACCAAGATCTAGTTCCTCATCTTGTCTTGAAGATGAACCACACTAGTTGGTTCGAAATGCGTCGATAATATTTTCTCCTATGTGATTATCACCAAAATATTTCTTTAGTACAAATTATGGATCACAAAAGCCTAAATTCAGAAATTTATGTATCATGTTTTACTTTTAATGGCTTTCTTGGCCTAAAATATTAACCTGCCTTATTACTTGCTTAAGTTCTTAACCAAAATGTCTAGGGCTTTCCAAGCCGACCACAAGAACCCTAAAAGGCCCCTTTTCCAAAATAGTTTAATCTGCATGTTAGTAAAACTTCATTTGGCATAGATTCGTGATAACCGAGAATCTTTTCTCTCTCACAATTTTTATGGTAAACCTATGGAGTTTAACCATGTTCATTATTCTGCCACCATGGATCCTAACCCTTCTCCTGTAGATTCAACTCCAACATTGGCTAAGGAATTACAACAAGATGAGTGTGAGGCATCTTTCTAAGCAACAAGGTCACCCTCTTCAGAGGGTAGTCAGGTTAAGGTTTAACAAATTATATTCTCTCTTCAAGTTGTTAAGATTGCATAAAGAGTTCACAATCAGAAGCTCTTTGCTGAATCTCCTAGGTGTGAACCAAAATTTGTTCAACCTACAAAAAAATAGGAACCTGGTCAAATACATCGAAATGGATAGGATATGGCTAAGGTAAAACAAATGCAAAGGAAAATTGCTAGAGCCCGAAGGACAAGGCATAAAAGTCCCCCTGAGATTATTTCCTTGATTGACTTGGAAACTAATCCTAAGCTATCACTGAAAAGAAACAAGCCCCACTTGTAGGGTGCTCCTCCTGGTCACGATAATACTGCCAATTGTGATAATTCTTCCTCAGGTAACTCCCATTTAGATGATTTAATCACCAATATGTATTGGAAGTAACAATATTTTCTCACTGTCCCTTGTCTAGATCACCGAATCAACCAACTCATTTATGAAAATAACCAACTCAAATTTTTGTTCTAGACAAAGGACAAGTCTAATGAAAAAAATCACCCATTGATGAAGGTAAAAATTGGTCCAACGATACTCACATTGTGATAAATTCTTTGAATCTCAAGGTTACCATTTCCTTAGAATTAGAGGGATCTTATGTAGAAAAATAATCAATTTGTATTTATCTATGCATGAGAAGTGTTACAAGTAATATTTGTTTTATTTAGTTTTCTATTTTAGAATAAAAGGGCCGCTACAAAATCATAGATTTTGTAGTAGCCCCCATTTGAGTATCATTATCAAATTGACTAATTTTAGTTTGTTTCCTTAACAGGTTTTCCACGATGGCAAGATAGTCCTCTTGGATATCACAATCTTAGATATATTTAGTCATTGTGTGCTTGTTCTTAACCCGTATGGGAATCTTGTTTGCCACATGTTTTATTTTATTTTGGTTATTTGGATGAGAGGCTTGAAAATGAAACAATTCTCTTTATTTTCTGTAATTGACTGATTTAAAGACAATTTTTAGTTTTAATTTGTGTTGAAAGGCTTAAGGCCTATGGTTATATATACCATCACTCTGATTAAAAGGGGATAAAAAAAGGGAACTCTGGATAAGGGAATGTTGCTCAAATTTTGACTATGGAATACTTTTAAATATGGTTAATTGAATTGATTTTATTCAGTCTATTTCTTATATATTTATGTTCCATGATCGTATTGATATCTTCTTTATTATCTAGTAAATTATTTTCAAATTTATGAGAATTAGAAGATAAATGTTTCTTTTGTTTAATGATTTAATTTCTTAAAGAAAAGAATGTTTCTATTGCATTTCTTTGTTGTTAAGAATTATTTCAGTTTGCTACTGCTTAATTAGATTGATATCCTTCTCCAACAACCTATGTCTTGAGAGTAGGTATCCATCTAGGCCTTTGATTAATCTAAATGTTTGTGAATGTGTTCTAGATGCTCAAGTCCATGTAAAATGTCTTCTTTACAAGTTGAATTAATGTTGTAACTGTAATTGATTGGCTTAATGTTGTAACTTGAACTTCAAGCAAACAAGCTATTATTCTAAGCAATCATTCAAACCATAATCCTCTTTGGTTTTAAGAAGACCCTACTTTGGCTAGTAGGTACAAAAGGATCTCTGAAGACGTCGGGGAGAATCTGTTTGGGTCGGAGCTAGTCAAGCTCTATAGTGCTGAGGATCTCATAATTTGCAATGGTCTAAAGAAGTGGCCCAATTCTAGCCAGATGACCTGCATCCATGGGCTTGGTAGCAGCGTGGTAGACTATGTTATTTCCAATCTCCATTTATACAACAAAATAATAAATCTTGACATCTTAAACGACCACGAGCCTAACTCTGATCATAGGCCTTTACTTATAACTCTCAACTTTGTCATGCATAGAGATCCCATAGAAAATAATCCTTATAGCCAAAAGAATTTAATATTTGATAAAAATAAAAATGATCTCTTTCTAAAATAATTAAAAACTAATTTGCTTCCTTTATCTAGTATAGGTAACATAGAAGATCTCTACCATAATTTTACTACAACCCTCTCATATTCTATTAATAAGTTCTCAATTGAAGTTTCAAATAATAAAAGAAATAGCAAAACCAACCCATGGTATGAAAAAGACTGTAAAAATGCAAGGAGAGCTATTAAGGAAGTTGTTGATGAATCTCTTAAAATGGACAAGATAAGAATATACAAAGACCTAACTAAAAGAAAAAAGAGGCAGTACATTCGTAAAAGACAATAGAATCTCTTACACCTCTTTAAGGTAGCTCCTAAGAAATTTTGGAGGTAGATTATGATTAGGAAAACTAAAGATAATAATAAAATTGCTTTACACGATTGGAATTCCTATCTTAAAAAGCTCTATGAATCTCCAAATATCATGGATAACTTTGAAACCCTGCCCAAAAAGAAAGAAGTTTTCTCTCTAGAAGACATTGATTTTGGGGTTAAACGCCTGGCTAATGGGAAATCTAAGGAAATTGAAGGTTACCAGGCAGAAATCTTAAAAATTGGAGGCCCTGTCCTCATCCCCCACATCCACAAGCTTTTCAATCAAGCAGTCAAGGAAGGGTTCCCTAAGCTATGGACTGAGAGCCTCATTATCCCTATTTTTAAAAATGGGGATACAAATAACCCCTCTAATTATCGGACAATTATGATAAGCCCTCTCTTAGCTAAGTTATATGGCAGTATTTTGGAAAAGAAGTTGAGCATATGGCTTGAAAGTGAAGGTAAGCAGGCTAAAGGCCAAGTGGGTTTTAGAAGGCATCACTCAACAACAAACCACCTCATTACACTTAGGATCATTGTGGAGGAATGTCGTAATGATAAATCCAATCTCTTTTGTTGCTTTATGGACTTTAGAAAGGCTTTCGATATAGTTCCTAGAAACAACCTTTGGAATAGATTAGAAGAGCTAAAGGTTCCTTTAGAATTGAAAGCCGCCACTATTAGGTTATACAAGAATGTAATTGCCAAGCTAAAGAGCAATGAGGGGTGGTTAAAAGATATTAAGTGTAATATCAGAGTTAAACAAGGTTGCCCCCTCTCCCCTACCCTATTTGAAATTTACATTGACAAACTTGAAGGTTATTTAGAGGAAGCAGGATGTGCTAGCACGATCTTAGCTAGGCTAGTCGTCATCCTTCTTCTCTATGTTGACGATATTGTTCTCCTCGCAAGGTGTCCATCTGATCTTGATAAGCAACTTAGGCTTCTTAAGGATTTCTGCTCCACCATGGGTATGACTATTAACACTGACAAAACAAAAGTTATGATTATCAAATCCAAGAAGGACACCTACGCTAATTTTATGTATGACAATAATAACTTGGAGGAAGTGTATTCTTACAAGTACCTAGGAATTGATATTCATCACAAGCTCAACTGGAACTATAGCATTGAGAAAAGGATTAACGGGGGGTGGAAAGCTTACTTTGATCTTGAAAATAATTGTAAAACGGAAAACCTCGTAATGTGGGATAAAAACAAGTTCCTCTTTGAAACTTTATTTACTCTTGTTATCTTATATGGATGTGAGGTTTGCGGTTGCAGCATCTCTAGAGAATCCTCGAGAAAGATTGAGAAAATCCAGAAGCGATTTATAACACATAACCTGAAAATTAAAAGCAATACACCCTACTCTATTCTCCTTATAGAAGTAGGTCTTTTCCCTATCGAAAGCCTAACTATGATTAGGCTTCTATTGTACAAGCACAAGCTCAATAACATAGGATATCATAGACTTCCCAAGCTAGCTTTAAATTCCAGCCAAAACCAACTAAGGCTCAAACAGGGGTGGTATAAAGACACGAGGGCCTAGTTAAACCATTGGGAGATCAACGAGAATGATGCATTGCAAAACATTAATAACATTAAAAATATTGTTACTTCTAAGTTCAAAGAAAAAATGTGGTGTGAGAAAGATTTAGCGGCTAAAAGAAAATTAAGTTATTATACGAATGTCATCAACCCCACCCTAGAAGATCAAAAGTATCTCTCTGTTTTAGCTAGCTCAAAGAAGAAAATTAATATAGTGAAGATTAGAACGAACTCTCATGAGCTCCATAGTGAAATAGGTCGTTGGGCAGTTCCTAAAACACCATGGATGAAAAGAATCTGCCATGTCTGTGATAATAGGAACATTGAGGATGAAAACCACTTCCTCTTAGAGTGCCCTGCATACAACCACATTAGATCTCAGTTTCATAATCTTTGTCGCAATATTGACCTTCCTAGCCTTTTACGATGTCAAAATTATAGTGAGCTTGGGAGGCTTCTCTGTAAGCTTTTTGAGCATAGAAATAAAATCTTAAATCAAACTAAATAATTTGTTTCTTTAGGTCTGATAGACCAAATTTTAGTCTCAGTGGACGTTAACCATTATCATCATCATCTCTTCCACTAATGGTTTATTGATATTATTCATAAGCCAAAGGATTGAAGCATATGAATTTTATAAATGATCATTTACAGTTATCCCTTTTATTTGTCTTGGCCAAGCGGTATTGATAATTATATATTAGTTAGATTTTGCATATGTTCTTGATGTGAAACCTTGAAGTAAATATAGCTACGTTGTGTTTTTCTGTGAGAACGAGGAACTTGTATTTTTATAGTTATCTGTTCTTTATATCATTTACATTGGGAATAAGTTTAATATATAGTTGCATGTAGAAATAGTATTTTATTTTATTTATTTATTGTATTTTTTATTTTTTAATTAGTTTTATTTATTTATTTTATTTTATTTTATTTATTTATTAAATTTTTTATTTTATTTATTTTTTTAATTTTTTAATTTCTTATTTTTAATTTTTAATTAATTAATTAATTTATAGTTTATTTGTATTTATTTATTTATTATTATTATTATTTTATTTAGTTTATTTATATTTTATTTTATTTTATTATTTAATTTAATTTAATTTATTTATATTTTAATTTATATATATATATCATCATCAAACAGGGGTGGTATAAAGACAAGAGGGCCTGGTTAAACTATTGGGAGATCAACGAGAATGATGCATTGCAAAACATTAATAACATTAAAGATATTGTCACTTCTAAGTTCAAAGAAAAATGTGGTGTGAGAAAGATTTAGTGGCTAAAAGAAAATTAAGTTATTATAAGAAAGTCATCAACCCCACCCTAGAAGATCAAAAGTATCTCTCTATTTTAACTAGCTCAAAGAAGAAAATTATATAGCAAAGATTAGAACGAATTCTCATGAGCTCCATAGTGAAACAAGTCGTTGGGCAGTTCCTAAAACACCATGGATGGAAAGGATCTGCCATCTATGTGAGAATAGGAACATCGAGGATGAAAACCAATTCCTCTTAGAGTGCCCCGCGTACAGCCACATTAGATCTCAGTTTCATAATCTTTGTCGCAATACTAACCTTCCTAGCCTTTTACAATGTCATCGAAATTATAGTGAGCTCAGGAGGCTTCTGTCCAAGCTTTTTGAGCATAGGAATAAAATCTTAAATCAAACTAACTAATCTATTTCTTTAGGTCCGATAGTCCAAAGTTTGGTCTCAATGGACGTTAACCATCATCATCATCATCATCATCATCATTTTTTATTATTATTTATTTTATTTTATATTTATTTATTATTTATTATTTATTTATTTTTCTGAATACTTTTTTATAAGTTTATCTATAGATCATAATTCTTTGAACCAATTTCGTCATGATCCAATCTCTGTTATTTGTTATAACATTGTCTTGTACATTTTGTATCATAACATAATCTTGTAGTATAAAATATCGTATTATATTCATCTTTTAATTCTAATTTCTAAATTAGAATTATCTAGTATATATTAATTCATTTACAATGAAACATTCAACCCTTGTTATATATATCGAATCTAGGTTGTTTGATTTCCATTATTTCATTTATAGAGCTAACTTAAATTTAATTGTGGTATATTTTATAACCATATTTTAGGGTAGAATTAGTTTAGATTAGCATAGAATAACCATAGTTTAGATTAGTTTATATTAGGATTAATTTTCCTAGATTAATTCCTTCATAAGGAGAAAGGATCCAAGGCTAATAGAGCCTATAAACCCGTCAAGGGTAGCTATACCAAATGAATTGGGGTATTAAAGAGTCTCGCTTTAGGCTATTCCACCCTTGTTGACTTAGGTGTACAACACTTGCATCAATAAAATGACACTAGGGGGAGGGAAAAACCGATTATAGATGGCAAATGGAAGTAATAAATGCCAAAAAGTTAGGTCACTGATTGTCACTAGGAGTCATAACAACCCTCCCCTTACTAAAGCATCAAATAAATCTCATCCACAACCTAAAGAAAACAACAATGAGCCTACACCCCAACTCGACCATATTCACAAGCTGGAATTGATGAGGTTTTTCAAAGATCTTGAGAACTCATTTCTCAAACTCGAGAGAGATTTGAAGGGACTTATTCTCTTCAAAGAAGACTGTCTCAACACTTAATCACACCTCTTGATATTCACCTACAGGGACCTACAGTGTTTGAGTCACACGAAGGCATTCCTCAGACTACCATCACAACAAACGATATGTTGCACAACACCCTTAGTAGTAAAATTCTTGACTTTTCTGAGTTACCCACTAGTGAGACCAATCGGCCAACCTTGTTGGGAGGATCTAATTCTCCTCCTTCTCCACCTAGTTCACCTTCGTCCTCGGGAAATTTCTATGTTGAAGAAGGCTCTTCTGTGTCCTTTGAATCGACTGGATCTTCTAGGGTGGAAGATAATCATGGTGATAATCAGGGCAACCCACAAAATGATCCTGCATCCCCTTGGTTAGATAGGGACGTTGTGGCTGTTCTCGACGTGGAACATCCATTGCCAAGGAACCCCCACAAGTTTTTGCGAAAGTTTGACCTTGATTCAAAGCAATTTGCTGAGGATCACATCAAAATATTTATGCTTGCCATAAGACAAAAACACATCTTCCATGAGGATGTAGTCTTTCGGCTATTCCCATACACTTTTTAGGGAAATTCCAGTACGTGGTATTTCGCTTAGTCTCCCTAAAGCATCTTCAAAAGTTCAGAGACGACAAGCCACCAGAGGTTCTAGACAATGAACTGTCAAACATGAAAATGCAGAACAAAGAAAAGGTAAAGGACTTCAACGTTAAATTTTGTCATTAAAAAATAAGAAACCTGTTGAATCCTTGCCAACTCAAAATATCATAGTCGCTTACTATGTCAAAGCTTTACCTCATGATATAGCAATGTGGGTAAAAAGGGCACATAAACCAAATTTAAAGGCAACCTTTGAGGAATCCTTACAAGTTGAAAAGGACATTCTTAGTTTGAAATCTATAATTGATAAACAATCAGACACTACCTCCTCTTCACACAAAAAACTAGAAACATCAAAATAATATATAGTAAAAAAGGATCGGTCAACTTTAGACTTTGAAAGCCTCCAAAAGGTTACAAATAAATTATGCAATGAAATAATTGACCTTAAAAAAGGAAAATCTGAACGATCAAATGACAGGGGAAATTTTAAGCAACCATTTAGGAGACCACCTCCTCACAAATCACCTCCCTTGAATGAAGGTATGAATGCTAAAGGACTGGAAAATCTTTTGTAGGATTCAACAACAAATCTTGATTCAAAGCTTGACGACATTGAAGAAAAATAAGTTGGATCAGATTCTTAAAATCACGATGAAGTTCAACCTCTTGATTTTTTAATGAATTTATTTGAAGAGGATATTAGCCCTGGTTTTACCTGTAGTAAAAATTTAGATGAAAGTAAAACACCACCTACATTAGATAAAAATGTCAACAAACCATCACCTAGCACTCATAAATATACAAATTTAAATATTGAATATCATCCAATATATGATCTTAAGAAAATTTTAGCTAATATTTCCTTATATGAACTTTTGAAAATTTTTGTAATTCATAAAAAAATTTAAGCAACATATTGTTGGCTTAAACGTTCCTACAAGTAAATATATAACTACTTTTGATAAGACTTCTTTGGAAAATGTTAAGATATTAAAACACCCTTTTACTCAGAAAAAGAAATCCCTACAATTCTTGTTAACTCTCGAAATTTCTAATTGTAATGTCCACAATTCTATGATCGATACATGTGATTCATCAAATGTAATGCCACTTTCCATTTATAGGAAGATTAATGCAAATATGAAACATTTTGATATAAAAATTGTACAATTGGACATAACATATGTTAAAGTAGTAGTGGAATTGAATGATGTTTTGATCACATTTTCACAAGACCATAAAGACCATTATATTATAGATATTGTGATTGCTAACATTTCTAAAGTATATGGCATGTTTTCGAGTAGGGATTGACTGCAATACCTTAAGGGGTTTATGGACACTAATTTGAATCAATTATGACTTCCTTGGAAAGGAAAACCAAATAAAATCAAGATTAAAAAAGAGCCATACATGAAACATATAATTACTAATTTAAATGATTCTAATGAACTAGTAAAGACTGATGATTTCTTGGCTGTTGACTCTTTCTTTGGAAATTTTGTTGCTGATTTTTCCCCTGTTTTAAATTTTGAACAACAATATGATTTGTAAACATTTAATACATTAGTTACAACTAATTCTAGGGTTCTTGGTAAATGTTTCAAATCTTGAGAAATCTTGAATCTAGTCATTGTATTTCAATTTTTCTAAGTCTAAAGAAGGAACTGGTGCTAGATGTATAAATTAGATCCTCATGAAAATATAATTTTTATCGCATGTAGACTATAATTTCAATGTACTAACAATGTTTCGGAGTATGAAGCTCTTATTCAAGGAATTCACAAAGCTTTGAAACTTGGAGTTAAATGTTTAAGAGCTTATGGTGATTCTGAAATAATTGTTAGACAAGAAAAAAATTCTATTCACTTCCTTTCAACACACTTACAAGATTATCAAGCTAAGGTATGGTATTTAATATCAATGTTTTTAGCTTTTAATATTGATTTTATTTCTAGAACTACAAATCAATAAGAAAAATTGTTAGCTAATGTAGCTTCTAGATTGATACCTGTTGAAAATTTTGAACTTGATTCTTTTATAGTAGAATTTCTTTTTAGACATTCCGTACCTAACAACATCACTAATTGGTGTGTGTTTGATGATGATAAGAATACCATTGATTTCTACATATGGAGGATACATTTAATGATGCAATCATTGATGAGGCCACTCATGAGGAGAATTTGTGGGACTTCTCTTAGATCAACAAACAATGGTCATCAGATGAAGCCTTTGACATTGTAAAACCGATCCCTCTATTGTTAGATTGGAGCATTTATATGAATTTCATGATAGATTTAAGAGAGTTAAGATCTGTAAAACTAATAGATCTACCATGGAAGTCGAAGTTATTAATTTTGGGTCAAAATATAATCCACAATGCATAAATTTAGGAATAAATTGTTCTCCTAAAGAAAGGCTAGATTTCATTAACTTGTTCAAGTAGTACAAAGATCTATTTTCTTAGACTTATAATGATCTCAAGACCTTTGATCCAAATTCCATGCAACATGTTATTCCTATGAAACTCCAAACCAAGCCTTTTCAGCAGAAGCTTAGGAAAATGCACCCAAGTATTGAGTCCTCAGTGAAAGAAGAATTGAAAAAACTCCTAACAGCTAAGATCATTTTTCCCATGTGACACACACAATGAATTTCTAACTTAGTAAATGTTAGGAAGAAAAATGGTGGCATCCGTCTTTATGTTGATTTTAGGAATTTAAATAAAGCCTATGAAAAATACCACTACCTGGTGCCCCCCATGGAAAAAATTCAGCAACGTGTCTTAGGCTCTGAGATGCTATCCCTTTTGGATGGCTTCTTAGGCTACAATTAAATTATGGTAGCACCAACTGACTAGTTGAAGACAACATTTTTCATTGCTTGAGGTACCTTTTCCTATATGAAAATTCCCTTTGGATTGATAAACATAGAGGCAAATTTCCAACAGGCGATGGATATTGCTTTTAGAGTTTTGATAAATGAATCCACGGTTGTATACTTGGATGATATCATTGTTTTCTTAAAACATAGGTCTGGCCATTTATTGCACTTAAAAAATGTGTTTGAAAGATGCTGAAAATTTGGAATCTCCCTTAATCCTAAAAAATATATTTTCACAGTTACCAAAAGGAAATTACTAGGATGTATTATCTTTAAGGATGGAATTAGAATTAATCCTGATAGGACGTAGGCCATAAAAACTTTAACCTACTGAATTCCAAAAAGGCCATATAGTTTTTTGTGGGAAAGATTAATTTTGCCAAATGATTTGTTCCTAGATTTTATGAAATTGTGGAACCTATTCAATATGTAGTGAATACTGTTGTTTTTAAATGGGGATAATTGAAATAACAAGCTTTCAACACTATTAAGCAGGTAATCGTAGACGCTCCTACCTTAATAAGTCCCGATTTCTCTAAAGAGTTTCTTTTATATACATTCACTTCAAACTCTGCATATGATGTTGTGCTTACGCAAATGGCTGATCCTAATATTGAAAACCCTTTTTCTTTCACCAGTTCCACTTTTAAGGGAGTAGAGTTAAATTATACACCAATGGAGAAACAAGCCTTTGCTATGTACAAAGCATTTAAGCATTTTCGTTTCTACCTGCTTAAATTTAAGGCAAAGTTATAGTCCCATACCCAACAATTATAAATATTTTAATCCAAAAGGAAATTGGGGAGAAAATGACCCATTGGATGACAACCTTACAAGAATTTGACTTGGAAATTAATCCAACTCAAATAATTAAAGGCAAGGATCTTTATAAATTGGCTGCTGAATTTGTTTCTTCCCCTATCGATCATTCCTCTTTTCTAGACGATTCCTCTCTAAATAGTGAAGTATCTTTAGTACAAAAAGGAGTCTCGTGTCAACAATATAGTCCCAAATCACGGTATTAAGAAATTAGATTTTATTTGGAAAAAGGTACAACCCCATCTCATCTTAATACGACTCAAAAAATAGCATTAAGATTAAAATCAATGCCTTAACAACTTATTAATAATGTTAATTTTAGAAAAAATTATGATGGGGTGATACTTCATTATCTAGAGCAGGAAGATGCTTAAAAAATATTTCATGAACTCCACTTTGGCCTTGTTGGAATAATTTTTGGTGGTGATACCACCATGTACAAGGTTCTAAGGGAAGGCTATTAAGCTAAATAATCTTTTTTTTCCTCCTATATCCCATCACTATTGAGGCTCCATTCAAATAATGGGGCTTGGACATAATAGGACCAATTAATCCTCCCTCGTACCAACAACATAAATTCATTATAGAAAATACAAATTATTTTACTAGATGGGTTGGGGCAACACCTCTGTATGTGGTAATTCTAAAGTAATTAATTTTCTTGAATCTCAAATTATCACCCATTCTTGTGTTCCCGAGTCATTAGTTTTTCACAATGCATCTTATGTCTCATCTCATGAGTTAGACACATATGCCATAGAAAAAGGGATAAAAGTAAAATATTCAACAAACTATTGTCCGAAAGGAAATGGTCTCGCTGAATCATAAAACAAGAACTTGTTACAAATCCTTAAATGAAAAATTTTAGAAAATAAAAAGAACTAAAATATTGCACTATTTAATGCATTATGAGCTGATAGGGTCACACTGAAAGCTAATATATTAAAATTACCCTTTTTCCTTGTTTATGGAAGAGAAGCTATATTACGCCCTCATATTTTTCTTCCTTCTTTGCATCTGTCCCAGAGTGTCTAGGAAATTAATTCATTAGCTATGAAGGATAAAATCACACTTTATTAAAAGTAGAAGAAGAGAGACATAAATCTAAAACCAAGTTAAATCAACATCAACACGTGGTAAAATGATGGTTTGATAATAAGTCTTCTTTTAACAGGGATCTTGAAGTTGGTGACCTGGTTTTAAAATGGGACAAGGCCCACGAGGATAAGGGGGAACACACCAAGTTTTAAAGATTATGGTTGGGACCGTTAAAAAAAAATCAGACACAACACATTTCAACTGCAGACTTTGGAGGGTCATCCTGAGTCTATCCGAGTTAATGAGCAACTTTCAAAAAGATTATTTGCATGATCTCCTTCGGGAAAGTTTTATATATATATTTATATTTATAATTTTATTTAATTTTGCGTGTTTGAATTTTATCTTTGAATATGCTGTTATTTGGTTTGAATTCCTTTTGATGCTTCTTTTCTGTATCATTCCACAGTCAAATCTTCCTGGAAGCGTTTTTTTTAAACATGTTCTTTATTAGATGGTCTATTAATTCATGTATCAGTTGATAAATCAATTCTTTCAGTTTAATTTTAGCAAAGTAATTTCTCTATTTAGAGATATCTTTGGATATGTTCTTATTTACAAGAGTCATCTCAGTCCATTATTATTCAAGAAGAATTCACATTTTGAAAAAATAGATTACTTTTAACAACATTATTAAATTGGATTTGGAAAGGTAAACTTTTCACGCCATCCCTAGCTCTTAAGTAGAATATTTTCCTCCCCATATGTTAAGTAATTTGTTAAGGATTAATATTATCAAAGTGAAATTGAAAAATAATGAAAAGAAAAAAATATATACATTGAAAGATAGGAGGTCTCATTACGAGCTAACCTACGAGGATCATGGGTCTTTAAGAAGTGACATTACTGTTGCTGGCCACCCAGACAGGGTGATGGATTTTAGTCATAAGGCTGAAAGACAAGAGGTCTTATGATGATCTGGTTTGTTCACTTTGGTTAGTTCTTGCAAGTGGAATTATCATTATCACGGTTACCAATCCAGGACAACGACATTCAATTAGTTACTAAGAAAACTTTTGAGGAAAGGAAATACTTTTAATAACCTTGAATCTATACCTAATGGATGGGATGCATGCATATTAGTGGGTTAAAAGGTACCCCTATCAAGGCTATGGATGTCTGCTGGAAAATATGGCTCTACAATTATGGTATTAAAGTTATGATTATGCTAACTTCCATAATTTGTTGTTTATATCTTGAATTTGTTATCTTTATGGATCCTTCTGAATATTTAGTTAGTTTTATTCTAATTCATGTAAATTGCTAGTTCTTTTGATAAAAGGTATTGATGAATACTTATACTGTTTTGCATAGTGAAGTAGTTTTGAATACTTATGCTCCAAGTAATGAGTCAGAGAAAAGGATAAATAAGAAAAACAAATGTCGTAAGTGTGGAAAAGACCAGATGTTGGGACACAAATGTGAAGGCATGTCCTTATGATTCTATAAAATAGTAGATGAAAGGAAAGTAGAAGTACAAAATCTTGATGAAGACATCAGTATAACTTACAATACAGATTCAAACCTTGAGGAAACATAAAAAAATATCATTAGCTGCAATCTTATGTGTCCAACAAAATTAGGATGAAGAAAGCAATTTTTCAAAAGACAAGAAAAAACAAGTGACTACAAAATACGTTCCACTACACCTTCAAAAGAAGAGAAGTTAATATCCAAGAAGAAAGAACACTAAGCTCACAATGCCATCAAAAAATATAACAAGGGAATTAGGACCTAAAACCCTAAATCTTAAAGGTATCATAAGAGACAAAATGCCAATATACTTGTAGATTTTGGTTGCACTCATAATTGTATTAAAGTTACGATTGCTTAACAACTTAATATTTGTGCGTGCCTAATCAATGATCTAACCATCACTGTCGCTAATGGGAAAACGTTTGAGGAAATAGGAAAATATCATAAGGTTTCAATTAAAATACAAGAACTAGAATTATAGGCATAAGTCTTTTCCCTACCACTCATAGAAATGGATATAGTACTAGGTACAGAATGGTTAAGAAAGTCAGGAAGATATGCTACAAGCCTTGAAGAACAATTCATGGAGTTTAATTGGCAAGGTCAACACTTTAAATTATAAGGTATTGATGCTTCCAACCTCAAAGAAGATGAAAATACATACAATAACTTTACCAATGCACGAGGCACAAACAAAGTCAAACCCATAAAAGTAACTAGATGCTATTCCATAACAAAGTGTTCAACTAGAGAAAACCTTGCTTATTATGCTTTGAGGACAACACATCTCTAAGAGAGTGGAAATTTTATGAATAAAACAATTGAATAAAAAATTGAATAAACAATAATAATTAATTAATTAATTAATAAAGCATTAACAAATAATTAATTGTTTTGAAGGGGAAAAATAAAATGACATGAATATTCACATTCGTGACCAGTCAATGCCTATTTAGGCACACCATCATGAAGGCATGTAATTATTACTTGTTCATTCTTCAATAATAAATAATACTTATATACAAATTTCATACAACCATGTTCTTCTCATACAACTGTGTTCCTTTGCTAAAACACCCTTAAAGGAAAATTGCGTAATATCTTGTACATAATTAGACTCCATTAGTACATATAAAGTCTCTCTAGTTGGTATGTGGTGTAGCTCAATTGGTGATTGAAGTGATTCGAGTATTGTGTAAACTAAGAGATCCAAGTTTCAATACCCTAGAACTAACCTGGTCTATGGAGAGGAAGATTGGTCATATGCCCTAGAGTTATAACGGTAGCAAACCGAATCGACCTTGTGTCACGTGAGTATGAGAGTCTCCTAGTTGCCGATTACTATAGTTTTAGAAAAAAGGAAATAAGAAATAAAGTCTTCCTAGATGGTGAGAGGATAGTGTTTGAACCATGGTCAAGGGAGGAATATACAAATATGTAGAGAGGTTCAATTCATTGAATAATGATGACTTCAAAAACCCTATTGATGGTAGCAAGGAATCATTATTCCGATTTTACTAACTCTTAGTATTTTTTGGCCATTAGGTGGAGGAGTGGATTTGGAATACAAGGGTGAGCTTATGACTGGGGAAAGCTCCAAGGCTCTATATGTTTTGTGGATAGAAAATGAATTCATTCTAGGTAATAGTAGTGGTAATGATGAAAATGGAGGATATCAAGGTGATGGTAGAGGTGGAGGTGGTTTGTAATACAATGATCATATAAATGGGTATCCTAAACTAGCTCGGGCGATGGTAGCTTATATCTGAGAAGAGATGTGGTGACTACATGCCTTTGAAATGTGATAAATGAGGCTCAAGGGCCTTTTTATTATTGAACAACGAAAGTAAGCCCTAAACAAGAAAAAGCCTAACTCTAGGAGATGGAATGCTAAGAGATTGTGGGCCTTGTTGGGGTTAGTTGGGCATCCAACTTCCTGAGGTCATAACTTGGTCATATGATCTTCATTTGGTGCATATAATACCTTGTTGGAAACATATCTCTGTGTACTACAGGATTTGCAGCATGATTTTTTGTATTGTTCTGGGCCTGCTACGGACCTAAAAAAACACCGTTTAGGCGGTCAAAACAACTCCGTAATTTAAACACTTGAAAAACTGCTAAAAATAGTAAATGATGCTACAATCAAGGAAAATAATGGAACTGACTAGAGGTCTATGTGAAATAGGTATGTGGCCACCAATATACACTTGGATCAGTCCTCCCCCCTTAGGAAGCAATGGTACCCATTGCGTGCAGAGCCTCGAGGTGAGGAAATTTTTGTTGAACCTGGTCCCTAGTGGACCACTTGCCCTGGTGAAGGAGTTGGCCTGCTTTGACAGCTTGATATAGTTGGATCCTCTACTGGCGAGTGTTCTTGATTTGTTTGTCGATGATATTGTAATTTTTGTCTTGTTCAATGTATCTTGGGTTGAGCTTTGTTGGTATCAGCTGCCTAACAACTTCGGATGTGTCTAACGATGGGGGAAAGTATGGTCGCAGTCAATCCACATTAAATACTAGGTGAAGGCCAAGTAACGGTGGAATGTTGAGCTCGAAGGAATTGTCCCCTACAAGATTGGTGATGGTGTACGACCCATATAGGAGCGGGCAAAGCTTGTGGTGGGCCCCAATGAGGTGCTCCTTCTGCAAATGTAACCAAACTTTATCGCCTACCTAGAACTTGTGTGGCACCCAATGCTGATCATGACAGTGCTTGTACTTAGCATTGGATCTATGAAATATGTCATGGACCTACTGGCAGATGTGATGAATGCACTCAATGAAGTTGTTAGAACTTTTAGGTTTGGATTGGACATGAGTTGAATCTTCTTGAGTAGCTGTAAATGGTATGGCCACATCAATGGGACATAGTGGCTGGAATCTTAATCCCACCGGCTAGTTGAGATATGGAGAACTGTGTTGTAGTTGTGATGGACATAGGGGAGGATTTAATTCCATGTGTGTGGATGATTTGAGTTGTACATGCATAGAATGTGGATGATCATCTTGTTGATGACCTATATTTGGCCATCAGTTTGGGGGTGGAAGGCCGTGGACTTAGCGAGATTTGTATCCAACATCGACCAATGGCTTGACCAATATGTACTATGGAACCTGCTGTCCTTATTTGAGATAATGGATTGTGGGATCCCAAAGTGTACCCACACTCATTCAAGAAGATATTAGTAGTGGCTTTTGCTATGATACTCTTCTTGCAGGCCTCCAGTATGGCCATCTTAGAGAATCCGTCGACGACCAAAAAACACAGTTGTTTCCATGCTTAGTAGAAGGAAGGTTTGACATGTAATCCATGGAGATGGATTCCCAAGGCCAACTAGGAGTAGTCAGAGGAGTATATAGGCCTTGATTCTTGATTTTCGGTTTGGCAATGACACAAGCAATGTAGGATCTGATGTACTTCCCAACGTCTTGTCGAAAGTTCGACCAATAAAAATACTTCTGCAACACTACCACTATTTTCTCTACTTTGAAATGTCTAGTGACCCAACTGTAGTGCGCCTCCCAAATCATCTTGGCATGCTCTCTTGAAGAAACACAAAGGTTTCCTAGGTGGCATAATAGTGTGCCCTCGAGGTGAAGATATGGAACTTTCTTTCCTTCCAGGAGCATCTGGTGTGCGTTGCTGAATTTTGGAAAGTTCTTGTAAATATGTATCCACATCGAAGTCCCGTGTCCAAAAGAGTCAATCACAGTGGTCAGTGCCATAATTGGTGGTTAGTTGAGATAGGCCACAACATTATTGGTTCTTTCCTTCCTGTAATTGATGTTCAAATGGAACTATTGCAGATATGTGGACCACTTATGATGGTGATCATTCTGAAACTTTCCTTGTGTCTATATGAACTGCAAGGGTCAGTGGTTTGTTTGGATGACCATTTCCTTCCCCAGAATGTAATGCTTCCATTGTTGGTAGGCCTGCATAATGGAATACATATCTTTGTCATAGGTGGGATACTTTCAGACTCTGTCTGAAAGTGTCTCACTATGATACACTATCGGATGCCCCTGCTGAGTAAGAAATTCCTCGATAGCATAGTTCTAGGAATCTATCTTAATCTCAAATGGTTGCTGCAGGTCTGGTAATGTGAGAATTGGTGTAGAGAAAAGGAGATGATTCAAATTGGAAAATTCCTTTTGTTGGGATTTGGACCAGAAGAAATTTTCTTTTGCTTCACCCTTGGTGAGTTGACTCAAAGGCAAAGTGATATAAGAGAAATCCAACATGAACCTACGGTAGAAATTGGCAACACCCAAAAACATGCATAGATCTGTTAGAGTGGTCAGGGTGGCCAATCTTGAATAAATTGTATCCTGGCTAGGTCTACATGCAAACCCCACTCATCAATGACATACCCTAGATATTGAGCTTGGGTCATACCAAAAGTGCATTTCTCCAAATTGGCACAGAACTTGTGTTGTCGCAGGGTTTGGAGGACTTGCTGAATATGGTGTAGGTGCTCTTCCCAACTCTGGCTAAAGATCAGGATGTCATCCAAACACACTCCCACAAATGAGTTGGTGAAGGGCCACAAGATGTCATCCATCAACCTCATGAAGGTTGCGGGGGCATTCATCAACCTGAATGGTATGACAACCATTCGAAAAGGCCCTACTTGATTTTGAAGGTAGTCTTCAACACATCAAAGGGTTTGATTGGCACCTGGTGATAACAAGACTTCAAATCAATCTCGTTAAAATATCCCCCCCCTTGAGTTGGTATAAAAGTTCATAAATCCATGGGATTGGATGCCTATTTCGAAAAATGATATTTTTCATTGCTCGATAATCAATATATAGTCTCTAGGTGTCGTCTTTCTTTTTTACCAACACTATCGAGCTCCCATAGGGTGATGAATTTGGCCTAATGTTCCATTTATACAATAGCTCTTGAATATTCTTCTTAATTTCATCGTTCTCTAAAACAAAACGTCTGTAGATTGGTCCGTTGGGTAGCGACATGCCCGGGGTCAAATTGATGGAGTGCTTGACCTGACAGTGCACGGGTACCCCTGTGGGTGAGGTGAAGATGCCCCTATACTTGTCCATGACCTTTGTCCATTTGCTGCGTCCATGCGGAGGAGCCCTCTATGGAGGTTGTGGATGTAGCGTCAATATTATTCTTGCCTCAAGGGTGAATCATAAGGAAGAAAAATTTCCTGGTCTGGTAAATGATCTTACTGCATTGTTTCATAGAGATCAAAGAGATGGCAGTAGGCAGTGCTACCTTTGGTATCCTATGTAACTTATTTCCCAAAGGAATAATATTAGTGCGAGGCCTATACTCATACACAACATGACTCTTCCACAAGTATGGTTGGCTTAATAATACATCATAAATTTCAAGAGGAGTGATATCACATAGTACTTCATTTGTGAAGGGCATGATGTTGTAGGGAAGGCGACACTAATGTCTGATGTGAAGATATCGTCCATGGTGAAGCCACCCGATGGTGTAAGACTATGAGTGTGGTGTGGTTGGTAGGCCCAACTGCTTCATGACCTCTCCTAAAATGAGGTTCTTTTGGATTCAGCTGTCGATAATGAACTTCAACGGAGAACCCTTCACTCGCATCTGTGAGTGGAAGAGTTGCTCCCCCTCCTTTGGATCTTCGGGATCAATCTTCTAAATATTGGTGGTGGAAATGGTGGAATTGGGCTCTGCATCAATAATATGCTTCCATTTATTATTCCCCTTGTCGGGTTGTTACTAAGAATCAGAACATGCATCTGATTTGGAAGCCTTCAGCTTGGCCACCAGTGTTTGCTTGGCTCAACACTCACTTGTGGTGTGAATGGGGCTCTTATGGAACTCACACCATTTTGCTATGTCCTTATTTGTATTCATGGTATTTTTATTTACTTGTGGCTTCGTCGGGTTGTATCGGGTCACCCAACCTTGGATTTTTCCTTTGTTTTATGGTTTGGGGGTGCCTTTCCCTTGCTTCAGATTCACAGATCCAAAGTCTCGCTTCTTCTGTTTAAATTTCCACTCGATCTTGACATCGTATCGATAGGCGATTCCAAGTGAGGATATGTCCAGGAAATCCATCTCATACTTGATGTACTTATGTAGATAGTTGCGGTACTTGAGTACCAAATTTTGCTCAGAATCCTTGATACCCAACTTCATGCAAAGGGTATGAAAAATATTTTTGAACTCCGACACATCTTGGTCCCTTCCTTGTCACAGTGTGGTCCACTTTATGTATTTATATTCATATCTCCCGATAGGGTAATATTGTTCCTTGATTATGTGTTAGAAATAATTACAAGTGGGTGAGGCTAAAAACAGTGAGGGTTCCCTCTCTTCCTTTTGTTCACAATAGGTTTCCCACTTGTCCTTATCATGGGGGGAAACTTTGAGGAGTGCTAAAGTAATCTTTTCCAAATTGAAAAGGTGATGAATTGAAAAATATACTTCCAACATATTTAACCATTTATCTATAATGTTTTCATCTATCTGGCCTTTAAAAATGAGAATGTCAAAGTTAACTTGTACCTTAAAGGGAGTGGCGCCTCTAGAGTGGCTGCTAGATGAAGATGCATTTCCTGTGGGTAGCCGCCAAAGGATCTGGGCAAAGTTATCAGTTATCGCATTCCTCTGTTGGTCAAGGGATTTGTCAAGCAATATTTTGAAAGGATATCTTGCTACCTCGTCTTTATTTTCTTCTTCCATGGGAGGTCGTCGAGGTTTGCAAGGCTGGTCTTGCTAAGGTTCAACCAGTTAGATCCCTAACTCCTTATACCCTGACCTTTTTGGGGACATGCAAAGAAAGATAGAGATAGAGAAGATCACTTTGATACCATTGATACAACTTATGTAGGAATGAAACATAATACATATATAAATATAAACACAAAGATGCAACAAAAATAAATATTCATTTCATTAATAACAAAGAACTGAAAGATGTTTACAAGTAGAATGGAAATAAACTAGCTCGGGCGATGGTCGCTTACCTCTGAGAAGAGATGTCGCAGCTACATGCCTCTGAACTATGTTACAATGAGGCTCAAGAGCCTTTTTATTTTTTAACAATAAATTAAAAACCTAAACAACCAAAACCCTAACCTTAGGAGATGGAATGCCAAGAGTTTTTGGGCCCCGTTGGGGTTAGTTGGGCAACCAGCTTCTTGGGGTCATAACTTGGTCATATGATCTATGTTTGGCACGTACAATACCTCATTGGAAATATCTCTCTGTGCACTATAAGATTTGCATCAGACCCTTTCCTATGGTTACAATCCTGCTACAAACCTAAAGAAAACTCCATTTAGGGGGTCAAAACAACTCCAGAAGTTCAGGACTTGAAAAAGTGCTAAAAATAATAAATGCTGCTATAATCAAGGAAATTGATGAAACCAACTAGAGGTCTAGGTGGAATAGGTGGGTGGACACCAATATCCACTTGGATCAAGAGTTGATAGAACATATGCCTATGATTGTGGCCACGATGAGATATTTTAGATCTTGGTGAAGCATTTTTAGGGGTGAGATCCATAACATTAGGAGCAAAATATTTAAAGAAAAAATTAGATATAAAAAAGTGGATTCCTATGTTTAAGTGACAAATTCTCTATTCCAAATAAATTTAATGACATTTGTTTTCTTTCTAAATATGAAATTATTAGATATTCATAATCTTTTTGGAATTACAACTTTGTGTTGGCATTGTTGTCATTGATGGAAAAAAAATAGCAAAGGAAAAGAAGCAACGAAATAGCAGCAAAGGAAAAGGAGCATCAAAGGGAAAGGAGCAACAAAGGAGAAACAAAAGATATCAAATTTTGATAGAAGTATGTGAGGAGGTATGAGTAGCAAAGCATGTTTGATATGTCATGTTTGCAGAGTAGATTAATATGCTTGATATGTTGCAAGAGCAACTTGGTATGCTTTATATGTTGCAACAACTATGACTATTTATGATGCTATGATCTCAATTCTCATATATGCTATCAACAAAAAGCACATATTTAAGATTCCTTTCCTCAATATCTAGCTCATTAAAAAGAGAGAAAACATCCCAAACCAAAACCAAAGGGTTGACACTCAAAAGAGAAATAGTATTTGGATGATGAAGATGATCAACATTAAAAAAATTAGGAAGCGATGGATTAATCATAAGATATCAGTGCTTGTCTAGAAGTTCAAATTGGAGGAAGAAAGACCCCCATGGAGGTTAGAGATGTAAGTGATGCCCCATATATGGGCATGAAGATACCTCATGAATTAAATAATTAAAACTGCAATAAGGATTTGGAAATCCCTTTGAACCTAGAAAATTGGAATTCTACACTTCAAATAGTACTTTGAAACGTTTTCCAAGGGAAAATGAAATTTTGGGATGCAAATAAGCTAAAAAAAGAAAGGTGAAAAGGGTAACATAAAAGGTGAAACTTAAGCTCTTATTAGCATCCTTGTATTATTTTATAGTGATTAGTTTAGATGCCATGGGAATTTGTTGATTATGTTTCATTGAAAATAAAAGTTCATACATATATGCTTTGATCATGTATACTGAATGTAATATTAAAGTTTATTATTTAAATAAAATTATGATGATTTTTTCTTCCTTTGAAGAAACACCATCAAGTATGAATTTGATGATTTCATATCTAGTCAAATTTAAACCCATCATTACCTTTAAAATTCCATCCACATTTTCAACAACACACTCTATGATTTGTATTTAACTATTTTCGTTTTCTACTTATCCATTATTTCTTTCATGATTGTCTAGTTATAGGATGAACACACATTCCTACTTAGCATCTCCATTGATCTTCATGAGATATGCTATGTTGGTATCGACATCTTAATAAATGGTGAATAATAAATGATGCAATAACACTTTGTGTTTTGTGTCTTGGCATAGTAAGTTCCACACTTTTATATTCTCCTCTCTTATTGTGTGTTATACCATATTAATTGTCAACAATGGTTTATGGTAGCATATACACTCCACCATAGCATGAAATTTATGTGGATAGGTATGTTAACTTAATTATTACTTTCCCTCTTAATAACATAAGGAATACTACTTGCATAACGACTGATCAATTGTGAGATAAAATTAATTTCTTGGATAAAGGTATTTATGCTAATTGAATTTATGGATCATATTTAGAGGATCAAATTTGAATAATTCATGGCCCTTAAAGATCCATTTATCCTTTCATGGAAGGAAATTAAATAATTTCCATTGAAAAATAAATTTAAAATAAAAATCCTTAGTCAATCATGAAGTGAGGATCATTCCATATCATTGCAATAAAGGGGAAGTCATTTCTATGGCCTATCAATATTTAATTTTTAAGAATAAATGTGTGGCTCTAGAAAGTAAATGATAAGTTGTAGCGGTAATGTTGACTCTATTTGGAAATGTTTTATTCTAACTGTCCATAAATGTACATTTGTACCCATGAGATAGCGATTATTGACTCTGCTTAACTTTATACATGTTAGAAACTTATTGTATTGTTGAATCTTTTTCATTGAGATAGGGATTTCATTAAGTCAAAGAGATAAGTACTAGTATGTGGAAATTAACCATTTTACAAGAGAAAGAATGATCCAGGTGGATATTGGTGGCCATCCACCTATTCAAATTGGACCCCCAACACTATTTCCTTTCAGTTTCCCATTTCCCAACATACTATTTTTAGCAGTTTTTGGGTCCTAAATTTCTAGAGCTGTTTTGAGGCCCTAAACAATGTTTTTTTGGGAAATTGGGCAAACACAATTCTTAAAGTAGGGGTTTTTAGTCCAAAGTTGTTTTCATTGAATATATCTTTCTAACGAGGTATCGTACGCACCAAACGAAGATCATATGCCAAAGTTATGACCCTGGGAAGTTGACATTCCAACTAACCCCAATAGGGCCCATAAAATTTTGGCACTTCATCTCCTAGGTTTAGGTTTTATGATGTTTAGGATTTTACATTGTTTCTTGATGATAAAAAGGCTTGTGAGCCTCATTGTAACACAGTTTAGAAGGCATGTAGCCGTCACATCTCTTCTTAAAGATAAGATGTTATCGCTCGTGCTAGTTTATTTCTTTTCTGCATGTAAACAATTTTTAGTAGTTACTATTTATTAATTGAAGTTTTGTTTTTCTATATCTATGCCTGTTTAGATTTAAATATGTATTTCATTTCATTTCTTCATAAATTTGGATCAGTGGTATTAAACTGGTTTACTCTTTCTCTATTTTTCTATGCATATCCCCAATGCGGTCGGGGTATAAGGAGTTGGGACTTGAATTGGTTGAACCCTTGCAAGACTGGCCTCACCAACCTTGATGGCCTCATATGGAAAAATAAAAGAAAGATGAGGGAGTAGGAGATCCTTTCAAAATATTTCTTGAAGAGGCCCTTGAGTGACAAAGGAATGAGATGATGGATAATTTTTCCCAGATCCTTTGAAGTTTGGTGGGTATCAAGGGTGAAGCATATTCATCCATAAACCACTTTAGAGGGGTTTCCCCCCTTAAGGTACAAGTTAACTATGACATTCCTATATTTGAAGGCAAAATAGATGAAAATGCCTTAGATAGATGGTTAAATTTGCTAGAAGGATTTTTTTTGTCAATAATTTTTTCGATAGGGAAAAGATTATTTTTTCACTCCTCAAAGCCACCCCCCCATGTCAAGGATTGGTGGGAAGCCTACTGTTAGTAGAGGGATGAGGAGGAACCCTCACTATTTTCAGACGCACCCTCTTGGAATTATTTCTGAGATTTTGTTAAGGAATAATATTAACATTTCGGGAGATATGAAGATAAGTACACAAAGTGGACCACACTACAACAAGAAAGGGACCAAGACGTGCCAGAGTTCATGAACATTTTCCATACCCTACACATGATGTTGGGTATCAAGGATTCTGAGTGACATTTGATACTCAAGTACCATCGATGTTTGCATAAATATATCTAGGTAGAAAAGGAGTTCTTGGACATCTCCTCACTCAGCACAATTAATCGATATGTTGTGAAGATCAAGAATAAATTTAAACATAAGAAGCGAGATTTTGGATTTGTGAATATGAAGCAGGAAAAAGGTACCTCCAAACCGTATAAAAAAGGATAAATCCAAGGTGGAGTGACCCAGGACAACCCATCAAAGCCACAAGAAAATAATAGCACCAAGAAGGTGAAAAATGACACTAGAATGTGGTGTGAGTTCCATAAGAGCCCCACCCACAACACAAATGGGTGTCACACCAAGCAGTCATTTGTGGCCAAGTTAAAAACTTCAGAGTCATATGCATGTTCTGACTCTGAGCTAAAACCCAACAAGGGGACTGACAAGGGGAATTATATTATTGATGCGGAACTTAGTTCCACTGTTTCCACCACCAAGGTCCAAAGGATCGATCCCGAAGATCTAGAGGAGGAGGAGATTCTCTTCCATTCACAGATTTGTGTGAAGCGTTCTCCATTCCAGTACATTTTCAATAGGGGAAGCCAAAAGAGCTTCATCTCAGTATAGTTTTTAAAGTAGTTAGGAATTTTGACCATACCACACCTACAACCATACGCCATCGGGTGGCTCCACCAAGGATGAGATCTCCGTGTCAGCCATTAGTGTCGCCTTCCCTACAACATCAAGCCCTTCAAGGATGAGGTATTATGTGATGTTAGAAAAATATACATGATACCAGAGGTAGACCCACATACTACTATTTCTTTTGATCTTTTCTAAACAACAGAGTAATATCAACTCCCAGAAGGTTTTTTTTCCTTCTTTTTGATTCACTTGCAAAGTAAGGGGAAGATCGTGGCCATATCCATGGCCCCAAGAAAATCTTTCTTTACTCAGCAGAAACACATCCACTAGTAGGTTCATGAGATCCTAGATAAAGCCAATGCTAAGTACAAATAATGTCATGATCAACATCAGGTGCCACATAATTTTCAAGTGGCCAATAAAGTTTGGTTGCATTTGTAGAAGGAATGCCTTACCGGAGCCCATCAAAAGCTTCAACCACTTTGATATGGGCCTTACACAATAACCAAGGTTGTGGGTGAAAATTATTTTGAGCTAAAAATTACCCCATTCCTTGGCCTGTACCCGGTATTCAATGTGGACCACCTTCAACCATACTTTCCATCATTGTTGGACAAATCAGACATTATTGAGCTGCTGACACCAATAAAGCCCAATCTAGATTGCATTGAATAGGCCACAACTAATTAGTTCATGGAATCATAAATTAAGAAAAATAACCGACAAAGGATCCACATGTATTGGGTTTTCAAAGTTGACCAACTCTTGCATCAAGGAAAGTGGCTCACTAGGGACCAAGTTCAACAGAAGTTTCCCCGTCTCATGGAGGCACTCAATGCAATGGGGACCATTAATTCCTGAGGGGGAAGGACTAATCTAGGTGGATATTGGTGGCCACCCACATATTCCACTTGGACCCCTAGCACTGCTTCCTTTCAGTTTCCCATTTTCCAATAAAAAATTCTATTTTTAGCATTTTTTTTTTGGGTCCTAAACTTTAGAGCCGTTTTGAGGCCCTAAATGATTTTTTTTGGAAAACGAGCGAACCCAAAGTTTGTAGTAGGGGTTTGAAATTGAAATTTCTTATCCTCAGATAGATGTTTCTAACGAGGTATCATGCATTCCAAGTGGAGATCGTATAAAGTTACGACCTCGGGAAGTTGACATTCCAACTAACCCCAATTGGGCCTACAAACTTTTGGCACTTCATCTCCTAGGGTTAGGTTTTTGGATGTTTAGGGTTTTCCATTGTTTCTTGATGATAAAAAGGCATGTGAGCCTTATTTTAACATATTTCAAAATGCATGTAGCCATCACATATCTTCTTAGAGATCAACTACTATCGCTCAAGATAGTTTGTTTCTTTTCTGGATGTAAATAATTTTTAACAGTTCCTATTTATTAATTGAAGTTTCATTTCACTGTATCTCTGTGTTTTTGTATTTAAATATATATATCATTTCACTCCTTCATAAATCTAGACCAAAGAAAACAAAAAGAACACTACATAAAATATGTTTAAACTCTTAATTTATGTTCATCTCCTTTTGTTTTTTCTTGGATATGCACATGCACAAGATGCATAGCCATGATTTTTTAGTGATTTTTTTAGGTTTCCTAATTATATAATATAAAATTTAATTAAATTATATTAATTAATATATTATATATTTGTTAATTAGTGAAACTAGTTTTACCATTCTCTAATTTGCTCCCTAAATTTTTTAACTTCTTCCTTAAAGTTTTTAGACACCACTAATCTTATAGGAATAGTTATGAATTCTAAATTTATTAATCATTTGAAATGAATTATAAATATGTTTTACCAAAAATATGCATCTTGCATGGTGTTGGTCTTGAGCATCAAAAGGGCATGTTCAAGTGTAGTGTTTTAAAAATTCAAAGATATATGAGAGAATCCACTGTAAAAACTTTCAATATTAACCCTAAAACACCGAATATGTCTAAGACATTCACCATAAAAAACACAAGGATATAGATAGAAGGACCCTTATAATAGGGTAACACCATCAAATACTCCTTATTGTAGGAATCACTCTACAAGCCATGCTTGCTTCAAGACAATGCAATTTAACACACCTCCAATACATCATTACTCATGTGCATTTATACTCTCTCATGTGTATCCATAGGGGCATATTCGAAATACTCATTATTTTATTATTTCTTTTTATTTACATAGTGAGAATATTCCATTATTATGGCCACATTAAACTAATTATCCCCTTGGGTACCTACCTCAATACCCTATATTATCCTCCCTAGGTGCATTATGTTCTACCCCTCTTGGAATGCTTCATCCTTGAAACATGGGAAGAAGCCATATGATATGACTTACTGAGTAATGAAATCAACTAATACCATGCATGAGAATATATCCATCCTAATGAAATATGGACATGGGGTCCAATTATGGTTTTCCCTCGATCTTGATTTTTGTTTCTTCTCAGGATCCATGTTTTTGTTGTGCTACTTTGATGCACAACACACACACATGGGGTCTAGCTATGGTATTCCATCGATATTGATTTTATTTTACACACACACATTGTTTTTAGTCCTCCATGTACCTTTGTACCATTTTCCTCTATGTTTTCGTGTTGATCCATAGTAAGTTTGCTGATGCTCATACCCTTGCCTTAAGGACTATTATTTCGATATATAACAACCATAGATATCAATTATTATTTATTTGACTCTTAAACATTTATTTCTGTTATCACCCAAAGAAACTCTCCTAGGTTGTAGCTCGGAGATGCTCGGGAACATTACAAACTCAACTTAATGTTAGAAATGGATGAATGGAAGGAATGATGCTTTTTCAAGCCAGATAACCACTTCTACTTTGCTTGACTCCAGACATGCATGAACACCCCCATACTACAAGGCTTTAGACCACCAATTACTCACAGTTGAAGGATTGGGAGAATATGGAGAATACTGACCACACCAGTAGATGCACAGGACCCTGTGATGGCCGGCTGCAACCAGTAAAGAGGCTTGCAAATATAATTCCCTAGTCAACAGACAAGATGAAAACTCTCTGTCACTAAATGAAAAGAAACCTGATTAACAGATTCACTGATACATGCAAGATTTAAACACAGAGGTAGGATGATAGCTCCTCTAATGCTAAACATCAATAGTTTAGGAAAGATGCATATGAAGCACATCCTAGAACATAATAGAAATGGAAAGTGAGCAATTAACAGCAAAAGAAGCTTGTATTAGTTGAAAATGAAGATGAGACACTACAAGTATCAAATTAGTTACAATCTCCAGAAGTTGAACCTTACATCAAAACATTAACCATCAACCCTGATTACATCTGTTTTCTGGGTATATATAGAGTTTGAATACAAAGGCACTCGGCCATTCTAAGTGTGGAGAAGTCATAATCGACCACCAACTGCTTTAACTGCCTGGCAGAGCTTCTGGTGCAATTTGCCTGCTTCAGTGAGCAAATCCAATCTTCTCAGGTGCTCTGCTGTACTTCCAGGTAGCTGGAGTGTCGTAAAGGATAAAATTCCTTAACTGCTGAATGTGTTTATCTACTCGAGGCTGGTCCTTCTCGTTCTCGACCATCCTATCTCTTGAAAGCGATTGTTGAGGAGCAAATGCACCGTGCACTAGTAACTGGTCACCTTCATCCTTCGGGTGCATGGGACAAGTCAAGGACGTGGACTACACAACAGATTGACAAACTGGATGGAAGAACAAATTTGGCCATTGGATTCATTAGATGGATGGTGGATACGACTTGGCAGGGGCTATCGGGAAGGTGAGGTGGAAGATGATCGTGAGCCATTGGATCTCGGGTGGGTAGATCCAACGACTAGCGGGCGAAGGACCTGCACAGGAGTTAATGAGCGGGGACAGAGGACGGGCGGTAAGCGGTATTTATCGCACTGCCATTGGGGTTCGGGCGGTAATCGTACAAAGGTGCGCGATTCCATTAGAACTGTGATGCGTGGCGGCGGGGACAAGTAAAAACCACTTTTGATCGCGGTTTATCGTGCGGTCAGTTTGCGGGCGTGGGAAGAGCGGACGCAGTCTGATCGCGGTGGAGATGATCGGATAGCGGGGGTTTAATCGCACAGGTTTTCATCGGATGTGACAGGGAAAGAACTTGTGAAGGCATGCGGTCATGTGATTATGGTTATATGATGGTTTAAACTCCACGCCCGGGGACCTGAGTGAAAATGGGTTTATACAGGGTTTTAGAGGTAAAACGGAGGTCGCAGGGTTATGAGAGTACATCAGAGTGAAGGAGAATGAGAAGGATGACTGATGCAAGCCCTCTTTAAGCACAAATAACATGGCCAGACCTGTATTTGACCCTCAAATCTCGAAGTATGTAGTAGAGCTAACACTAGCTCCTTCTGGGGATGAGATCCTCCCTGTGAGGTCTCAAGAACTTGCAGATCAATGCCTTCCCTGTGAAAACAAATTAGCAAAATTTCCTAGTGTTCCATTGGGCATGGAGTCTAACTGAGCTTACACTAAAACTGATGAAACAACATATTTACAACTTTAAGGCCAAAAGACCTTAAATCACATAAATTTTCAGAAAACGCCCATTGACTGGGCCATCAAAAACTGTCTCCCCTCCCATACTCTACACTATGAAGGTATTGTTCCCTTGGATATGAGAAATAATAAAAGGCCTGTCCAGAAGGCATCAAACTTCCCATGGATGCCTTTCCTCTCTTTCAGTGCATCCCACTTAAGAACCAAGTCTCCAACCTGAAAATGATCTGTTTTGGCCCTTTTGTCAAAAGCATCCTTGATCTTCTTCTGGTGTGCTGTAGACTTCTCAACCAGTTGTTCTCTGATCTGATGTACCTCTGCTAAATCAGTGATCCTATTTGCCATGTCTTCTTCCTCATTCTGTTCTTCTTGTAGGAACTTTGCCACAGGGAGAGTTAACTGAATCGGGAATACAGCCTCGGTGCCATATACCAGCTTGAATGGAGAATTCCCTATGGATTTCTTAATGGTCACTCTGTCAGCCCACAGTGCATATTTGAGCTTAGAATCCCAGTTCTTTTTATTGTCTTCCAACAACTTTTTAATTATCCTTATCAGGCTTTTGTTGGAAGATTCTGCTAGACCATTTCCTTGAGGGTAGTATGAGGTGGAATGAACTAGCTTAATGTCCATTGAGTCACACATATCCACCAATTATTTTGCCCTGAAGTCTGCTACATCGTCTATGACTAATTTATGTGGGCAACCAAATCTGGTGAAGATATGCTCTGTCAAGAACTTCATGACCACATTATGATCAGCCTTTCTGAAAGGGATTGATTCAATCCATTTAGTGAAATAATCGTTAGCTACTAAGATCCATCTGTGTTGGCCACTTGAATGTGGATTGATTTCACCAATGAAATCCAAACCCCACTGCTGAAAAGGGCCTTTTGTATGTATTGGTTTTAAGGGCAGGGACTTCAATTGTTGTTTCCCTTCAAATCTTTGGCACTTGTCACAAGATTTAACAAATGAAAAGACATTAGAAAATAAGGTAGGCCAATAGTACCTAGCTCTGAGGATCTTGTGGGCTGTAGTTTTCCAATAATGGTGCCCTCCACACATGCTAGAATGAAACTGCTGCATAACCTCCATTGATTGTTCTTTGTCCAGACATCTCAGAAGAATTCCAGAGGAGTCCCTCCAATAGAGCAGATTTTCATGGATGCAATATTTTGCTGCCCTGAGTTTAACAGTTTTGGCTTGACTTTGAGTAAGGCCTGGAGGGATTTCTAGCTTCAGTAAGAATTTAGCTATTGCAGAGTACCAATCACAAGAAGCTAGATTTTCTGCCAATGACTGTCCTTTCCCTGGTTCAGCTGTTTCTTCCTCTGTTTGACCATTTTCTGCAATTGTACCCATGAGATTTATGTCTAGCGTTCTGCAATTTTCTTCAGCCAATAACTTAGCAAGGCCCTGACCTCTGACAAGCTTGGTGGGCTTCAGTTATATATTAAATTCAATAAGCTTTGCAATCCATTTAGCCCTTCTTCCATCAACATCAGGCTGTGTTAAGACATCTTTTATTGAAGCAGAGGGTACATATGCAATTATCTTGGAATGCAGAATATAAACACTGAAAGCTTTCAAAGACTTGATAAGAGCATATGCCTGTTTTTCAATGATATCATACTTTAGCTTAGCATCCCTCAATGTTTTACTGAAAAAGCCACTGGATGCTCTGAGCCTTCTTCATCTGCTTGCAATAAAACTGCTGCAAGGGTATCTTCAGAGGCAAATGAAAATATATGGAACTCCTTGCTGTAATATGGATTTCTTAAAGTGGGAGCTTCCGTGATAGCCTTCTTAATGGACTCAAAAGATTTTCTTGCTAAATCAATCCACTTGATCTATGACCCCCTTTTCAACATGGAGGTAATATGTTTTTCAAGTTCTGCAAAATTTGGGATAAACCTCCTCACAAAATTTATTTTGCCCAGAAACGACTGGACATTCTTCTTTGATCTTGGGACAGACAAGGTTTGTATTGCTTTTACTCTTTCTGGGTCAATTCTGTCCTAACAGCTTGCCCTCTTCTAAAGCAAACTGTGATTTTTTAGGATTGACTGAAATCCCAAACCTTCTACATTTTAGGAAGACTTTCTTTAAATGCTGTAAATGTTCATGATGGCTGCTGGAGTATACTGTTATATCATCAAGGTAGACAAGGACAAACTTATCATTCTCTCCCACAAATGCTATATCCATAGCTCTTTGAAAGGTGGCTCCAACATTCATCAGTCCAAAAGGCATCTTGGAATACATAAAAGTGCCCCAAGGAGTGGTGAATGCAGTCTTCTCTTAGTCATATAGATGTACAACAACCTGGTTATAGCCTGAAAATCCATCCAGGAAAGACATCACTTTGGACCCTGAGACCTTCTGCAGCAAATGCTCCATCTTGGGCAGAGGATAGTTGTCTTTCTTAGAGCATTTGTTTAAATTTCTGAAATCAACACAGAGACCGATTTCTCCACTTTTCTTCCTCACCACAACCAAATTGACTACCCATTTTGAATATCTGAGAGGAACTATGATTTTGGCACCCAGTAACCTCCTAATTTCTTTTTCAATCAAAAGGAGGAGCAAAGGATTTATGGGTCTCAGCTTCTGCTTAAAAGGGATGGTGTCTTTCTCTAAAGGGATTTTATGCTGGATGATCTTCTTGTCATATGTTTTCATGTCACTATATTCCCAACAAAGACATCAACGAATTGCTTCATTAGAGTGCAGTACTCAACACTTTGGACAACAGACAGATGAGTGGACAGATTTATGTGTCTGGGCTGATCTGGACTTCCTATATTATGCTTACAGACTACAGATTTGTCTTCTTTTTGGGAAACCTTATAAGGCACATCATTTTGGTCAAATAGCTTCTCTAAAGGAACTAGACCCTTAGGTATATGATTACTAGGCAGTTGGACAATGCTATCTTTGCCAATTTTGTTTCTAAGCTGGGATTGGGGACTTTCTTCCAAGGCTTCATTTTCTTGGTCAATTTGCATTTCAGAGAATTCATCAATGACTTGTAGAAACCTATTCACTTCATCATCATCCTCAAAAACTTTCCAATGCTGGACATTATCAGGCAAGGATGGTCTATATTTCATTTGGACTTCATAAACTAGTCTGGGAGGCATGGGAGGGATAAACATGCTAGCAGACACAGCAAGGGAATCAACAAGCTGATTTTTGGCTCTAGGGATATATGAGATACAAAAATTATCAAAAGAGTCCTTAAGTCTCCATACCTCATCTCTGTATGCTTTCAGCCTTGGGTGCTTTGCTTGGAATGTTTTATTCACTTGCTGAATGATGAGATCAGCATCTCCAAACACTTCTATGTTCCTGATTCTTCTGTCTTTAGCTACATTAAGGCCCAATATCAGAGCCTCATATTCTGCTATATTGCTTGTGACTTGAAAGGGCAGCTTAAAAGACAGATGTGTGCTTTCTTGTTTTGGAGATAACAGCACCACCCTTGCTCCTGCAGTCTCCCTGGAACATGCTCCATCAAAAAACATCTCCCAAACTTGACTTCCTTTCTCTTCCTCGGCCTGATTTGTTGGTTTCTTGAGCTGCATTGAGGCCTTCCGAGATTCTTCTATTTGGAGGATACATGCTCCAAAATCAGTGTCCACCGCATAAATAGGATGATTAGAAGGCTTCTTTTCATCACTGATGATATAGGCCAGTTGTGCTTCTTCGTACGATCTCCTGCTTTCTCCTCCAAAAACTGGGATAGTGGCATAGGATAGATCGTTTTGTAATGTCCCACCTAGTCTCTTAATCCACCCTCTGGACATCAGCATGCCAAACTTGGGAGGGACATCTGCTACCACAATATCCATCATCATACTCTTCATGGGCAACTGAGTTAGGGTAATGGCCAGGTCTTTGATTAATCCTAGGCATTTTACCTTTCTTGAATCAAATGATAATAAGTCATGATATGGTCTAGTGATATCAAGGCCTAACTCTTCCATGACCACTTTAGGCATCAAATTGTGGCTGGCCCCTATGTCTAGCAGGCAATTGTGGAGGATTTTGTCATGAATGGTCAAGGAGACATAAAATGATGGAGAATTATTATCAACAGGCTCGATCATGGGACTAAGCACAACTGTAAGCTTGTCATCTTGCAAATTGACATAGTCAGTGGAGGTTTGTGTGGATTTTAGCTCAAGAACATCATTGATAGGCTTTCTAAACACTTCACTCTTCGCTAGTTCTATCAAAGGTACATATATTTTTAACTTTTGGACTTCTGACTCAAAACTGAAAGGGGAAGGGGGCTTATCAGGACCTCTTACCTCTTGAGCTGGTGCTTTGAGGATGACTAGATCAACTGCTGGTCTTCTCTGTCTGATATTCTGTGACTCTATTTGGACAACAACTCTTTGGGCAGGGTTCTCCTTGACATTGTTTGCTTTTGACCTCAGATTATACCTTTTCTGTTCACCAGTCTGCAGAACAACCCCTCTGTCCCACTCTTGATTGATTTGGTCCTGTAGCAATGATTCTTCATATGCAGCCAATGTCAAAAAGGTAGCACTACCTTTATCTTCCATGCAATGAATTTCATCCTCTTCTTCAAACTGTTCCTCCTCCATGACTACATTTTGGAAAGGAGCCTTAACTCTTTGTTCTTCATTTGCTTCTTTACCCCTTTGAATGATTTGTAATTGTTCATTTGCTCTTCTGAATGGATTTGGATTTCTTGGAGCAAACGTGTTTTGAAACCTTGCTTTCCCAGAACTCTGCTCAACTTTTAGCTTAGATATCTCAGCAGCTAATGACTCTATCATTTTAGTCATCTTATCTAGTTTAGGTTCTGAAGATGAAGTAGAGGAAGAAGAAGCCTCACCTCTCTGCCTTCTTCTATCAACATGTGTTTTAAGCTTTTCTGCAGCCATGATATTTGATTCCACCTCCAGTGCTGCATCTTGCATATCAGCTAGAGTGGCACTTCTTCTTTCTCTCAAAAGCAGGTAGAAATCCAAGTCAAAAGCATTGGCATAAGTGAGTTTGGTAGACGTGGGGGTAGGCTTTACTTCATCTGGTATCTTACTATACATATGGTTAAATCTTTTATTAAAATCAGGCAATGATTCCCCATTCTCCCTCTTTAGGTTTCCAAACTCTGTATGGTAATAGAGTAGATCTTTTCTATCTCCCCATTGCTTCAGGAATGCATCATCCAATGCTTCAATGTCTGCTATGGACCTATGGGGAAATTCTCCGAACCACTTTCTGGCCTCTCCATCAAGGCTCTGGACAAACACTCTCATCCACACATCATCTTCACTGATATCTAAGTTATCAACATAACTATAAAAAGATTCAAGGTGCTCTTCAGCTGTTACTCCCTCTGTACCAGTGAACTTGGGCATATATTTCTGATACTCTCCTACAGGCATAACATTCAAAGGAACAGGAAAGACCAGGGGTCCATACCTAGCAGCTATAATTCTTTCCATCTTCGTGGGAGCTTGCTGGCCTGCCATGACTAGGATAGGTGGAAAGATACTGGCAGATTTAACAGTAGGAAGTAATGAAACAAATGATAGACACACGGGAATATGATGGACTGTGTGGGAGGCCTTCTTTGGAATGGGATCCAAAGGGGAACTAATTGAACAAGGAGCTTATGAATCTCTGAAGGTAGTTCTTCACTAATAATGCTAGGCTCTAAATCTTCAAACTGTGTATCCTCAGCTATAATCTTCTCCTTCAAAGATACATAAGATTTCTTGGGCTTACCTGATCCTGATGCTCCTTTTTGTGATGTTTTCCCTCGCTTAGCAATCTTCTCAGGGTCAACCACTAGGTCAGCTGGTGATTTCTGAGGATTTCTCTGGGTATGCCTCACAAACTGAGCTAGAACTGAAATGTGGAGTTGCCACCAGGTAGGTTCTCCAGTAGAGTCGCTAAATAGATGATTACAAATAGAAATGTGTCCAAAATTTGTCTATCATCAAAGCGTGGAACTGTGTCATTCTCCCAGGGAAGCTGAGCTTCAATCTCCTCTCCCCGGCAACAGCACCAATCAATGTTGTCACCCCAAGAAACTCTCCTAGGTTGTAGCTCGGAGATGCTCAGGAACATTACAAACTCAACTTAATGTTGGAGATGGATGCATGGAAGGAATGATGCTTGTTCAAGCCAGATAACCACTTCTAATTTGCTTGACTCCATACATGTGTGAACACCCCCAGACTATAAGGCTTTAGACCACCAATTACTCGCAGTTTAAGGATTGGGTGAATATGGAGAATACTGACCACACCGGTAGATGCATAGGACCCTGTGATGGCTAGCTGCAACTAGTAAAGAGGCCTGCAAATCTAATTCCCTAGTGTACAGACAGGATGACAGCTCTCTTTCACTAAATGAAAAGAAACCTGATTAACAGATTCACTGATACATGCAAGATTTAAACACAGAGGTAGGATGACAGATCCTCTAATGCTAAACATCAAGAGTTCAGGAAAGATGCATATCAAGCACAACCTAGAACATAATAGAAATGGAAAGTGAACAATTAACAACAAAATAAGCTTGTATTAGCTGAAAATGAAGATGAGATGCTGCAAGTATCAAAGCAGTTACAGTCTCCAGAAGTTGAACCTTACATCAAAACAATAACCATCAACCCTGATTACATATGTTTTCTGGGTATATATAGAGTTTGAATACAAAGGCACTCGACCATTTTAAGTGTGGAGAGGTCATAATCGACCACTAACCGCTTTAACTGCCTGGCAGAGCTTCTGGTGCAATTTTCCTGCTTCAATGAGCAAATCCGATCTTCTTAGGCGCTCTATTGTACTTTCAGGTTGCTAGAATGTCGTAAAGGATAAAATTCCTTAATTGCTGAATGTGTTTATCTTCTCGAGGCT
Organism: Pinus tabuliformis; assembly: GCA_031772625.1. Lineage (NCBI taxonomy): Eukaryota > Viridiplantae > Streptophyta > Pinopsida > Pinales > Pinaceae > Pinus > Pinus tabuliformis. Next base: position 991,546,180 of record CM062819.1, on the reverse strand, counting down.
GGTCCTTCTCGTTCTCGGCCATCCTATCTCTTGAAAGTGGTTGTTGAGGAGCAAATGCGTCGTGCACTAGTAACTGGTCACCTTCATCCTTTGGGTGCATGGGACAAGTCAAGGACGTGGACTACACAACAAATTGACAAATTGGATGGAAGAACAAATTTGGCCGTTGGATTCATCAGATGGACGGCGGATACGGCTTGGCAGGGGCTATCGGGAAGGCGAGGTGGAAGATGATCGTGAGCTGTTGGATCTCGGGTGGGCAGATCCAACGGCTATCAGGCAGAGGACCTGCACAGGAGTTAACGAGCGGGGACAGAGGACGGGCGGTAAGCGGTATTTATCGCACCGCCGTTGGGGCTTGGGCGGTAATCGTACAAAGGTGCGCAATTCCATTAGAACTGTGACACGTGGCAGTGGGGACACATGAAAACCACTTTTGATCGTGGTTTATCGTGCGGTTAGTTTATGGGCGCGGGAAGAGCGGACACCATCCGATCGCGGTGGAGATGATCGGATGGTGGGGGTTTAGTAACATAGGTTTTCATCGGATGTGATGGGGAAAGAACTTGTGAAGGTGTGCGGTCATGTGATTATGGCTATATGATGGTTTAAATTCCGCGCCCAGGGACCTGAGGGAAAATGGGTTTATACAGGGTTTTAGAGGTAAAACGGAGGTCGCAGGGTTATGAGAGTACAACGGAGTGAAGGAGAATGAGAAGGATGACTGATGCAAGCCCTCATTAAGCACAAGCAACACGGCCAGACCTGTATTTGACCCTTAAATCTCGAAGAATGTAGCAGAGCTAACAATTTCCTTAGCTTCATCTTTCTTTTTATGCCCTTCCATCAGCTTTTATTTAAGTTCTTATGTAATCCATTCTTTTAATTTAACCTTATACTCTTCATATAATGTGTCATTAGGAATTCCAGTTATTTTATTTATTGTGATTTCTTCATGTGGCCCCTAGGTCTCTTCTCTCTTACTAAGATATATATTTTACAATTTGATCTTCGTTTTACTGTACCAAAGTTTCTAAAATTGCTTTTGCATATTAATGTTAGCTATACCAATCGAGTCCATCTAAGGATATCCCAAAATAATTTTCATGTCATCAATGATTATAACATAGAAATTTGAATGCAAGACATATTTATCCATGTTAATATTCAAATATTTAAAAATTTGAATATTTTCACCTTTAACCTATGTGATTTCAATATTATTTGGGGTAACTTACAATACTTAGTTAATTTAACATTGATGACATTATGTTTCAACTAGGGTTAATCGAAACAATGACTTTTCTTATTTAATACATACATGAACTTGCCACTAAGAAGTTGTCACATGAGAATAAATCCCTAGTGCTCTTTTTTATCCTTCTCACGAACATGATACCACCCATATAAAAATAAATTTTCATATGAAATATCCTTCTTCTTGCTATAGTGAATCAAATTCCACCATTTTCCACCACCTTTTAAATTCATCCATACCTAAAATCTCCACAAGTTTCCATGTGACAACTTAACATTTTTTATGTATTCTTCAACAATAGTTCTATCATCAATTTTCCATCAAAATAAATCTTGCTAAAATAAAACTAAGGTTTCAAAATCAATTACTTTTAAATGGATCTCCCTTATGTAGTTAGGGTTTGAGGCTGAAATGTAAAATGATCATAAATTATCCTACTCTTCTCATATTCACTATTATGATCCCAATTATGAAATTCCACAACCTATTTGGATCTAATGACACTAGTTTGACTAAAATCCATGCACTCTATTAAAATATATGTAATCTATGAAATTCTAATTGTTATTGGAAAAACCCTAAAAATATACCATTTTTATATTGTCAATAAATTAACTTCCAAGACTCCATTTTGGATTTTTTTCTTCTTCTTTTGATGAAATTGGGTATTTTTTTGATGGGGATTCAATTATGATATTGGATTCTCCAAATTTTGCATATGAGTTTTTAGAAATCAACTTGAATGCTTCCATCTTCTTTTTTTCCATAAAAAATCAACAAAGAGAAAAAATTACCACTTTGTGTCGAATAAAGAGATCTAATCCCACTTGTACTAAAACTCCAAAGAATAAGATAATACACCATAAAATATTTCATGATAAACTCTAAAACACCAAATATGTCCAATACATCAACATAAACAACAAAATAATATAGAGAGAAGAACCCTTAATATAAAGCAACACTATCAAATATTCCTTATGAAAATACCACTCCATAAGCTATGCTTTCCACCAGATAATACAATCCAAGACACCTCCAATACAATCATAGTTATGTGTGTTTATGCTCTTTTATGAGTATTCCTAAGGGTTTATGCCAAATAATCCTTACTATTATATTATTTCATTTTAATTACAGTGGGCCTTTTTCATTATTATGGTCAAATTACATTCATTATCCCCTTGGTTACATACATTGGTACCATATATTACCATAATAAATTAAATGAAGAAATTAAATTCAAATATAAACCATTGGTGAAAGGCAAAACAAGAAACAAGGAATAAACTAGATAGCGTAGAGTTTTCTGAGTGCATTGAGCATAAAAGAACCCTAGTGGATCTCTTGCAGGATTGTAGATGGCGTCAGGTTTTAGGAGGCTATCCCCTTCTCTACCCCTAAACCCAAACTGTAGACATGTTTAACCCATTTTTCACTTCTTGAAGTAAAGATACAAAATCACATTATATTACGTTCATTGATAAAATTGAGGAGATTCATAAAATTAAAATAACATTATTTAATCTCATTCAATGGCCCTTTGCTTCGAGGATGGTGATATCCTTGGGAAGTTCACACGGATCTGGCCCTCCCAAAATCCCAAACTGTTTAGTTTGGAAAAAATTGGAGACCTATGATAAATGGAAAGGTTTCTACTTCATCATGTGGAATAGGGTTTATTAAGTTTTACTTTTAAGAAAAGGTTGATTGGGATCTAATATTTAGATGTGCTCAATATTTTATGTGGGCTCAAAGGGTTTATCTGGATAAATGAGCCTAAACTATTCCCTTGTAGAGCTCATATGGGTTAAACTTCCTCATTTCCCTCTACATTGTTGGAATGAAGAGACCTTTCAAAATATCAAGAATGCATTAGGTAAATACATAGACTAGGCTAAGCCTAAATATGACATGTTTTCTTATGCACAAATCTATATGGAAGTTGATTTGGAGAAATCTCTTCTGGAGGTGATCCAAATTTCATTAGAAACTGGACTTTCATCTAGGAGGTGGACTACGATTAGCTTCCCTTCAATTTTAAGCTATGTCTTGAATACAAGAATTTTGTATGAAACTATGTTAAATTATAAGGATCCAAAAATTTGCATGAAGAAGGAGATACATGGCAGAAGGAAAAAAGACACATTAGGGGAATTTTGATTTTAAAAATGGGCGTCAAAACAAAAAATGTACTAAAAAAACTAATTTTAAAAGAACCAATAATAACCATTAGGATTCAAGATGATGATATCATCCCCGGAGGAAATACTTTGGAGGGAAATTTCCACACCCATTAGATGCAGAATTAAATTCCACATCCAGTGAGTACCCATTCCATATATTTCTAAGTATACCCACATCTAAAAAAAATTGAAAATACATCAAGAAAGCACGTTGAACACACTTTTTTGATGTATTTTCATTTTTTCTCAATGTGAATTTACTCAAAACTATATAGAGTGGGTACTCATTGGATATGGAATTTAATCATGCATCTAACAGGTGTCTACACTTGACAGTTGAGTAAACCTATAAGGAGATAAGCCAAAAATACAATAAAAAACATAGTTTTCTTTATTTTTCTTTAAAAATTCATAAAACTTATTTTATTATTTTCCTTATGAGGCCCATTTTATACCTCAAAATTCCCCTAATTATGGGTCCTAATACGTATCAAAATCCATAAAAACCTTAGATTAAAACATGGGGGGGGAGGGGGGGTGTGGGCAAATGTGTCACCTCCTCCCCATTGTTTGGTGGGAGATCACTCTTCTTCGAAATTTCAAGCATGTCATTAAGGATCTAACAACATTCTCTATGAAGCTCTAAATGATCTAGAAAATATTGATGTTATGTAAGGAAAAATGATTTATTTGCAAAAAAGGAAAAGTTCCTAGAAGAGCAACAAGATGAGGCGGGTATGCCCCCTCTATAAGATGTACCTTTTCCAAATCTAGAAGAGGAATAAGAAGAGGTATTCCTCTCCCTAATAATACAAAAAATCCCTTATCATATTTATTCTTCAACAAATGATAAATTTTAGGGAGAGATGCAAAGATATGTTGAACATGGAAGAGCCTCCAAAAAGGTAGGAAGGAAAACCATCAGGGACCTTCGATTTGAGCAAGTAGATAAGGACAAGGAATTGAGAACTCAATTGGACATCAAAACAAAGGAAGAAGAAATTTAAGAAACATAGTGAAGAGCTCCCCATCCAATGAGGAAATTCTAAATCTATAAGCAAATGATGAAGGTTATCTCTTAGAACTATAGGGGGATAGGAAGTGACAAGATGCTATCTAAAGTTAGAATCCTAATTAAGGAAGAAGGTACATTAATACTCCTACTCCAAGAGACTAATATGAGTGAGGATGAAGTTTTGGTCAAAGGAAAAAGCATTTGGAGAGGTCATGGGGCCTCTATGGTTGGATCTAGGAGAGCATATGGAGGTGTTTGAATGTTATTTCCTCCCTCTATGTTTCAGAAGCTTTAGAAGTGGAAAACATCACATTATATATAAGCCATTCTTCTTCACTTACCCATGTCAACTGCTGCATATGTCTCTATAGGACAACTGCAACACTCCACATTTAAATGCCAATCTAGGGGTCATCTGTTATTTAAAGGTTACATGAAAAATATATACAGGCAAGAGATTAGTGCTGGTGGTTCTAATGGTCATGTAGCTAGAAAATTCACACTTGTAGGTTAAATCCAACTCAAGAAATAAAAATACAAGAATTCAATGAAATATAAACTTCAATTAATCATAAGAGAATGCTCTGGTTGTAAAGAAAGGAAATTTAATTTACAAAAGAATGCTTAATATTCATATGAAACAAATTCCTATCTTAATAGTAATTCAATCTTTGTGAGAAACAACAATTAAACCACTATGCAAGTAAAAAAATTAAACACCTACAAATAACAACAATTAAACTTTCTGCAGGTAACAACAATTAATCATATTGCAAGTAAAAAAAATTAAACCACTCCACTATGCAAGTAAAGAAAATTAAATCATTCCGAAAGTAATAAAAGTTAAACCACACTGTGAATAACATGAAATAAATCACCCTGAAATGCCAATGTAGCAGAATTCCAACTTCGACAATTCAACCTTCTCAAGATAAAAAATGTAAACCCTAACTTTTGGAAATTAGAAACTACTCATAAAATCAAATCATAAGGTATTAAAAAACTTCTATGATAAATCTAATTAATAAATGAAATTGCAACACCTGACTAGTGAAGGGGGCCCTCCTTCACCAATCAGGGTTACTAAAGCTTACTCACAAATTAATGCTTCATATAATAGAAAATTGTATGCTCTATTATATAAAAAGATAATACAATAGTAATATTTTTGTGCCTTTGTTTGCTAATATAACCCAGGTCTATATTACTTCTTCCCCTAACTTAACACACAATCTTCTATCTTCTCATACATTTATAGAAGTAAAGACCAGGGAGTGAATTGGAACTAATTCCCCCAAATATGAATTGTAACAACTATGGGCAGATTCCAAAATATTGACTTTGTATGTTTTTGGGAGATATTTATTCTATAACAACTGGGTATTTGATTACATTTGATCTATTTACCATAGAATCATCTTGGAATTGTTGAAATGTGGCAACAAGGATATTCCAATTTAATTTGTCCTTGAATTAAATTGTGAATTAAAACTAAATTTAGTCTTAACAACTACTTGGAAATAATTGATTAATTCATTTTGAATTAATTAGTTGGAGAAATTCAAGTTAGAAGTCTTTCTGAAGTCATGCAACAATTATCCCTTAAATTAAGGAGATACGATTGAGTTATATTTGAGTTTTAATTAGTTAACTCAGTTTACTGAGTTAAGTCCAATTAAATTAGTTCCAAACTGTTTGAGGAACTAATAGAGAGTTAACAGTCAGTTGATGCATGCATGCACTCAACTAGTGTACTCTAGTTAACTGAAGATTCCCTCATCAGAAACTCATGCATGTCTATTCTGAGAAAGACCCAGCTGAGATTAAAGACAAGGACAATGTACTATCAATTGCATGTTTTTTCTTATAAAGAAAACTCATGCATGCAGTCAAGGCATCATTCCTTGAGGATTGCATAGTTCTGATAGTGTGTGGGAGGAGTGTTACACTTGGTAACAGGAGAATCATCCTAGAGGAACAACACAAAGAAATAGGAGCTTGGAGGGCAGAGAGGAAGGCTTGTGAGAAGCCAATATTGCCTGTGAGCATCTATGAGGATTGTACTGAGAGCTGGCTAGCTGTGAGAGCTAAGGCTTTGTATAATTCCTATGTATTTCCACCTTGTATGATAATACAGATAGTGGGGTTTTTAGCTGAGGTTTTCCCCGAAGTATTCTCATGTGCATTGTGCATTGATTTCTTCTTCTTCTGGTTATATTGTTTATCTCAATCTTTAAGCTTCCGCAAATTGATAGTAGAAGCAGGTCATAGTATTTTGGTTTGATTTATATTGCATTATCGGGGTAACCTACAACAATTTTTCTACATGGTATTTGAGCTTGATTTATCTGAGTTGGATTTGAAGAGAATTTCTACATGGTATTGGAGCTGTGAATAGTATGCTGAGAAGAAAATTCAAAGTTTGAAGTTTGGGGTTGACATGTCTAAAGTAAGATGCTTTAATTGTCACAAGATGGGACATTATGCAACTAATTGCCCATCAAAGAAGTCCAAGAAGGGATCCTTGGAAGGATCGGAAGGTGAGGCCTTAGCCTCTCAGTTCGAAATGGACTTTACACTCATCGCATGCATGGTGTCATTGATGATGGGTTGTGTTTGGTATCTTGACAGTGGAGCCTCATTCCACATGACTGGTGATAAAATTTTATTCAGTGACTTGGAGGAGAAAGACCTCAAGATGCGCATAGAGATGGGTGACAACAGAAGGTATAGTGTTTCAGGAGTGGGCACAGTTTCTTTTTAGAGGGAGCATGGACCTCCTATCACCTTGACAAATGTGATGTATGTGCCTAGATTGAAGAATAACTTGGTATCAGTTGTGATGTTGGAGGACAAAGGCTACAATGTTGTCTTCAGTAAAGGAAAGGCGTTCCTAAGACAAATAGCCATGGATCAGACCAAGAGGATAGGGAATCAGGTGAAGAATCTCTATAAACTAGAGGTAGATGATTGTGCAACATTAAGTACGAAAGTAGAATTGGTGCAAAGCCAAGACATTAGCGAGTTGTGGCACAGGCGGTTGGGCCATTTGCATCATGGGGCTTTGAAGACAATGCAACAGATATCTACAAGACTTCCCAAAGGTAAACTTGAGCAAGTTGACACATGCAAAGGTTGTACCTTGGGAAAGTACACCTTGGTATTCCTTTCATGAACAAGATAGTCAAGCAGAGGCTATCTTAGAGCGAGCTCATACTAATGTGTGTGGACCATTCTCAACGACATCCACAACGAAGCAAAGGTATTATGTGATTTTCATTGATGACTATTCTCGTAAATGCTGAATTTATTTCATGCAGAAGAAGCACCAAACTTTCACAAAGTTTTGTGAGTTCAAAGCTTTGGGTGAGAAAGAGTTAGGGAAGAAGATCAAGGCCTTGAGAAGCGACAATGGTGGAGAATATGTCTCTCAAGAGTTTAAGGACTTCTGTGCAGCGGAAGGAATTAAACGAGAGTTGATGGCACCTCATAACCCAAAACAGAATGGGGTGACCGAGAGGAAGAACATAAATATTATAGGGGCAACATGGGTAATGTTGCGTGACCAAGGCCTACCACTTCACTTGTGGGCTAAGGCATGCAACACAATGGTCTATTTGCAGAATAGAAGCCCGCATCGCATACTTGGGATGAAGACACCAGAGGAAGCTTTCTCCGGTAAGAGACCAGATGTGGGTCACTTCAGGATCTTTGGCCCATCAGCATATTGCCATGTGACAAAGGATGCATGGAAGAAGCTTGAGCCAACAACAGAGTTAGGGATACTTGTGCAGTACACTGATACACCTCACAACTATTGGTTGTAATTTCCTACCAGTCGAAGGAGAGTGGTTCACAGAGATCTGAATTTTGATGAGTAGAAGGCCATGCGAGTTTCCCTTAAGAGGGAGCTCCAACTACAGGTTGTGGAGGAACTGTTGGTTCTTAAGGAGGAGGAGCCTCAGACTGATATGGAGCATCCACATGCAGAGGTTCCAGGAGTGGTGACATCCACTCAAGCAAAGTCTTCCAGAGATGGACGAAAGTGCACAAGAGAAGCTGACATATTGTTGGAGGATGCGAGAGAGAATGTGGGAGCACCATTTTCTCAGGTAGACATAGGAGGTCACTTGAGAGGTACACTGGATACATGGCCCTTGATGGGGAATGTGTTGAGACTGAGCCATCTTCCTTTGAGGAAGCAGTGCAGCAACCAATTTGGGTTGATGCTATGGAGGAGGAGTATGACTCCATAGTTTGTAACAGTGTTTGGGATGTGGTTCCAAGACCGGAGAACAAGTCAGTTGTGATTTCGCATTCACTTTACAAGGTAATGAAAGTTTCTGATGATGGGAGGATCATATTGTTGCAGTATATTTCAACAGAGGAGCAAGATGCTGACATTTTGACAAAGGTATTGTCAAAGTGTAAATTCAAGTTTCATAGAGACAGGATCAGGGTGGCAGACAATCCCTTTCTTCTTGAGAGGGAGTGTTGAAATGTGGCAACAAGAATATTCCAATTTAATTTATCCTTGAATTAAATTGTGAATTAAAATCAAATTTAGTCTTAATAGCTACTTGGAAATAATTGATTAATTCATTTTGAATTAATTAGTTGGAGAATTTCAAGTTAGAAGTCTTTCTGAAGTCATGCAACAGTTATCCCTTAAATTAAGGAGATAAGATTGAGTTATATTTGAGTTGTAATTAGTTAACTCAATTTACCAAGTTAAGTCCAATTAAATTAGTTCCAAACTGTTTGAGGAACTAATAGAGAGTTAACAGTCAGTTGATGCATGCAGGCACTCAACTAGTGTACTCCAGTTAACTGAAGATTCCCTCATCAGAAACTCATGCATGTATATTCTAAGAAATACCCAGTTGAGATTAAAGACAAGGAAAATGTACTATCAGTTGCATGTGTTTTCTTATAAAGAAAAATCATGCATGCAGTCAAGGCATCATTCCTTGAGGATTGCACAGTTTTGACAGTGTGTGGGAGGAGTGTCACACTTGGTAACAGGAGAATCATCCCAGAGGAAAAACGCAAGGAAATAGGAGCTTGGAGGGCAGAGAGGAAGGCTTGTGATAAGCCAAGATTTCCTATGAGCATCTGTGAGGATTTTACTGAGAACTAGATAGCTATGAGAGCTAAGGCTTTGTATAATTCCTATGTATTTCCACCTTGTATGATAATACAGATAGTGGGGCTTTTAGCTGAGGCTTTCCCTGAAGTATTCTCATGTGTATTGTGCATTGATTTCTTCTTCTTCTGGTTATATTGTTTAGCTCGATCTTTAGGCTTCCGTAAATTGATAGTAGAAGTAGGTTATAGTATTCTGGTTTGATTTATATTGCATTATCGGGTTAACCTACAACAGATTTTCTACATGGTATTCGAGCTTGATTTATCTGAGCTGGATTTGTAGAGAATTTCTACAGGAATAAGTTGGAGCTATTTCAATCGATAACTCGTTTCTATTTTTGGGACACAGTATGTCAATGACTGCAACAAGAAAGATGTGCTTGAAATAATTGCATGTAGTACCCAATCCATGAACGTTTTACAGAAGCCACTTAAGTGTCACCTAACTGGGGGTGTTCTAAGAAAAACCCATCTCAAATATTTACAGGATTCATTTTAGCTTTCCCGCAAATCGTATATGAAGTTGGCCACCAAGTTATGCCTGGCATGAGTTGTTTGAACTCTAGATCATGCATTGGAGCTTAGATTTTGCGACTTGGGTGAGGACTTGGAGGTTGGAACCATGATTTCTATTACAATAATTCTCCTCATAAACCATCATCAGTAAAATTATGCATAATAACCTTTAATATATTAAAAATAAAGGAAAATTAACATTACTTAACCATGAAAACATGATTAGGTATTATATGGCATTTTATGAGAAATTATGGTATAGATTAATTAAGGAGTGATAAAAGGGATGAAATGGATGTAGTTAAGTGATAATAGTCAACAAGTTTTCCTAGGGATCGTACTCTAATGCATGAGCCTTACTTCGCTCCTCGCAGCCTTGGCCTCCCACTGTCACCATGGCCTTTTCAGAGTCTAGTTCTCTAGCAGGGGTTCATCCTCTTGAACCATATCTTTCAGATCAAATCCCTCTAGAAGAGCTTGCTTTAGCCTTTGCTAGTCTCATATCTTCATTAGGACCTCCTCGAACTAGACCTGTTATCTCCAAATTTTAAAAAAATCTTGAAGACATCCCTGAAATCATTCAACCTCCTTCCTGGCCCCATTGAGTTGCTTTCTCATTATCGGAAAGAAGTTTGGTGAGTCAGTTACTGGCCTTTGTCCCTCTCCAAAAACTGTTAAAAAATGGGTGGAAAGGAATTGATCTCATTCAACCCATGGGAAAATTTCCATTTGATTATGTGGTAGAGGATTTTTCACCTTCCATTTTGAAACTACAGAGGATAGAGATCTGATATTCAAGAATAGGCCTTATTTCATGGATACAAGGGGTTTATATCTAAATAGGTATATGCCATACTTTGAACCTTATTTGGATGTCCCAAGCAATGTTCCAGTTCGAGTCCATCTTCTTCACCTCCCCCTTCATTGTTGGGGAGATGAGTTGGTAAAATAAATAGGGAATGAAATGGGATAATACATAGACACAAGCAAACCAAAGGAGAATATGCATGCGTGCGTAAGGATCTGTGTCGAATTCGACCTAGGCAAAGGACTTCCGGAAGTAGTAAATATCAAGGTGGATAGCTAGATGCACATTCAACAACTGGACTATGAGAATATCCCATTCAAATGCAAGGTATGTCATGAGTATGATCATTTCACTAATAGATGTTTAAAAAAAGAAGAATCTGAAGTACTAGAAGCTCAAGAAAGAAAATGGGAACCAGTAAAAAGGAAGAAGATTGTGAATAATACATCTACCCCACCAACCCTTCTCCCCTTTATTTTTACCATAACCCTTTCACCTATTTTACAACCCCTCTCATCTAATCCCCTCCTTGAATCTAATCCCTTTGTACCTCTCAACTCTTCCCTCGACCCTCCTCTTGCTTCTCATAAACCTCTCATTGCTAATCCTACTTCATCCCCCCCTCCTCCCCCCTTGGCCCCTCCTCCCTTCCTCTATTTTCCATCTCCTCTTCCCCCACCCTCCCCCTCAGCTACCCCCCGCCCCCCCCTTCCTTTGAAAGAATCCTCACAAGAAACTAGTCTAGAGATTCCCTCCTCTCTTCAAACCTCCAAAAAAGACAAGGAAGAAAGACCAATAAAGAAATAAGGGATAAAGCAACAACAAAGGAAATGGCATTGGGAACAAAACAACCAATGGACTCTTTCCTTGAAAAAAGCACAGGAAACAAGGAGAAAAGTCATCAACCTAACCGAGGGAAAGGTCCCTCTGCATCAACCCAAAGCAAGAAATGAATTTGGTCTCCTGGAATTGTAGAGGCTCATAACACTGGAAAATCCTGATATATTCATGATCCAGGAGACCAAAATCAATGAACAGGAAATGGGAAAAATGATTCAAAAACTAAGGAATTACGATGGCTCAGCTCTCTAAGCAACTGGGGCATCGGGAGGAATATGTACAATGTGGAGAAAGGACAAATGGGAACTGCAGAACCAACAAATAAATCAACATTGGATCAAAACATAATTAAGAAATAAACTATCTGATCTACAAATTTGCCTTTACAATGTGTATGCCCCAAATCACTATAGAGATAAAGAGTCATGTTGGAGATCCCTCAAAGAAAACCTACTGCAGGATCAAAACAAAATCCTTATAGTAGGAGGTGATTTAAACTTGGTTCTGAATGTTGAGGAGAAATCAAGAGGTATTTTTCATGCAGACCCTTCTTGAGTCTCTCTCAAAAGTATAATAAAATGTCACAACCTAATGGACATTCCCCCAAAGAATGGGAAATATACTTGGAACAATAAAAGGATTGGGAAAAGTAATATAAAAGAGAGACTGGACCGAATTTTAATACAAGACAGTATCATAGTAGAATTCAACTCTATATCTTCAAAAATCATTCCCTCAGCAGCCTCTGATCACAAACCAGTGGCTATCAGCTTAGGGACAATCGAAAACTTGGGCCCTCTCCCATTTCGATTCAACCCTTTATGGAACAAAAAAGAAGAAGTTAATCAAATAATAGCAGTAGCTTGGACTCAAAAGATCATGGGCTCGCCAAGCTATGTGTGGGAAACAAAATTAAAAAGTGTTAAGAATAGTCTAAAATTTTAGGGAAAAAATAATCTCAATGAACCACATAAACGAAAGGAAGAACTGCAGAGAGAAATGGAAATAGTTCTGAAAAAGATAAAAGGAAGGGAAGACACAAAAGAGAATCAATTGAAGGAGAAAAAGCTGCACTGGGAAATCTATAGAAACAACAGGAAAGAGGAAGAAGAATGGAGACTCAAATCCATAAATCTTTGGATTCAGGTCGGGGATAAAAACACCACATTCTTCCATAACACAACAAAGATGAGAAGAATCATAAATCAGATTGACACAATAAAAGGTGAAGGAGACCAAGAGATCAAAGGGCAAGAGGCACTTAAAAAAGAAGCATACAACCATTTCAAAAATTTATTAACAACTGAACTAGTAAATCTAGATTTTGAGAGTTTCACAAAGCACATTCCTAAGAGGATAAATGAAGAAACAAATTCAAAACTCTTGAAAGAAGTTGAAGAAAGCGAGGTCCAAGTAGCTGTGTGGAGCCTCTATCCTAATAAAGAAATAGGACCAGATGGTTTTCAATAGGTTTCTACTGCTTCTATTGGCCCATCATTAAAAAATATTGAATAAGAATGATCAAAAATGTCTTCCAGAAAAAGAAGATGGGAGGTTACAAAAACTTGAAATTCCTAGCCCTCAACCTAAATGAAGCAATACCCTCAACTTTCAATCGCTTCCGGCCTATCTCTCTATGCAATTCATCATATAAAATCATCACCAAAATCCTAGCCAATCGCATAAAACCTCTACTACCCAACTTAATCTCAGAAAACCAAGGTGGTTTTGTCCCTAGCAGACAGATCATGGATAACATCATGATCGTTCAAGACACATTGCACTCCAGTTTAACAAGAAAAGAGCAGGGCTTCATTCTAAAACTTGACATGGAAAATGCTTTCGACATAGTCAATTTGTCTTTCTTATCAGCTGTCCTAAATAAATTTGGCTTCTCTATCGAGCTTATAGAAATTATAAATGCATGTATTGTCAGCTTGTGGATAACCCCTCTCATCAATGGAAGGCCATGTGAGTACTTTCAAAGATCTAGGGGATTGAGACAAGGCTGCCTGTTGTCTCCCTTCCTCTATATATTAATGGCAGATTCGTTGAGCAGAAACCTTGAGCATTGCAAAAGAAATCATACCCTAACATGCCTCTCAATAAGCTATGGAACTAAAAGTATAAACCACTCCCTCTTCACAGATGACACTCTTCTAATGGGAGGAGCTTCTTGTATAGTGGCTCAAAGATTCAAAAAAGTGCTTGACAGGTTTATGGAAGTATCAGGTTGTTTACTCAATAACAAAAAGAGAAGAATATATGGATGGAATGCACCCTCCCGCACCCTCCAAAGAATTTCGCAAATCCTTGAGATCCCCCTCCAAGCACAGTGGAACCATTTCCTATATTTGGGATTACCAGTGTCAAAAGAAAATTTGAGAGCAGAGCTGTGGACAAGCTATATAGAGAAAATGAAAAAAAAATACAAACTTGGGGAATGATCTGGCTTAATCTAGCGGGTAGAGTTACACTAATCAAGTCAATCCTGAAAACTCTTCCCCTCTACCAATTTGCAACAATTCTAGCTCCTGCAAGTGTGCACAAGCAAATCGAATTAGTCATAAGAAGATTCCTTTGGAAAGGAGATAAAATTGAGACAAAAAAATCTAGTCTCATAAAATGGGAACAAGTTAAATCTCCCTACGAGAAACTGTAGAATTTCTCACTGTAGATCATTAGATAATGCAATATACTAAAACAAAATACTTGATCTACTTCTACAAACAAACTTGCAGAAGCTTAATATATTTTGAGCAAGATAAAATAGAACACATATAACAGAGAATGAGAAATCAATCACACATGAACACAGAAGAATACTCTAGGGAAAGCCTCAGCTAAAAACCCTGCTATCTGTATTATCATACAAGTGGAAATATCTCCGGATTACACAAAGTTTTAGCTCACAAGATATCCATCTCTTAGTACAATCCCTCAATGCTGCTCATAGACTGAATAGACACAACATATGCCTTCCCTCAGTCCTCCAAGCCTCCTATTTCCTTGTGCAGTTTCTCCTGGGTCCTCTAGCTGCAACTTGTGTAATTCTCACCTCACGCACAACACTGACCTCTGAAATAATTGTGCAATCCTGAAGGAGATAATTCCTTCTACATGGATGAGTTTCCTATATAGGAAAATTCCTGAAACTGATAGTACATTGTCCCTTCCTCTAATCTCAACTGGGTCTCTGTCTGAACTAACATGCATGAGTTATTTATGAGAGAATATTCAATTATCTGGAGAACACTAGTTGCATGCATGCATGCATTAACTGACTGAACTCACAATTAGTTCCTCCACCTGTTTGGAACTAATTTAACTAGAATTAACTCAATTAACTCAACTAACTAATTACAACTCAAATACAACTCATACTTATCTCCTTAATTAAAGGATAACTTCCTCAATCAAAGGGATAACTATTGCATGTCTTCACATAGACTTCATGTTTGATTTTCTCCAACTAATTAACTCAAGATGAATTAATTAATTATTTTTCAAACAACTGTTGAGACCAAATCCGAATTTTAATTCTCAATTTTAATTCAGGGACTAATTAAAATTGGAATCTATCCTGAAATGCTATTTATAGTAATTCTATTTATAGCATTTCTATTTTTTGCTATTTGCAATAGAGTTGGAGTATATCATGAAATGCTATTTATAGAAATGTTATTTTTAGCATTTCTTGTTGCTATTTTCAAAACTCCCTCTTAACAAGAAAGGCATTCAACTCGAACTTGATCCTGAACCTTTGGAATGTTCTGCATGCAACACTTCTCTCAAGTGTTATTGCTCTAGAAACTCCAAAAAAAATAAAATATCCAACCTGAATCAGAATGATGCCTCTGTCATTAAAGTCTCTGACTACTATTGCCTCTGTCGACTGAAAACTTTGCACCTCTGTGCTCTTCAGTAATTGACTGCTCTAACCTCTGTCACTTTGATCTTTGACTGCATCAATCCACTGATTCCTCCTCCTGCATCCATGCTGCTGCTGGTCCTATCTCCCAGCACTGCATCTGCACTGCACCTCCTCTCATCATGTTGCATCGTGCTTCCCACTGCTGCACTACAACTCAGTTACTGAGAAGTAAGTAACTGATCTCCCAACTGACCTCCCTATTGGGCTAGAAACACCCTCTGATGTTAAAGCTCCCTCTGCTGCTGACAAGTGCTCCCTCTCTGACCTCTACGTTGCTGCAACAACTCCCTGCATCTCGCACCGTTGTACACCTCTCTGTGCCATCCTGCACTGGTGCAACACTCTTGTGCCTTTCGCATTGCTGCAGCCTACTAGCTCTGTGCTATCTTGGGACTCCTGCATTGTAGCTCTCTCTACCACTCCATCCGCATCTGTCTCTACCCACTTAGCCAGTCCAACTACCCTTGTTGGGGCTCCCGTAGCAAGGTCTAATCAAAGAGGCTGGGTACCTCAAAGATCCTACCCCTATTTCAGCCTTCTTGGGACTGTCACTCCACATCGCCCCACCTTCTACTTGTAGGTATGGATGCATGTGATCCCTCTACCCACTTGGCACAAAATCCCCCCCTACTGGAGGTCTCTGCATGAGTGGATGTCTCCACTTGGTCTCCTCTCGACTTCTCTAGTTTTGGCTACTCCACAACCTCCTAAAGCTGCTTCACCAATTGTGGCTCCTCCACAATCGTCTGAGACTTCTTCTGGTGCTACATGTTGAGAAGTAATGTACTCTCCCTCTCAACCACCAAGTCTCTAACATTTTCCTTGCTCCTCAAGGTTTTTCATGCATCTTGAACCTCAAGAGCTACAGGTTCTTGACTCGTGAACCGATCGACTTCACTTGTCTCGTGGTGATGTGTCTAAGGAAAACCTTTCCCTTACTAAAGACTACATCATAGCCTTTGTGCTCCAGCATCACGATCGATACCAAGTTCTTCTTCAGTCCTGGCACATACTTCACATTTGTCAAGGTAATGCGAGCTCCATGCTCCCTCTGAAAAGAAACCGTGCCCACTCCTGAAACACTATACTTTTCATAATTACCCATCTCCGTGAGTATCTTGAGGTCTTTCTTCTCCAAGGTACTGAACAAACTCTTATCGCTGGTCATGTGGAATGAGGCTCCACTATCAAGAAACCAACCACAAGCCACCATCGATGAAACCATGCATGCGATGAGGGTAAAGTCCAATTCGAATTGAGAGGTCATTGCCTCATCTTCAGATCCTTCTGAGGATCCCTTCTTGGGTTTCTTCAATGGAAAATTAGTTGCATAATGGCCCACCTCATGATAATTAAAGCATCGCACTTTAGATTTTTCAATCTTCTTCCCACCATGAGAAGAACTCGATTTGGGATGAGAATCCTTCTCCTTCCCTTTCCTTACCTTACTCACTAAGGCGCAATTTTCTTCATCCTCCTTGGATGAAGAACCATCTCTGGTGCTTCTCTTGATCTCCTCCTGCATCAGATCCGACCACAGTTGTTCCTAATCTGGCAGTTTCTCTCTTCCGTTCACTGAGTCTTGGTAGCTATGCTAGCTCTTAGGAAGACTGAGGAGAGCAAGACTCACCATGTCATCATCAGCTGTCGTGATTCCTACACTTCCAAGCTCATCCGTGTAGGTGGTGAGCTTGTTTAGATATGTAGAGATCGTGTTGCCCTTTTTCACACTTGATTTTCCGAAGCTTGTCTTTTAGCACCAACTTCTTTTGATCCCTACTGTTTTGATATAGATCCTTCAATGTTTTCCACATTGAAAACGGTGTCTCCTTCCCATAGAGAACCGAGACAATGTGGTCTCGAACTCCCTCCAGAAGAATCATCCTCGCTCTAGCCACACATTTCTTCCATTCCGTCGATTCTTGGGCATTAGCAACTACTGGCTTGGGGACTTCTTGATCAATGAAGTCCTTCAAACCATTGTCCTCTAATACCACTTCCATGCGATCCTTCTAGGCTATATAATTCGAGCTTCCATCCACGACATACTCGAGTCTCAAACCGTTGAATGCCATTGGTGAAATTTGAGATGTGATAAGAATTCAATTTCTATAATCAAGAACTTCAAACTTCAAACTTATCCCTTCTTTGTATACTATTCTCTGCTTTGATCACCTTTGCTTTGATACCATGTAGAATTTCTCACTGTAGATCACCAGATAATGCAATATACTAAAGCAAAATAGTTGATCTACTTCTACAAACAAACTTGCGGAAGCTTAATTGATTTTGAGCAAGATCAAATAGAACACATATAACAGAGAATGAGAAATAAATCACACATGAACACAGAAGAATACTTTGGTGAAAGCCTCAGCTAAAAACCCCGCTATCTGTATTATCATACAAGTGGAAATATCTCCGAATTACACAAAGCTTTAGCTCACAAGCTATCTAGTTCTCAGTACAATCCCTCAATGCTTCTCATAGATTGAATAGACACAACATATGCCTTCGCTCAGTCCTCCAAGCCTCCTATTTCCTTGCACAGTTTCTCCTGGGTCCTCTGGCTGCAACCTGTGTAATTCTCACCTCACACACAACATTGACCTTTGAAATAACTGGGCAATCCTGAAGGAGATAATTCCTTCTACATTGATGAGTTTCCTATATAGGAAAATTCCTCCAACTGATAATACATTGTCCCTTCCTCTAATCTCAACCGGGCCTCTGTCTGAACTGACATGCATGAGTTATTTATGAGAGAATATTCAGTTATCTGGAGAACACTAGTTGCATGCATGCATGAATTAACTGACTAAACTCACAATTAGTTCCTCCAATTGTTTGGAACTAATTTAACTAGACTTAACTCAGTTAACTGAGCTAACTAATTACAACTCAAATACAACTCATCCTTATCTCCTTAATTAAGGGATAACTTCCTCAATCAAAGGGATAATTGTTGCATGTATTCACATAGACTTCATGTTTGATTTTCTCCAACTAATTAACTCAATATGAATTAATTAATTATTTTTCAAACAAGTTCTGAGACCAAATTCGAATTTTAATTCAGGGACTAATTAAAATTGGAATCTATCCCGAAATTCTATTTATAGTAATGCTATTTTTAGCATTTCTATTTTTTGCTATTTCCAACAAAGTTGGAGTATATCCTGAAATGCTATTTATAAGAATGTTATTTTTAACATTTCTTGTTGCCATTTTCAACAGAAACAAGGACTCTCAATTAGACGTTTGGGAATGATGAACTTGGCCTTAGGAGAAAAAATAGCTTAGAGATTCATCATTGGGGACAACTGCTGGTGGAAGCAGGTGTTGGAATCCAAATACCTGAATTACTTTGATTTCTCCTCTCTCTTAGGGAAAACACTAATCATGCCCTGCACCCAAATGTGGAAACTCATAAAAAATGTCCTACCTCTCATCAAGGATAATACATCAATATTGCGAGGTGATGGTCGAGACATAAATATATGGAATGATAGTATAATGGGAAAACCTCCTTTATCCACATACCATGAAGTTTAAAGAATAAGGAGGTATATGAATTCAAAATGGTTGTGTACATTGGATTCAATATCATAATGGGATCAAGATGACAACTTATGGAAAGAATGGAAGACACCTGATCTACCTCAAGATCTCAAACATCAGTGGGACTCTCTAATCTCCCTCCTCAAAGGAGCAACACCAATCAATCAAGGAATTCAAGACTCTTTCATATGGGACCCATCTGGAGGAGACTACTCAATGAAATTCAGATATTTAAAACTTCAAGAACAACAAGGGCACCAGGACTGGTCTCCATGGAAATCAGTATGGAAAACTAAAAGCCTCCCAAAAATCAAAATTTTCATATGGATACTTTTAAAAGGGAAAATCCTTACAACTGACATTCTCAGGAAGAAAGGTTTCATCGGTCCTTCTCGGTCTCCTCTGTGTCCCATTGTAGAAGAAAGAATCCAACATCTCTTCCTTGAGTGTAATTTTGCAAAAGAATGTTGGAATCTTCTTGTATGCCCTCTTGACGTAGTTGTGAATCCATCTTGTCCTATCTCTGAATTATATGCAGCATGGAAAAATAACTATCCTTACTCTCTCAAAAATAAGAATACCATTAAAATATTCTGGACAAGCTTACCCTCCTTCCAAATTTGGCTTGCAAGGAACACACAAAATTTTTAGAACTCTAAGTTAGAAGTTGGCAAGGTGTTCTCAAAAACATGGGGACTAGCAACAAAATTCCTCTTAGCCTAAGGAACAAGAACAATAGATTTCAACCAGCTACAATATGAAGAAAGAGCATGGATCAAATATGCAGACAACAGGCCAAAACTGCCAATCATTCCCAAAAGGAAAGAGGTCAATAAGAGCTGGAAAATCACCTTAAAGGAGGAAGAATTCATACAATGGCTGAACACTCTTAATAGAGATTGTATTTTCTTTAATGGTGCATCAAAGTCTAAGCTAGGAAAAGCAGGTGCAGGAGGAATTATTCTCGACCAATATAGGAAAAACACTACCTCTTTTGAATGGGGATTGGGCACAGTCTCAAATAACAAGGCAGAGGCATATGGATTCCTTTTGGGAGAAAAAAAAAAGAAAAATAAATTTAATGAACCCAATCATTTTTGGAGATTCTGCCATCCTCATCCAAGAAATGGTCAAAAATACTAGAGCAAAAAATGCAACGCTAGGCCAAATCACAACCAGGATTTGTCAACAACTAAAATGTTTAGGACAAATCACCTTCCTACATATCTTAAGGGAACACAACAAAAATGCAGAAGATCAAGCAAATAAAGAAGTGGTATGATCCCCAGGAGAAGTGTGGATTGGAAATGAATTTTTTTTCTTCCAATTCCATAATCATTGCTACCCCCTCACAATCCAATCACAGTCACTTCATAAATTGGATTGGCATTCATCAAACTCTGCTCCTATCATTTCAAGACTGGAGCATAATCTCGTCCATATATTCCTTGTTGTTGCTCTCTGCCCAATTTCGATCATCCTGAAATATCGACCCTCTCATTATTCCTGTGACCTCCTCTTGTCCTTCTCATACATGCTACTCCCCTCCCTCATGTTTTTCTATTTATTATCTCCCTCCCCTGCAGTTATCTCCATTCCCTCCCTTCACATTCCTTCCCTTTACATTGTTTCCCTCCGCTTTGTCTCATTGTCCCTCCCTTCACATTATTACCCTACTATATGCCCGCAAAGAGCATCCATTTTCCCTTCTTCTCTTTCTACAAGACAAGGGTGGGAAGCCAACTTTGTTTCGAGCTTCCCTGCTCCTCGATGCATCTCTGCCCTTTAATATAATTTGTAACTCCTTTTGTCATGCCACAATTCTTTACAACCTTCTGTTTCTCTGTCAAGAACTATTGTGTTGACCCTTAATCTTTCAAGGCTTTAGGATTTGAGCTTCTCTATATCCAATCCTTAGTATCCTCATAACTCCAGTAAAAAATTTGTAAAGGACCCACTTGTAACAACGGGAAAATGGATTCCCTTGATTGAGCATCCAATAACGAGGCATGTGTTCATTTCTAAGCCAACAAGTTTATGATTGATCAACTGAGGGAAACAATAAAATAAATTCGACTCCAATCAAAGACAAAAAATGCATTCTTAATGGGATAACTTGCCAACCAAAACACCCAAATTGAAGCTCTAAACAATAAGTGCGCACATTTGGAGAACTCCATAACATTCCTGAAAAGTATCCTCACTAACCAAACTGGGGAAAAATCA
This sequence comes from Pinus tabuliformis, assembly GCA_031772625.1. Taxonomy (NCBI): domain Eukaryota; kingdom Viridiplantae; phylum Streptophyta; class Pinopsida; order Pinales; family Pinaceae; genus Pinus; species Pinus tabuliformis. The sequence goes on along the minus strand of CM062819.1, from coordinate 991,524,688 downwards.
GTCTCTGGGGATAGAAGTGGCAGAAACAAGCCAAGAGATGAGCCCAATGTAAATCAGAAGTAGTATGAACCAGTATTCAGTCTTTTATGGATACATTTTTTTTTTTTAGTTTTTACTCTGTATCAGCTCTAATAATTCAAGATTTGTATCTTAGTAGTTTGTTTCACTATGAAATGTAAACGTTAGGTATTTATGCAACAATATTTAAGAATCTATAAGAAATCAGTAGTAGGTAAATTTGGAATTTATGAAATCAAGAACACAACTGATTGGGTAGGTGCCTTCTTCATGCCCTCCCTCTCAGTCTTGCCGGCTCCCAAAAATCTTGTAATGGGAGCTTGCTCCCTCCTCTTTTTTGAATAGAAAATCCAATATCTGATTTTGTTAAAAAAAATAGTGAAAAATCAATGACCCAACAACCCACATAGCATGTATGTTCAATAAATAATATTTATATTCCTATTTCCTATCAAGAAAAAATATATTGTAGGAATTATTTATGAAACTTGGAATTATGTCATGAATTTAATACTACTTTTCACCCTTGGGAGAATAAAGGAGGATCACTTGTCAGAGACCCCTTTAAAGGTAATATGGAAGACTTTGTATCTTAGTTGGATTTGATAGACATTAAACTCTTCAAGAGAAAATAAAATTGTATTACTTGACGAATGGGTTTGGGTGATGTAATGCCAAAGCTTTATTGATTACTTGTAAGAATTAAACTTTTAGAAAAAAAAGTACATTTTATTATTAGGTATTGGAATGGGGTAGCTTTGATCATAAACCCATTTATTTAGAATTGCATGAGATTATGGACTATGGTCCTCTATATTTTAGATTAAATCCCATTTGGGCTTCTTTCGAAGGCTTCTTTGACATTATCTCAAAGGCTTGGAGTATATGGGATATTGGTTCCCTTTTGTTCATCTAGGAAATTAAGATAAAGGCAACAAAGAAAGCACTTAAAGTATGGGAAAAATAAAAATAACAACCTAGAGAAAAGGAGGTCCTAAACCAAAAATCAAAATTGGAAGAAATTCATTAATGGTTGGAACAAGAGGCAACTACTCAAGAAATTTATTATGAAGAGAAGATGACTTTTGAGCTTCTTCACTCATCTGTGAAAGTAAAAGAGGAGCATTGGAGATTGAAATCAAGGAACTACTAGATCAAGGAATGAGAAGAAGGTATGATTATTTCAAAAGCAAGCAAAAATGAGGCTCCACAAAAAAAATTCAAATCTACTTATGTTAACCAAGAAGAAATTTCCTCCTATTATCATATAAAAGAGGCAACATTTAAACATTATAAAAATATCGACACAGAGCAGGGACAATTGAAACTTTGGGAAGAAGAGATGATGTCTAAAAATACCCCTCCACTAATATCTTAGGAGGATAATAAAAATCCATTGAGGAAAATATTCAAAAACTTTTGGATAGTGCTCCAATCTTTTGGTTTAGTTAATGCTCTAGGTCTAGATGGGTTCTCTGCCTAGTTTTATAAAAAATGTTGGTCTATCATAAAATTTTATTTGTGAAGGATGGTGGACTTTGTGTTTCGGCATGCTAAGATGGGAGGAGGTATAAATTCAACCTTATTTTATTTAGTTCCATAAGAGGTAAATCCATCCTCCTATAGATTGAGACCTATCTCATCAGGTAATGTTTCTTACAAAATAATCTCCAAATTTATTACCTCTCACCGAAAGCTTGTATTACCAAAAATAAATTTTTAAAATCAAATGGGTTTTGTAAGTGAAAAGCATATTGTATATAATATTATACTAGTTCGCAAATATATTCATTCAACCAAAAGTAGAGGGAAAAAGTGTATAGTCATTAAGCTTGACATGGCCAATGCATTCCATAGAGTCAATCACTCCTTATTCTTTGTCTTACAAAAATTCAGATTTGATAATAAATCCATTTTGATGGATAAAACCTTGTATTGAGGGGCCCTAGATATCCTCTCTCGTCAATGGAATATTGTTGGTATTTTTAAGGCCTCTAGAGGGCTTAAATATGGCCAACCTATCTCTCCAATCCTTTGCATCTTGATGAAAAATTCCTTGAGTGGAAAAAATACTTTTGAGAGAAGAATGGAATCGCTTCTAGATATTAGATTTTTGAGAGGGATCAAATATATCAATCATTATTAGTTTGTAAATGATCTCTTTTATTCGGAGGTTCTTCAATCATCATCACCAAAATATTTAAATACATTCTAGATTGTTTTGTCTAAGCTTTAGGGGGATTAATTAACTCTAGTGACAATTTTATTTGTTCTTGGAATACAAGTCAAAGAAATCAAGTATTACTTCTTGGAACAATGGGATTTCCTATTTTATATTCGTGGAGATCATCTACATATTTGGAGATTCCTATCACTTTAAATCCTTTCTCACATCTTGTTATGGAAAACAACAACCCCCCATTTTAATATTAGCCATAATAAAATGGGAACCATTTTTATTAGGTTTTTAATCTTAATTAATTAAACCCTCTTAATAAAACCTTTTTTTCCTTTAACAATTTCTTATTATTTGCAAGTAAATTAAAATTAGGCCTTTTTTCAACTTAGAACCATCACAACCGAGACTTTATTTATTTAAGGCTTAAAGTTTGCTTCCATGTATTATATGTGCCATTTAAAAGGAAAATACGCTCATCTCTTTATTTCTCAACACGCGGCCTCGATGCATAGACCCCGACCCTTTACTTTTTGCATCCTTTGATTTTCGCCGGGCTTCCTTTAGCGAGATTATGCATTCAGGACCCACAAGAATGATCTTACCTTGAAATCTCATTGGTTCTAGCCACCATATCATAGTACCCATCATCCCGTTGATCATAGCCTAGAGCATTTTCTTTGTGATCATTTCAAAATCATTGGGATCAAACTAACGGGAAAATCATAAAAAATGGGTCCCATTAGCCCCTTTGTGGTAGGCATTCCCTTTTCTTTATTAGCTCGTTCCATTTCTTTCGAAATACAAGAATTTCTACGAAGATTTTATTATCGGGCTAACTCATCAAGCCCACCTTGCATATAAGCTGATACTTATTGGTACATTCTGGTACATGTGCCACATACACCCGCTCCCAATCAACCTACTTGTTTTCAAATATGGAAGACTAGCACTTTATTTTACCTTCCGAGCTGCAACCTTGCAAAATGACGTGAGAACACACATCACCTGCCATCTATCAAATAAAATTGATATAATTTTTCCATCTATCTCAATTGATCACCATCGATATGAAATGTTAAATTTAAAGTCACACCTTTAGAATTAATTTTCTTGTTCGCTAAAATTAATCATATAATGACTGCATTTAACACACTTTTACCAGTTCTTGAAATTGATTTAACCCCCTTTACACCTCATTTATGCTAACTCCTCTTACCCTTCTCATTTTCATTTACAGGTGAATTCTAGGTGCAAAAACTACAATAGGATACTATGGTGAAAGGAAAAAAAAATATCTTATGTACAAGTGTCAATTGGGCCCAAAAATCAATGATAAATTACTAGATACATTTTTCTTCTATGATACAATATACACAACATATTTGATCCAAATGGAAAATGACATCAACCCATGGTATTCATCCACCCATGTTATTCATCAACCCATGGAATTTACCCATGGTATTGTAAGTAGCATCCACTCATAGTATTTATACACCCATGATATTGTAAGTGACATCCACCCATGGTATTCATTGACCCATGGAATTGACCCATAGTATTGTGACATCCACCTATGGTATTCATTGACTCATGGAATTGACCCATGGTATTGTGACATTCACCTATGGTATTCATTCACCCATGGAATTGACCTGTGGTATTGTAACTGAAAAATACTATAAGTAACAAGTTTCATTTTGTAAAAGGACAGATTGTCCACCACAATGTAGTCCTTACAGTTATTATCTGTTTTAATAAAAAAATTCTTGGTGGTTTTGTTTATTGGGCATTCTACTCATTTTCTTCTTGCAATTTCAATTTTTTAGATCTTGGGGGCCTCCCCCCCAAGATCCATTTCAATCTTTTAGATCTTGAGGGCCTCCCCCCAAGATCTAGATTGGTGGTATCATAGTAAGTTACGATTCCATGGGAATGAGGGTTTTATGCATATTTAAGTTTCAAATTTTTGTAGCAATATTCAACAATCTTCAGGCACGCGCTGCAACCTCCACAAAGCACTTTCTTGGGCTAAGCAGGAAATTTTTTTCTTTTTTCATTTTTTTGCAGGATTTTTTTTTGGAGGTGAGTTTTTAGATCATATCTAATACATTTGGTCCAATATTTACAAAAAAAATAACAAATCTGGATTCCTTGCGAAAAACTACCAAAATTCAAAAAACAAATCAGCCGAATCGGAGTCTAGATGAGGGAGATATCGCTGATTTAAAATAAGCCATGTTGTAGAATTTTTTTTGATGACAACTGGTGGACGACGACTATCCTATCATTTTTTGAAGTTTTTGTGCAGAATTTCAGAAAACGGATTGTAGATCCGAGCTCCTCTTGAAAAATCACCCAATTAAAAAAAAGGGTCGAATCGGAGTTCTAATGTGGGAGATATCGCTGATTTAAAATCAACTATTTTTTTCAGAACTTTTGTGATGGCGGAAAAATTGCAGTGCGAATCTGAAATTCTAGATTGTTCAGATAAGGATTTCCAACACATGGGAAGATGCAAAATGGTCCTTCTGCTTCCAAAAATAGGTTATAATAAATATTCTAAGTTATATTGACCGAGTTATATCCATTTTAATTCTGGAGTAGCATTCGAAGCGGGTTCCCATTGGAGACGTGCCCTCCCACCCCACTTTAGTAGGCACCTGCCTCACATTCATCGGTTTCAGCATAACAGCATTCGGCTTGGGTTATTTGGAGATGTGCCCTCCCACCCCAGGCTATGTAGGCACCTACTACGTCATCAACAACCAACATCATGGTTATGGGTCAACCGCACCAAATCCTTGTCATTGAAGTCCATTTGCTAGGCCACACATTGTTAGTATCATAGTTGGTCACAAGCATTACATGGTATCTCTATCCTCAGATCTTCATTTTTCATGGTTATGGGTCGTCCACAAACCCACACTTCATCGAAGTCCATTTGCTAGGCCGCACACTATCAATATCAGAGTTGGTCACAACCATTACAGGGTATCTCTATCCTCGGATCTTTGTTCATCATGGTTATGGGTCATCCACAAACCCACACTTCATCGAAGTCCATTTTCTAGGCCGTGCACTGTCAGTATCACAGTTGGTCACAAGCATTAAATGGTATCTCTATCCTTGAATCTTTTTTCATCATGGTAATGGGTTAACCACATAAAACCCTTCTCTTTAGTGGCTCTTCATATTCAACAAAGGCTTCACAGGAAGGAACTTAACGCAATGGGGACCATTGCTTGTTAAGGAGGGAGGAATGATCCGAATGGAAAATGGCATCAACCCATGGAATTTACCCGTGGTAATGTAAGTAGTATCCAGTCATGGTATTTATCCACCCATGGTATTCATTCACCCATGGTATTGTGACATCCACCCATGGTATTCATTGACCCATGGAATTGACTCGTAGTATTGTGATATCCACCCATGGTATTCATTCGCCCATGGAATTGACCTGTGTTATTGTGACATCCACCCATGGTATTAATTCACCCATGGAATTGACCCATGGTATTGTAACTAAAAAATACTACAAGTAACAAGTTGCATTTTGTAAAAGGACAGATTGTCCACCACAATGTAGTCCTTACAGTTATTATGTGTTTTAATAAAAAAATTCTTGGTGGTTTTGTTTATTGGGCATTCTACTCATTTTCTTCTCATAATTTCAAATTTTCAGATCTTGGGGGCCTCCCCCCAAAGATCCATTTCAATCTTTTAGATCTTGCGGGCCTCCCCCAAAGATCCAGATCAATATTCTAGTTCTAAACCTTGGAATACCATTTATGAATTATTTAAAGAATAATTGCTAGAGGAGCTAGAGGATTCACCAACTTTTGTGACAATAGACCAGGGTGGCTTAAAAAACTCTTCACCAACAATCAATGATGCTGCGAGGTGTCAAATTCATAAGATTGTAGAACGACTAAGATTTCTCTCGTACACATATATGATATGTTGAGTACTAGAAGAGGTCGATATCAATGAACGCATTTTTGTTACCTACAGAGGCATCACAATTGGGTCTTTCAGGTATGAAATCCTTTGTGGTATTTATTATTTTCCCGGGCCTGAAGTTGTATATAATGCTAAATTTGTGGAACAATTTGTAAATAAGGGATGTGAGGGAAACAAAGATAATTTACCCAAAATGATTAGGGCGTGGATGCATAACTCCAATAAGTTTAAATAAGAGTCTACAAACAAATATTCAATTGCTTCTCTTGCATTCCCCCTTTCTTATATTTCTTCTATGCTCTGTCATTTATATGCCAAACAAAATGTTTCATAATTTCCTAGCGAATGGGTCCCTATTATTGAAGGAGCCTCTCATGGGTATGTCTTTGACTGGGCTCAAATTTTGTTAGACAACATGGCTAGGCACATTATTCATTTTCGGTCACACAAGGTTGTCTCTAGTGTGCCACCTTTTTACATGTCGGAATATTTCATAGATGCCATCTGTTTCTCCTTGGATTTTTGATGCATGGGCTGGAAGTGGACACTTTCTGACCCCCTTCCCATCCACATATTTCATAGTATTCTATGGGAATATAATTACTCCAATAATTTTTATCGCATTTGTCATCTGGTTATGATTCCTATTTACCAAAATTTTTTTGGCTTCAAAATACCAAGGATGTTTGCTGCAACCCTAATGATTTGTTGAGAATTGGAGGTTGTTTCATTGAGGAAACATTCATTTATTTATGAATTTGGGGAAGTAATGGTTGTCCCCATGTCTTACCTCTTTATGTTCCAGATCAACTCCTATCAAGAGAGATTTCTTACCAAATTGTTGGAACTGTGATAACCCTCGAGCTTTAAAGGGATTCCAAAACGTTTTGGCCTAAATTCCCCTTGAAAGTTGGCCTTTTCATTCTTTCCAATTATTAGCATGTAGAGAGAAGGAAATTTTAGCCCTAAGTGAGTTGAAACTCGCTACTATTCATTTTATATCTTTTGATCCTTCCCATGTGGCTCGAGATATAGCCAACAAAGAACATACCAAAAACTATACTCATGAACAAAATCACTATGATGATTTGTTTTTATAGGCCTTAACTTATGGGTTAGTTTGTTTAAAAGCCAAGTAGTTGTCCTTAAACAATTTTCAACACTTTGTCTTTTAAAATGATACCAAAAGAGCTCTGTTACCCATGTATTTTATTAAGCTTCCTGAAGGAGATTATTTATAGAGAAATCCATCAATTCTACATCACAGTCAACGCCTTAGGTTTCCACACCATTATAGGTTTCTTCGACAGAGCAATATTCTTCAAAAAACCCTATTCTCAATGATTTGAACAAAAAATGACAACTATATTTGAAGAAAATATCAATCCTAGATGACACAACCATGGAAAAAGAAACTCTTGGAGACAAAACTTCAATGTTGTCACTCAGCAAACAGTCCCTACCACTCCTAAATCTGCACAGACTCCTCTTACAAAAACTGTCCCTCTTGCTAAAACCCCTATCAACACTTGGATTAATGTGGAAATAATCCCCTCTCATCTTACAACAAAGATTCAATTGAGTGTTGAAGAAACCCCTCGTATGAAAATATTTTATCAGCCTTATCATAAAGCAGTAACAAAGAAAATCAGGAAGAAAAGGAAGGCAAAAAATGAGGTATCTCCTCCAAACTATAATTCCTTGGAACTAGTTTTGAAAACCACTTCTACAACTCCACATGAAGAATTCCAAGAGTTGGTTCAATATGCAGGGGCATATGCATCAGCCATTATTGATAAAGCAACCCATGTTAAACAATTTTTCAAAGAGAAAGATGACAAGCATTAGGGGATTTTTGAGGTCTAAAATGGGCCTCCTAAGGAAATTATAAAATAATAGTGGAAATAATAAAATAAGATTAGATTACATCATAAAATTTTAGAGGGAAAAAAGGAAAAATTATTTTTTCAACTCATATTTTCAACCTATCTCCCTATGGATTTACTCAAATTTCGAGCGGAAACACTTTTTGGATGCATAATTTTATTCCTCATCTAAGGAGTACCCATGTTGCATACTTTCAATGGACCCTGCTACAAGAAAAAATAGAAATACATGAAAAATGTGATTGCAATAACATTTTTTCATGTATTTATCATTTTTCATGTAGCAGGGTCCATCAAAAGTATGCAACATGGGTACTCCTTAGATGAGGAATAAAATTATGCATCCAAAAAGTGTTTCCGCTCGAAATTTGAGTAAAGCCATAGGGAGATAGGTTGAAAATATGAGTTGAAAAAATAGTTTTATTATTTTATTTTATTTTTAATCTTTTTACATTTTTACTCCAAAAATGGTGAACCATCCCCCATGCTTGACATCATCATATTAAATCCTATTGGTTCTTATAAAGTTTATTTTGGTTGTACATTTTTCTTAGGAGGTTCATTTTAGACCTCAAAAATCCCCTAATGGTTCAACAATTGGAACAACAGGTGTCCCAATCTCAAACAGAGTTGCAAATGCAAGTCAAGCTAGTCAAGCTAGTCAAGAATCAATACTTTGAAGAACTCAAGCAACATGATGATAAATTAAAGGAATTGCAACAAATTTTGGAACAAGAAAAAGCTGAAGCATTTGATCTCACTGAGTTCAAGCATGAAGCCCTTGAAATCAATGCACAACTATTGAAATAACAACAAGTTTTTTGTGATAAATTAAGATTAATTCAGGTGAAGTATAAGTTGATGCTCTGCATTGGTTAATGATTTATTTGATATGGAGAGTCAATATGATGAGGCAAAATGAAGTATAAATGATCTCCTCGAATGGAAAATGGATAAGAAAATAATACAACCAAATTTCCCCAAGATTGATGATATGCATAAGTCCATTATTCTGGGGAATTGGAAGGACTTGATTTGTTTAGTCAGAAAATTGGTTAATGATACTCGAGAAATTTCATGATCTATTGCAAAGTCCATCACTCGGCCTATTTTTAAAGGAAAATATGATTTCAAATTATGAATAAGATGTATTTGTAGATGTCAAAGAACTATAAAAGAGTTCGATGGATGACAACATATAATTTGGTAAAAAGGTTCAACAACTATCTAAAGTAAATCTTGAGTTGAATCGACAACTTTTAATTAAGCCTCATGGTCATTGGCGATTCCTCAAGACTCGCACACATTTGAAAACTTAGATGATACAATTTATTCAAGATTTTGTCTTCAACTGCCAACCGAATATTAAGTCTCATTCTCCTCAAGACCTGGCACCCCTTCTAGATATATATCAATAATGGCAATGGTACTGGCTTGACATCATCTTAAAGTCATCTGATTTGATTTTTATTTTCAAAGTTTAACTATTTTACTATTTTTTGAAAAGTTTGTTTTGGTTTAGTTGAGATAATATTTGAGACTTAGTTTCTCCCTTCATGATGTAAATAACACTATTTAGAGGACTCTCAAGCTCATGCAAGGGGTTCTAATTTTTTGCAAAAATAGCTTCTATTGCAATATTGTACTTAAGTATTTTTATTAATACATCTGAAACATTTTGATTTCATCACGCAAAGACTATGAATGGATTGGGTACTTCTATCTTCTCTATTTTCTGTTTATCTTTAAAGGAATCAATATATTTAAGTTGAAACATTGTTCATTGTACTTTGTTTTTCATTGATCAAAGCATAATCACTCTTGATGTGTGAAGGTATGTTTATTTCCAGTACATTGAATGATTTAATGTTGTTACATTTGTGTTCATGATAAACATTAATTTGAATAAGTATTTAATAAAATTAATATTTTTAATTGTGATTATTAACATTATATATTGGAAATCTTTATTTTCATTCTTATAGTGTGATCTTTGTCTCACATATGCATTATAATACCCAAGTATAATATATTATAAGTTAGGTATTATATTAGTTTATCTTAGTTCTTCTATGTCATAGTAATCAATCCACTTTCACCTCATTTATTTTCCATTTCCACATAAGCCTTACCTTGCAGGTAACTGGACCCATCTAAACCAATAAGAACCACCATTCTCAATGGAAAAGGGTCTAACTTGGAACTATGACTGGGTGGTGTCCCAAATGTTTATGAAGTCATTTTTTCCATCAACACATCCCTCTTGGGTTCCTATGTTGGATAAATTTAGAGAACGAATTACTCAATGGGTAGTTTAGGGGTTGAAACCTGTTGGAAGAGTAGTTCTTTGTCCCATTCCTGTATTTCATTTTATAGCTCTTCTTTCCCAAAAAGGGGTATGAGGTTCATTTCTTAAATAGATCAAAAAGTATTATGGTGGGGAGGGAAGACAAATACAAAAATATCTCATTTGAAAAATTGAGTATTCGTGGTAAATTTGAAGGTTCATGGAGGTTTGGGCATCACAAACTTAGGATTTGAGTGGAAAACTAGTGTGGAGATTGTTAAAAAAGTAGAATGACTGGTGGAAACATGTATTGCAGAAGAAGTCTTTTTAAGGAGATAATAAAAATTATTTGGAAACACCCTCTCTGGTCAAGGGAGTATAAAAAATTTGGGGATTGATATGTTGCCACCGCCTTAGTAAATTCAAGGATGTATTGGATGCCTAGAAATGGGCATGAGATTGATATTTGGAAAAGTTTCATTATGGAAAAATGTTGTCTTGGTAATTGAAATGGTCTTTCTCCTCTTTGAAGCTGGTTAATCATGAAAAACAAAGTCTCTTTGCTTTAAATTTCCCTCTGATATAAAGAATGACCTTGGATTGGTTGTTGCTTGGGGGATGTCCCCTCGAATTTTGTTTTGTTAGGTCATAAGCTTAAGAATTGCCTATTTGCTTGCACTCCTTATTTATTATAAGCGTGCAACTAGCGGGGATGGGGTGCTACCCATTATTCAAGAACACATGGATATGATACCCTTATCTTTCAAGAAGGAAGTCCTCCTAATGAAATTATGTGGACCAAAATTTGGAATGTCAATACGCCTCATAAAAAAGTGAATATATTTTGTTGAACATTAGCATATAAAAATATTCTTACAATAGAAATTATTTTCAAACGAGGAACCAATGGAGCTTCTCAGTGTGCCTTATGTGAATAATATGGGGAATCTATTATTCATCTATTTTTAGAATACATATTTATTAAGCAGGTTTGGAGTCATGCACTAAAAGGCCTTTCTCATCCGCTTTTCTAGCCCTCCAGTATTTCACAATTTTTTATTTCTTAGAAAACAAATACGTTGTTTCTCTTATTGGGAAAACTCATATAAAAAGAATTTAGTTTCCTCCCCAAAATTTCTCCGCTGTAAAATATGTCTTGCAAGGAATAGGGATATCTTCCAAAATTGTTTTTCAAGGCCCCAAGAAGTAGTGAATTAGGCTTTTCTTATTGGCTGAATTAATTAGTTTGAATCCCATATCCAAATATTCCTCCCTCCCTTTAGATGATGTTGAGGAAGTATTTCTAGGGAATTTCTACATATAGGAATAAGCCACTCAGTTTCTTGGAAAACCACATTGCTAGAAGCTTTGAATCTCTTTGAATAATATTTTTGTATGGATGTATAATCAGTAAAAACCAACGTTATTTTTGATGAGGTTTCTAAAAATAACCTAGGGGTGGCAAGAGTAGGGGGGTAGGTTTTCTATTTCCCAGGAGGAAAATTGAAAATTTTATTTTCATGAGTAATCATAGTAGCATCAAATAACTATGTTGAGGCCTATGGTTTGTATCAAGGTCTCATTTAGGCCTCCTCTTTCAGTGTTCTAAAAATTCTTATAGTAGGATATTCCCATATGTTAATTTATTATCTCCAATATGGTTCTTATCCTGCAGACATCAAACTTAATATGATTCTTCTTAGAATTAAAGGTTTATTGCATCCATTTGAAGAATATATGGTCTTTTGTGTCCTCAGGCACAATAACATTGAGCTAGACCATTTAGAAAATTGTGGTGCAAGTTTGCAACATGAAGAGCTCTTAATTAATAAGAGAAACATTTATTACCCAATCCCCCAATGAGGAATGTCATGCATTCACAATCCATTTGGGTGATTCTCTCTTGGCCACATGTTTGGGATGATGTGAGAATTTTGAATGGTGGCCTATTTGCATTGTGAAGTCGAGGATATATATCATTTTTAAGGCATGATGGAGGAACTTTTATCACCATCTTGGAAGCTGTTGGGTCCCTATAATACTAGTGATTACCCCATTACTATTGTAGTTATACCCCTTATTTATATTGTTGTGCCCCTATTACCCCCATATTGTTATTTCTGTGCCCCATAGAATCCCTCTATTGTTATTTTTGTGGCTTTATATTATTATTGTTAGGTCGGCTGGATTATATTGTGACTCCTTAGACTCCTATATATAGAAAGGAGGTTTTGTCATTTGTATCATCCAAGAATTGTTCATTTATGTAATGTAAAGGAGGTTTCCCCCTCGAAGAGGCTGAATTCTAAGGCGTTGATCTATCTTTTCTATCTTTTCTTGAGCTGGTTTCATAACATTTGGTATCAGAGCTTTGGATTCTAGGGTTTCGCTGCTCCAAACAGGTCATCGTGGCATTTTCGCTATAACTTTTTTTCTGTGACGTTTCAGAAGTCGCAAAAAAAACCCATTTGAGAAGAAATCGCGCTGAACCTTGGGTCCAAATTTCAGAGCTTTTCGCGCGATATTTGCGGAGATATGATCTGAGGAAGTTGGTCTTTTTGCAGACTCCTGAATTACATTCAAAACAGGTGACCTGGGGAAAATCGTCATAACTTTCTCTCTGGGGATCGGATTGAAATTTCGTAAGAAGGTACAGAAAGAGGACGGACTGTAGTTTCTTGTATGTGTGTTTCAGATTCAAAAGTTGAAACAGTGACTCGTGGCACGTCGTACAAGTTCGCTCTACTGAACCAGTCTAAAAGCAAGTCACTGTGGGAGATTTCACATAACTCTTCCTTGGAGAATCCAATTTGGCTCAGACTTGTGGCATTGGAAAGAGGACGCAGAAGGCTACTACAGGTAGCAATTTCAGAACTGGATGATCTGAAATTACAGAGATACATCAGATTCAATATCAGGCTTCTATAAAGTGAAAAAAGGTGTGTAGTTTTTTTTTTAAATTTTTATGTAAGCTTGGTTTAACAGAATTCAAAGGGCATAGTAAAGCATTATTATCGGTAACTGATGCCCCGAGGAAAGAAAATGCAAACACCTAGTAAGGAACCTGAAAGCTCTAGCATGACTCATGAAGAAGAGGAAGAAATGCTACATGATATATCAAAATTACAAGAACAAGTGCAACAAATGTCACGCTCACAAAAGCTAACAGAAGCTAAGATAAGTGGCGTGGAATCTAAGATAAATGGCGTGGAATCTAAGGTAAATGGCGTGGAATCTAAGATAAATGGCGTGGAATCTAAGATAAAGGGCATGGAAGCTAAGATGGAGGATTCAATGGTAAATTTGAAGATAGATTTGAAGACAGACATGGAAGAATTGAAGAAGTTGCTACAAGAAAGGGTCACTAATGGTGAAAAGGTAGTAAAGGAAACTCATGATGAGAACAAAAGAAATGTTAATCATGATTCCATAGACTCTAATGTTGGATCGAAGACTCACCATGTTCCAAAAATCGATATGAGGAAGTTTGATGGCAAGGATCCCGCCACATGGATATTACAGATGGAGCAATTCTTCGATCTCAATAATGTGCAAAACACACAAAAGGTACGTATGGCAACTTTATATTTGGAACCAAATCAGTTTGTATGGTATCAATGGCTTTGTTCTCGTAAACAATTTATCACTTGGGCAATTTTTACGGAAGAATTGATAGCACATTATGAGGATACAAAAAGCAACACTTTTTTTAGCCAATTGATAAGTCTCAAACAAAAGGGTTCAATAATGGAGCACATTGAGGAGTTCCAAAAATTGAACATAAGGGTAAAAGATATTCCAGAGGAGCATAGGATTGATGTGTTCATAGGGTCTTTAAAGGATAATATCCAACATGATGTGCGCCTTTGGGAACCTGATTCATTAGAGAAGGCATTCAGGTTAGCAAGAAAAATGGAAAGCAAAATTATGGCAACTAGGAAGCATACCATTCACAACTATAAAGACGGAAGTGTTGTTGCCCATAGTCTTCCACAACCTACAAGGTTGACACCACAACAATTGGAAGAAAAAAGAGCAAAAGGGCTTTGTTACAATTGTGATAGCAAATACACAAAAGGTCATAAGTGTGCTGAGAAGAAATTATTCTACATAGATTGTGAAGAGGAAGAAGAAAAGGAGCAAGAAAGGTCAAAAGAAGAGGATATATTCCAGGAACAAAGCCTAGATGAAGAACAAATAAATCCGACCATATCTTGTAATGCATTGGCGGGAATTACCACTCCTCAAACCATCAAGATAGAAGGACAAATCAAGAAGAAAAAGGTAATAGTGTTGATTGATTCAGGAAGCACCCACAATTTTATTCATTGTAGGGTAGCAAAAGAATTGAATTGCTTCCTATATCCAGCACCAGAGTGTCAAGTGATGATTGCAAATGGAGGAACAATAAATTGTTCTGGAAAGTGCCATAATATCAAGCTATCCATGGGAGAATATGTATTGACTAGCCCAATGCTTTCCATTCCAATGGGAGGTGCTGATGTTGTACTAGGAGTCCAATGGCTACAATCCTTGGGTACAATAGCTTTTAATTTTCAAGAACTTTTCATGAAATTTTCTGTGGAAGGAAAGGAAGTTGAATTAAGGGGTATTGCAGGGAAACCAGGAAAGATAATCAGCTCTAATGGCATGACAAAGCTTCTAAAAAAGGAGCAAAGAGGTGTAATTGCACAATTATGTTCGCTAGATGTTTCCACATTGGAATCATCTATTTCTCCAGATCTCCAAAAAGTCCTGGACAATCATTCCAAGGTATTTGAGACTCCCAAAGGTCTCCCACCTATGCGTGATCATGATCATGCTATTCATCTGATTCCAGGAAGTGTTCCTCCAAACATCAGGCCGTACAGATATCCCTATGTCCAAAAAAGTGAAATTGAACGTATGGTTGCAGAAATGCTAGAGGCTGGTATAATTCAACCGAGTCAAAGTTCTTTCTCAGCTCCAGTAGTATTGGTGCACAAGAAGGATGGATCATGGCGCATGTGTCCAGATTATAGGGAGCTCAACAAGCTCACTATTAAAGATAAGTTCCCCATTCCTGTCATTGATGAATTACTGGATGAATTGCATGGATCAATTTACTTCACCAAGTTGGATCTTCGTTCGGGATATCATCAAATCAGAATGAAGATTGAAGACATTCCGAAAACGGCATTTAGAACTCATGAGGGTCATTATGAATTTTTGGTCATGCCTTTTGGCCTTACCAATGCACCTTCAACATTTCAAGGTTTGATGAATTCAATTTTCAAACCATTCCTTAGAAAATTTGTGTTAGTATTTTTTGATGATATACTAATCTACAGCAAGTCTTGGAAGGATCATGTTGAACATGTTGACAAGGTGCTACAACTATTGGAGGAGAAACAATTATATGCAAAAAGATCCAAATGTTTCTTTGGAGTCCAGGAGGTGGAATATTTGGGTCATATTGTATCTCATGAAGGAGTTAAGGTAGACCCTAGCAAAATTAAAGCCATTAAGGAATGGAAAATCCCCACATCCATAAAGCATCTGCGAGGATTTCTTGGGTTGACAGGGTATTATCGCAAGTTTGTTAAGAATTATGGGAGAATAGCAGCACCTCTAACAACATTATTGAAGAAAGATTCATTTTCATGGACTCCGGAAGCAACAAAGGCCTTTGAACATCTTAAAGAGGCAATGTGCCAAGCACCGGTCTTAGCTACACCGGACTTCACAAAAACCTTTATTGTGGAATGTGATGCTTCAGGAAATGGAATTGGTGCTGTTCTAATGCAAGATGAAAGACCCATTGCTTTTGAAAGTCGTCCAATCAAGGGAAAGTTTTTAAGCAAAGCTATTTATGAGAAGGAAATGTTGGCAATACTCCATGCACTTAAGAAATGGCGACCCTACCTAATGGGAAGACACTTCAAGGTAAAAACGGATCATGATAGCCTTAAATACTTTTTAGAACAAAGATTATCCTCTGAAGAGCAACAAAAGTGGGTCACAAAGATGTTGGGTTATGACTTTGAAATCATCTACAAAAAAGGGAAGCAAAATGTGGTGGCAGATGCACTCTCAAGAAAGGATGAGGATGTGGAAGCATTGTTGTGTGCCATTTCTATTATCCAACCAGATTGGATAAACGAAGCAAGGGAGGAATGGAAGAATGACGAAGAAGTGTGGGCACTTATTCGAAAGCTACAACAAGATTCCAGTACTTCTGATACATTTAGCTGGCAAAATGATTCGTTATGGTACAAAGATCGCTTATACCTCTGTAAGAATTCCCAGCTAAAACAAAAGATTCTTATGGAATTGCACACTTCTCCCTTAGGAGGGCACTCAGGATTTTTAAAAACTTACCACAGGGTTAAGAAGGAATTTTTTTGGGATGGCCTTAAATCAGATATTCAAAAGTTTGTGGCGGAATGTTTGGTTTGCCAACAAAATAAAGTTGAAACAATTAAGACACCGGGTCTATTACAACCTTTATCCATTCCAAGCCAACGTTGGGAGGAGGTTTCAATGGATTTTATCACAGGTTTACCCAAGTCTGAGGGAAAGAGTGTCATCATGGTGGTAGTTGACAGACTTACCAAGTATGCACACTTTTGTGCATTATCACATCCATTTAAAGCCAGTACAGTTTCTACTGCATTTATGGAAACAGTTCAAAAGCTACATGGAAACCCAAAGATTATTGTAAGTGACAGAGATCCCATTTTCACTGGAAATTTTTGGACAGAATTATTTTCTTGTCTTGGTACTCAGTTAGCTCATAGCTCATCTTATCATCCTCAATCTGATGGGCAAACTGAGATAGTAAACAAATGTTTGGAAGGATATCTTCGTTGCTTTGTATCTGATAAACAGACACAATGGGTCAAATGGTTGCCTCTGGCTGAATGGTGGTATAACACTTCCTTCCATACAGCAACAAAAATGACCCCATTTATGGCACTTTATGGGTATCAACCACCATCCATCACATCATATTTAAGAGAAAATTCTAAGGTTCAGGCAGTGGAACATCACATCGAACATCAACAACAAGTCCTCCAACTCTTAAAGGATAACCTCGTGTTGGCACAAAATAGAATGAAACAACAGGCAGATCAACATCGCAGTGAAAGAAGTTTTGATGTAGGTGATTGGGTATTCCTACGGCTACAACCATATAAGCAAATGTCCCTAAAGCAAGCTAAGAAGGATAATAAATTATCACCAAAGTATTATGGTCCGTACAAGGTGTTGCAAAAGATTGGTACTATGGCATACAAATTGGAGCTTCCTGCAGCTTCTCGATTGCACCCAGTTTTCCATGTTTCATGTTTAAAGAAGGTTATAGGCGACAAGCTCCCAGTTCAAACAATATTGCCAGAACTTGACGAGGAAGGAAAAATTA
The DNA here is from genome assembly GCA_031772625.1 of Pinus tabuliformis. Classification (NCBI taxonomy): domain Eukaryota; kingdom Viridiplantae; phylum Streptophyta; class Pinopsida; order Pinales; family Pinaceae; genus Pinus; species Pinus tabuliformis. The sequence goes on along the minus strand of CM062819.1, from coordinate 991,506,950 downwards.
TATTGGAACCGGAAGCAGTCACAGAAACAAGAACTCGACAGCTACGAAATCGATCAATTTCAGAGTATCTTATCAAGTGGAAGAACTTATCCGCTGAAGATTCCACATGGGAGGATGAGAATTTTATGCAGAAGTATCCAGAACTACTCAAGCGTTGAGGACAACACTTTTTTGAAGGAGAGGGGCATGTTGGGTCCCTATAATACTAGTGATTACCCCATTACTATTGTAGTTATACCCCTTATTTATATTGTTGTGCCCCTATTACCCCCATATTGTTATTTCTGTGCCCCATAGAATCCCTCTATTGTTATTTTTGTGGCTTTATATTATTATTGTTAGGTCGGCTGGATTATATTGTGACTCCTTAGACTCCTATATATAGAAAGGAGGTTTTGTCATTTGTATCATCCAGGAATTGTTCATTTATGTAATGTAAAGGAGGTTGCCCCCTCGAAGAGGCTGAATTCTAAGGCGTTGATCTATCTTTTCTATCTTTTCTTGAGCTGGTTTCATAACAGAAGCTATATTTTAATTCAAGGGTACGATCTTCTTGGAAGAAGAATGTTTTATTTCATATGCTTCATTGTGTTAGTGATAGGGGGGATTATGTCACCAAGTACCATAATTTGTGGTACCTTGGAATATGTAATCATGACGATAAGAAGCGACTGGAGTAGAATTTATTTCCCTTGTGGGAGGCACGTGGAGAAGGATTTCTTTCCCTTGTAGGACAAAGTATTTCCAGCTAGAGTCTTTCATGATTGTACAAGTTGTGACAAAAGAGTGGAACAATGGAAGCTATTTCAGAGTGGTCCTTCATGGGATATGACATCACAAAGTATTTTCAGGAAGTGGAATCCCACTACAATGATTAAATGTGATTTTTCATCATGGAAATGTTTAATTTTACATTGATACAAGTAAGTTTTTGCATTAAATGGAGTAGTTCAACTTGCTCCTATTGGAAAATGTAACTAGTTTTGGTCTTCATAATTGTCAATGTACTCAAATCATTATGCTTATCTTATGTCACAATAAAAAGAAGAAAACAAATATTCTTTTGAGCTTGGGTTTAATGCTCCATTTTGATGGTCATCTAGGTCAAGCATGTTCTTCATGCTTCTATGGTTTATCTTGTTAAATGAATATTTTTCTTGAGTCAAGAGAGTATTTTTCGTTCATACAAGACCCTATCAGGAAAAATGTAACATGGAAAATATATTGATTTTGAGTCTAGGAAGTCCTAGAAACCTCCAAGCATAAGTAGACTTAGGAAATGGGATGTCAGCCTAAAAAAAGGAACTCAAACCCCTCAGATGTGTATACATAGAAGTGGTATCGACCTCATTTGATCTCTCTCATCAAGAAGTTTTATCTAAAGCTGGAAGCATCAAGGAAGCAATTGCGAAGGTCTAGAAGCCAAGAAGAAGTCAAGGAAAAGAAGAAATATTTGTTTTTGGGCTATTTTCCTCTCACATGTGTGAGGAAGATAGGGTTTTTGCAACTACTATAGGTCAAAGCTGAAGCTGGATGCTGGTTGGAGCATAATTGATCCATTTTGTTTTAGATAATCTTTGACCTAATTGGAAGGGATTCTTGGAGGGCTGACTTGGTGCTTGGAGGGGGGCTTGGTCAAAGGTTTGGGTCTTGGTTTTCTTATTTGAAGCAAATTCTATAAGAAGAGAAGATATTTTTTCTGGGTTTTCCCCTTAGAGGAGTTTTTCCTTTGCTTGGAACCTAAACTTTGTGTCCATTGTATTTACTACTTTTCTCTTTATATTTGTTTGATGGTAAGATATAATAAAGAAACACAAGAAAATAAATAAATTTCATAAGAAAATATTAAGGATTAAGGAGAAACTGAATTAATAATTTCCCTACTACATTCTCCAACATGGTATTAGAGCTAAGGTGAACAAGAGAAGGCAGCTGGAAGGACACAAAGAAGCGTTTTCTTGTTAAATGGAATCATTTTCATAAGGACAACAATGAAATAGGAAGAAGACCTATTGATCTAGAAGGAGGGTTATTACATCAAGCCTTTGTCGAAGAAGAACTCATCATCATTGTCTCATTAAAGGAAGAAAAGACAAGTATTTGTTGAAGTTTCTCTAGTGCATCATTTTGAAAAAGAGGAAGCATCAAAGAATATTTATATCATCATTCACTCTTCGAAGCTATTTTAAGACACCATTGTTGAAGACATCCCATAAGACATCTTTCTAGGGCATCATTGAAGTCTCCTTGAAAGTATTGAAATCATCAAGATAGATGGATACATCATCAAGAAGAAGGACTCCTTCTTGACATGTAAGTGTTAGATTGTTTTCTATGTTTCAATCTACATATAATATGGATAAATTTTGCAAGGCAAGCAAAAAGCTCATTGGATCAACTAACTTCCTAGCATGGAAGAAAAGGTTTGATTTGACACTCATAGAGAATTAAGTCATGGAGTATGTCCTTGGAGAAATAATTAAAGCTATCAAAGAGAAGACTCAAGAGTTGGAAAAGTAAAAGAAGGGGGAAGTAAGAGCACAAAGAATAATTGCGGAATTGATAAAATATCATCTAGTTCCCTTTGTTGCTAACCTAAAGGCATTGGAAGCTATGTATGATAAGTTCGTTGTACTCTAATAAGTACACAAGGTCAAAATATTTCCTTGAGGAATCAATTATATAGAATAAGGGAATCAGAGGATGAAGACATGACCACCTATGTAATGAAGATCTCATAAATAAGAGACCAATTGCAAGGGTTTGGGGAGACTATTATAGAGTCTGAGATGTCTATTTGTGTGTTGAATGCTTTGCCACTTGATTGGAGTAATTTTTGCAACTAAAATATACTCAAAGAAAGATACCACACCTTTTGACAAATTGTGGACTCAATGTATCTTGGAAGAATATAAGATCAAGGCAGAAGATAATATTGAATCAAATGAAAGATCTCAAGCCTTCATTGCAAGAACCAATAAGTTGAGGAAATGAAAGTTTCGAAAGTCTAAGAAGAAGAAAGACATGCTTAAGATTCAATACTTTATATGAAATGAGTATGGACACTTTAAAAGGGATTTTAAAAACAACAAAGTGAGCAACAAAAGGAAGGAAAGAAGTAAAGATCACATAGTGAAGAAAATGGATAACCTAAGAAGAAGCCAAAAGGAGAAGATCCCAAGGATATATACTATTGAGGAAGATCCATCTCTATCAGGTTCTGCATGAAGTTTGTATTTCTTTTATTAAGTAGAAAGTAGAGTAGCATGTATTATTGTTTAATCTAGAAGAGTCTTGGTTTTTGTAAAAGCATGGCATCATAGATAGAAGCATGTGATAGTATAGAAATTAGAGTCTACATAATCAAGTTGATTCGAGGGAAATAATCTAGTTTAAAATAATGAGAATATTAGGACCATATTGCATATTATTGTTCATCCAAGCATTTTCTAACATTATGTTAGAGGTAGTGATTTTGCACAGATGGATCATCACGATCCTATAAGAACAATCATCTTTGGAAGGTTCTTGGAAGAAGAATTATGACATGACTAGTATGTATTCCATCTCGTATGCAAACAATACTCTTGAAGGATGAAGGAATGCTGATGGTCAAGTTGCAGTATGAAAGAAACAATAAAAGTCTTTCTCCTCTTTGGAAAAGAAACCTATATTTTACAGGTACAAGAAGCAAGCTCATTCAAAGGATGGATAGATTATAGTATGGAAGAAAATGTATGCATATTTTAAGTCATTCTTCCATAGGGTATGGTTCATATCTACAAGAATTAGTTAGTGCTCAATGAATCTTCCATATGGCTGCATAATGCTTGAAAGAAGAAATTTGACATGCTTTGGAATGGATGGAGATTAAGATTCTCTTACAAAATTTCATGGAATAAATATAAAAATGTTTATCAACATCAAGTATGGTCTCCATAAGAAAGAAATAAAGGGAGTTAACAATGAAAAATCCAAGAAAGATATTACAACTTGGTAACTAGCTTGACCCATGGGCACCCTGATTAAAATGACTGTATGGAGAAAGATTCATATGGAGATGGATAATGCAAAAGGATGTTGATCTCGAAGAACTAATGCTTTGATGAGAAGGGCCATCATGACAAGGTAAGTCCAATATTTAATATTTTTATATTGTTTATCTGGTTAAGATATTGTTTTTCCACTTGGTAGGATATTGTAGGAATGCATGATGATAATTGAGACAAGTTCAAATGTGGGTGCTGAACTCAATTAAATGAAAATATGAATTGAGTATATGGTTTTTGAAATTAAGAAGTTAATATGTTTACATTGTCATCTTGTAATTGAAAGGTAGCATTGAAAGAGGATAACCAAATGTTCATTAACAAATATCACTTTCATGTTTAAGAGAGAGCTATGGCTAGCTTGAAGTTTGATAAGGCTCAATATAATTCCTTCATTGATGATGAATCAAGGAAAGTGATGTGCAGTATTGAACCCTGACACAAGATTAAAGAAATAGGATGGATCCATAATATCCTGGAAGGAAGAAATTTTGATATAATAATACGAAGGAAAGAGGGAGCCATGCAACTATCTCCATGAAGAACTGTTCGCCGATACATTTATGAATACAAGCTAAAGAGATTATGGTTATGACTTACCAATTGAAAGGAAGTTAGGAATCTCCTCTATATTCAAGAAGGAGTAAAGGAGTCTCCTTGATAAGGAGAAAGGATCTATTCCCTAATCAAAAGGGAGTGGGGATATACTATTTGGTTGAGAGGGAGTGATGATGGAAATAACATTTGTATTCTCTTCTTCATGTGTAATGCACTTCACCAAGACTAACAACCATAAGTCTAAGTCAAGGCCATGGAGAGAGAATGGTGGATGGAGAATTTGAAAAGCATATATGATTTCCTTGAGGATAGAAAATTCAAGATAGGAAATGGACCAACACTCTTTGAGGATTGGACAAGTATCCAAGACAAGAGTAGTCGAAGAAGACCAATATTCTTTGAAGATTGGGAATACAAGATAAGAATAGTCCTAAAAGGACATTACTAGTAAATATCTATATGGGGTATGTTCCTTGTAGAGGTAGTGTGGTATCTCATGTAAAGCCTCCCAACATTATTCTCTTGCACAAGAAAGATTTTGTCAAGTTAAGGCCTTACTATATTAACAATGCTAGTTATGATGGTGATAAAGATGAATTACCTATTCGACTCTTCTTATGATAATAACCTTGTACTAGATGTAAAATTATGAATATCTCCCTAGTTAAGAGGGAGTGTTGGAAAATGTAACTAGTTTTGGTCTTCATAATTGTCAATGTACTCAAATATTATGCATATCTTATGTTACAAGAAAAAGGAAAGAAAAACTATTATTTTTGAGAATGGGTTTAATGCTCCATTTTTCTGGTCATCTAGGTCAAGAATGTTCTTCATGCTTCTAGAGTTTGTCATGTTAAAATAATATTATTATTGAGTCAATAGAGTCTTTATCATTTGTATAAGACCTTATTAGGAAATACGTAACATATAAAAGATATTGATTTTGAGTCTAGAAAGTCCTAGAAACCTCCAGGCACAAGTCAACCCAAGAAATGACAATTTGGCCTAAAAAAAGGAACCTGAACCCCTTAGATGTGTATAAATAGAAGCATCATCAACCTCATTTGATAAAAAATTTGATCTCTCTCATCAAGAAGTTCAATCTAAAGTTGGTAGCATCAAGGAAGCAAGTGTGAAGGTCTAGAAGGAAAGAAGAAGTCAAGGAAAAGAAGAAATATCTACTTTTGGGCTATTTTTCTCACACGTGGGAACAAGCTAGGATTTATATAGCTACTATAGGCCCAAAGTTGCAAGTCGAAGCAGGGGGTGAAGTTGAAGCTGGATGCTGGTTGGAGCAAAATTGATCCTTGTTGTTTTAGTTGATATCTGACCTAATTGAAAGGGCTTCTTAGAGGGTTGACTTTTTGCTTGGAGGGGGACTTGGTCTAGAGTTTGGGTCTTGTTTTTCTCATTTGAAGCATATTCTATAAGAAGAGGAGATATTATTTCTGTGTTTTCCCCTTAGAGTGGTTTTTCCCTAGCTTGGAGCCTAATTTTTGTGTTCATTATGTTTACTATTTTTCTCTTGATAATTATTTGATGAAAATATATAATAAAGAAACACAATAAGATAAATAAATTTCACAAGAAAATATTAAGGATTAAGGATAAATTAAATTAATAACTTCCATACCGCATTCTCCAACAAATCCAACATCCATTTATGATATTTATGACCTCTATTGGGGTGTATTTTCTATTCTATGAGAGTAAAGCATTAGAGGGGGTCCTCATGGGACATTATAGGAGTTCTTAAATCCTTATATGGATTAAATATCCATGATTTGTGGTAGGATTTTTTCTCTAGTAAGTGTTAACAGAGTCAGGAGTCCCAATTTGAAGGTCTACTAGTGTGCATTCACAAGGACACCATTGGGGCTCATTTCTGTTAATTTCATGTTGTTTTATTATGTTAAAATGTTATGTAACCATATCACAAAACATAAGAAAATATAGATCAACGAATTTAAAATAAGCCTCTTCAAGGAGGAAGCCTTCCTTTACATCATATAAATGAAGAATTATTGGATAAGCATCATATAAGCACAATGAGACACAAAGATTTGGTTAAAGACTAGGGAAATACCACACAAGGGGGAAAACCCTTAATCAATTCTCCTTCTTCTATTAGTCCATTAATTTTTAACATGAGATGCATAGTCCAAATAGTACATCCATCAACCAGTCAAAGTCAAATATTTGATTTCCCAAATCAACCAATCCAAAACTAGTCAATAGTGAAAGAGAAACTCAAATCTAATCCAACATATAATTTTTCAAGTTTTAGGCTATGGAGGTATAGTCAATAGTAGTCAATATTATGTAATGATTGGTCAATGTTAATGGTCAAACCTGCCCAAAAATTTTGGTCAACCCATCAAAATACTAGGCCTTCCTTCCTAAATCAAACTCAGCCAAAACATCCTAAAAGTATTGGTCAAAGATGCCAGTCATACTTGCGGTCAAAACCTAGTCAACCTTGTGGTCAAGCTCATAAAAAATGTGTCCATAATAGAGTCAAATATTTGGTCAACCACAGTCAAATATTTGACCTCCAAAACAATTTGTTCAAACAAAATAAAAAGAGCTTGGTCTATATAAGTCAATGGTGGTCAACATAGGCAGAAATAGATTAGAAAAATTCAACTTCGGTAAAAAAAATGTCCTCCTATTCCTTCACACGTGTGAACTCGACCTAAAATTTTAGAGATTAATGTGTGATGGGATGCGATGCAAAATGAGTTCCATTGATTGGATATTTAAATGTGGTTTAGGAGGATCAATTTTTCCTGTGGGGCTGACTTATATACTTCACTCGGCCGACTTGTCAAACATAAAATAGAAATTTTCTTTGACCATTTTGAAAATTCTTTTGAAGTGAAATGGTTCCTCCTTGGGGTAGTTGGGCATTTTCTTGTGGAAATTCATCATGTAGTTTCCAATATTAACACTCCCTCTAAACTAGAGAGGAATTTTTGGCTACAACATAAGTCTCATCTTGGATGTACATGTCTCAACATAATAGAAGCTCATGTCATATCATCTCATATAAATAATGATGAATCAATCCATAGAATAAGAAGAAGGATCCACATGACATCAGGGGATATCAATTTACCAAAACCAAATCCATGGCATTCATAAATGACATTGGTAAAGATCACATGCCCTATGTCCATTGACTGACCATCACCTAACTTGATCCTCAATAATCAATTAGTAGAACACCTACATCCAATACTTAGGGGAGATCAATTTACCACAACCAAGTCCATGGTAGACATGTCCACCCTTTGTAAATATCATACACACCTAAGTCTCCTCATCAATTGTCCAGATGGACGGTAATCTCGACAACTTAAGCAAGTTCATGGCCCTTTGGTCAATAAATACACAAAGGTGACTTGCTGGTAGGATGCATACTGGGGTATGTACTTAGCCAAGACCATGGATTTAAGTTGTGATACATAGTAAAAGTGGGCCATATGCCTCATCATTTGTACTTTATTCTCTTGAAGTGCTGATTGATTCTAAGAGATTTTTTCTCATGTTGCGGTCAGCCTATGTACCCAAAAATCGTGCGAGGAGAGCCAGATAAGATATCATAACCCCAATTTTGTGCTTTTTGGTAGATTAGGATAGTTGGGCTGTACAGGGTAGGTCTAATTCTTGTAGAATAACTACCCATCAAGTATATTTTTGGTTCATCATACGACAAGTGAGAAAGTATCTCATGGGATTGATATTTTCTATTATGGTGGTGGTCCATAGGATAATGTAATGTCGAAGCTTTTGTACAAAGTGTACTAAGGCTAAGGTGGTATTTTTGGCCAACTCATACTTCAAGGCAGACCCAAAGAGGTTCTTAATAATGTAATAGATTACGTTCTCTCTATTATCAAGTCCTTCTTGAACTAATACCCTAGTGTTGTGGGGAAAAGTATCCGATGCGGATGACACTAACCCTTTCTAAAGGTGACAGACTTTAGCAACAACTGAATGACAAAGTTTTCATGTTCATCTTTATGAAAGCACAGAGAGAATAGAAAGAGGATCAACCAACCTGGTGTCTTGCGCTAGTCGATCCTTGTCCTTCTCGCTTTGTATCCCGTTCCCAGCTCTTTACTCTCCAAGCCGATCCAGCTACACACAGAATCTGCACAACAAAAGGGAGCAAACTACGAGATACAAGCAATCATAATTGAAGCATGGATTAGGTTGCATCAAATATACATGTAAACACAAAAGCATCTATGTAAAACAAGTATATAGAAGAACATGCAAACTTTATTGATAGAAAGTAACAGGGTTCCAGAGGAAGTTACAACCAATGATGTTGGCCCCAATCCAGAAGCACCTCCTCGGCAGCAAGAACTCTCTTCTTCACCTCTAGTAAAACAATCACCCAATAATCCTGGCAGTATACCAACAGCACCTCCTTGCTTATACAAAATTCCAGCCTCCTTAGACCTCATAGAAGAGCTCTATATATAGGAGAGAAGAAGAAAGGATGAGTCAGCTTGAGGCTGGCATAGAGCTGACTAGTGTCCTCTCCTTCTTCAGTTAATCTTCAGTTCTTGTGTCCACTTGGAGATCTTTGCTTACACATGGTGATTAAGAACCTCTTACTCATCACTGGGCGAATTCCTTGATCCAAGTGTCATTTTGGAAGCTTCCTGGGCATTGACACCTTGAGAAATGAGCCTGCCACTTGTCCAAACACGTTCAGCGCAGGTAGCTAGTGTTGGAGTTGCATTTCAGTGCAGGTAGCCAGTGTAGCAGTTGACATTCAGTGCAGGTAGCCAGTGTAGCAGCTGACATGATCCAGAATTTGCTTGTTTTTGAGTGTTTTCAGGTGGAGAACTGATTTGAAGTGTTGTGGTTTGTTGACCTTGTTCCTCTAAGGGTAAGAACAACATGTTTAGGGACTTTGGATCCCTTTGATTATGGACATTTCATGCTTCATGCTGTAAGGCACAAAAATGTCTATAACAGTTGCCCCCTAAAGTATGAGGTCGTTTATCGGGTGAAATGCTTTATCCAGAGGATCCGAAGTTCATTCAAGTGCTGAGAGGTGTCCTGTAATAAAATACAATACAATACATTATTTTTCATTCTGTTTTCATGATCTAGCTGAGGCGGGCATTCCCATGCTCAGCTTTATAAATACATTTTGGTACATAGAACAGACGATCGTCTGATGGTAGACTGATAATTCTCTGCTAAAATTATCATCCTTTGAATAGGATGATCATCTGCTGCAATGATGTACATGACAAATGCTTTTATATTTCCTGAATATATATCGCAGCCCGGATGGATGAAATTAGATCCGGGGTCTTCAAACTCGTTCGATCTTCACTCTAAGTACAAGTCGATCCATGTGAGAATTGCGCTGAAGTCGAACATGGAAAGACATCGCTTGATTACCGGTCAATGATGAAAACCGTTAACAAGCGCGAGAGGAATCACCGATAATGATAATGACCCTCAAGGTACTGCAGTACAATTCACGTGGCGTGAATAAAGTGTTTGGCGTCGAACGCCATGCAAAATCTTCTGGTCGAAGGTCATTGATGTATACCTGTCGCCGGAAGTGAGAAACTTGCCATTGAGGCATGCAAGCTTCAAAGTACTGATGGGGTTGTTCCTAGATCAACTTCTTGGATAATGAGCCGAAGTCGACAAGAAGCGATCCGTCAAAGGAGGGCCTTAATGAATCCCACATCAATGACACGGAACGGAGCTAATGACTTTAGTGGAGGTGAAAACAAAATGTGAAATATGATTCAGGGTGGCGATCATGAATGGATGAAGGATAATGTATGGTAGTGGATGGGACACGGTTGACACTTCCAGAATGACCCCTCTTGAACATATAACGACACTGATGCGATGGATCAGTAGCATAACCCCAAATGTGGATGGTGTGGCGAGGACCATGGTGATGAGACCGGTGAATGAAACAACCCAATCCGATAAGGTACGGAGGAAAAGTGTCATGTCCAAGAGTGACTTGCTACCTTTAAACTTTAATGTTCTCCCAATTTTTCCCCAGTCATTTCTGACCAGTACCTCTTTATTTTTGTCAAGCTTGAGGAGGATAACATATGCTTGTTCTATAACCTGCCCTTCGGGCAAGCCTATCGCTATGATTTAACGAGCCTAGCGATAGGGAAACTCGTTCTCATCTAAAGACAAGTTTGTCGCTATTTAATCATTTTAACGAGTCTAACGACAAAGAAAACTCGGTCCTTTTCATTTTTAGAGAGTCTGAAAAGGTACGGAAAGTCAACTCCATAATTCCTTTTTCGTCAGCAAATCCCTTAAGTCCGAAAAAGTATAAAACAATACAGAAGGGATGGCTGTTCGGTACTTTTAACGAGCCGAACAAGACAAGCGTTCGATCCTTTTGTGCAATAATCCCTCAGGTCCAAAAAGATTAAAATTTATAGGAGGGATAGCGTTCCGGTCATTTAACAAGCTGGAAGGCCAAAACTCGGCAAACTTTTCATATTTTACGAGTCAGTGAAAAGAGCTGAAAGAAGACTCGTGTTTTGAGGAACGAGTGATAAACAAGGATAGCTACAGATTCCAGGTACAGGTTGGAATTTTCCAATCACGGCAGTGTCACAAGGATGGCTAGGTGAAATCACTCTTCGCAGTTGTTCCTCAAAATGGGTAAACACACAAATGGAAGTGAATGATCGGCCCAATGAAAAGTGGAGGTGACGATGCACAAACACGACCAAGGCCTTTATGGCTGATGAATTTACGATCTCAAAAGGTTATTTACCGGTACTGGGTTCATTTTTTAAAGAGCTTGAATGCGCCAAAACACTGCTCAAAAGCTTATGTTTATTTTTTAACGAGCATGAACTATGACGCTAAAACTGCTCGGATCTTTGCATGCCCCCAGCATCATAATGACGCATGTCAAAGGAGGGTGCCCCCCAAGCTTCATTGCAATCAACTCGGTGATTGGAATGAAGGTTTACCTTTGAATTTTGAAAAGGGGATTTGTTTCATTTTTTAATGAGGTTGACATAATAGAAGAACTATCCTCATGACTCCTTGTTTCATTTTTTAACGAGGTTGACACGAGATAAGAACCGTCCTCAGGGCCCACTGTATTTACAGTATTTCCATTAGGGTGACGATCCATGCTGACAAAATATTTAGGAATCTTCTGAATCCGTTGGATATGGAAGATTTTATATTGTAGGTTTCCACTGTGGCTACTTCCGCCAGATTACCTGCCGGCGGTAGGGCAAAAGTACCCATTAAGGTTGGGTCTTTTAGGAGACCTACTCCAATATTTTGGAGCGATTGATTACTCTCATGGATCATTGTGCTGCTTCCCGTAACTTGAGAACTGTTGGGGAGAAATGTTTGTTGGTCGACGATTGTAATTTTTCCTTGAAAGGGAAATGCAATCTTCCTGAAGTAGGTCGACACGACTGCGGCCATGGCATATATCCAGGGCCTTCCTAGTAGGATGTTGTAATCGAGGTTTCCATCAATTACTTCAACATCGACTTCTACTGTTTTGCCCCCCAGTTCAACTTGCAAGTTACTTATAATCCCGTAGGGAGTGTATGATCGTCCATCAAATGCTTTTAAGGTCGTTGACGATTTCGACAAGGGTGGTGAGCCTAAATTTTTCCGGCAACTCATCGACATAAGACATGTAGATGCCCCCTCATCAATAATTGTTCGATGAACAATTTTGTTGAGGGCTTTCACTTTAATAAGGAAAGCTTGTTGAGCTGGTAACTTAGGGTCATATCCTTTATGGTCAAAGGCCACAAGATTGGAATCCATTGGGCCAATCCCACCTATTGCTGATAATAAAGTTTGCTCTTGGGAGGGGCAATTTTGCGGTACCTCAAGTGTCGACATAGCGGACGGCGATTGGGCCAGGTCCTCTATTATATTATAATTCTGTGCTATTTTGGCACGAGGATTAAATGTCGATTTGTGTACTACTCCCTTTGGCAACTTTACCATTGGTTCAGGAATGATGGGTGGCACAACTTTGGTGAAAGCTGTCGTCGAACTACTAGGTTGTTCATTAGCCTTGTTATTTGACAGCCATGGATTCCCGTAATCTTTATTCCTTGTCAAAGCATTATTTTGCTGCTTTGAGGTAGACAACATAAGCACTTGGGATCGGGAAGCATTTTGATTAGCAACCAGATTTTGACCAGGATTAGGAAACGGATCAGTCAACACAGCTGAGGTTTTCGGACTCTTAAAGAATCTTTTAAGCTCAGCTTTGCATGGACAATCTGCTGTCCAATGATCCTCATCGCATATATGACACCCCAAAGGGGGTTTCCCTTTATTTTTCTTCTTGCCCCCTGGTTGCTTCAGTTGTTTGCCCTTGTCGTCCGACACGGCACTTACTTCCGAGGCAAGAAGTTCTTCATTTGCATTTTGATTCGAAGTCTTACGGGTTTTCTTAGACGAATCCCGTGTTGACTTTGCGTTTGCAGTGCCAATCACACCATTGCCGGCATGAGAGTCACTATTTGATCCAGGAGGGGAAGGAATTGAAAATTCCGGTCTAGGGGCGTCAGGTATCTTGTCATAGAGCGTGCCAGACTGAGTATATACTAAGTCCAAATATTGAGCACGAGCAATAACTTGCTCCTCTGTTACGACGCATCCCTTGGCCACATCTTCTGTTATTTCCGGCAGAAGCGACTTTATAAACCACTCAGCTAATAGCTGATCTGGAACATAGGTTTTTACCATTCTGCGACGACGACGCCACTCATGTATATGATCAGATATATGTGTGGCCGTTGTCTGCTTGAAATTGGTCAAGATCTCAGTTCCAGTTTCGTACCTTATAGGTAACTGAAAGTGTGTTAAGAAAGTCGTGGCTAGGGAACTAAAATTGTCGAACGAGGCTCTAGGTAATTCAATATACCATTTAGCCGCCGGACCGGTCAATGTCCTCTGGAAAAGGCGAAGCCTTATTGAATCATCATTCAAGGTATTCGACGAACACCACAGATGGAATGTCATCACATGATTCGACGGGTCTTCACCCGGATTTCCATTGAATTTAGGAATGTCCGAAGGAAGTTTGTGAGGAATCGCTGGCCACCAATGGGCATAGGCGATTGGATCGTTTGTCAATCGATGTAAATCTGGTAATTCTAAGGTCGCCACGAATGGCAACTGCTGATTCAGGTTTGGCGAGGCGTACCCAGGATACGATGGAATCGCCTGAGCAGTAGGTCTTTGCACACCAGCATAATGCAACTGATGTTGATATGACTGATATGGTTGGTGGGCTTGGCCACTGTAAAGTGGTTGGTTTAACCCATTCTGAATATAGGGTTGCCCACTATTTGCAAAGATCTGTTGCTCAGATCCCTGGTACACCTGTCGAAACTGAGGTTGTTGGTACTGCACCATCCATGGTTGTGAAGCCATGTTCTGCTGTGCAACACTAACCGACGGACCAAGATGCGATTGGATCTGTGTCGTCCCGGCAGTTGGCGATTGTGGTTGTGTTGCAGGGTCAACTGGCTGTTGCATTACAACTTGTGGTTGACATACAACAGGTATCGATTGAACTTGCGACACGGTTACAATTGCTGGCGTCGTCGGGATACTAGACATAGGTACACATTGTTGCATGGAATATACAACTCTTGGTTGTTGGGGTAACATAGGTACCCAACTACCCGTCGTTACTTCAGTCAAACCTGAATTTGGTTGAAAACTGCCGTATGGGTATCCCCCCGGAAGAGGAAGTGAAAGGGCATATTGCCCCCCATATGGTAACAATCCGGGACTCAAGGGTATAGATTGCCTTTGAGGACTGGATGGTCTAAACTGATTCCCAAAGGGATCAATTTGTCTAGTTTCAACATAAGAATTACCGGGTATTATACCGGTAGAACAAACTGGAACAGACCAAGTTGTCATAATAGTCCCTGGGTGGACTCCTTCTAGCTGATGAGAGCTAGTCGGGACGGCTGGTATGCCGGCAAACATCGTTGGAATGGCAGCAGGAGCTTCTGTTGTCGCTGTGTCGTTTGGCACAGTCCTAGATGTCGACGGTTGTTCAGACATTTTAAGTCTATCCAATAAATTTCCTAACGATTCCAGTGGCGATAGACAAACTTCTGATGCAGAAGGAAAAAGAGTGGTACCTACTCCAAAATGAATTGGAGTATTTGCTTGCTGGTCCTCTACGATTTCCTCTATTGCAATCAGACCAGGAGGAAGAGGCAGACCGTCAGGTCCGTAAAAGATTTCTAGTGCCGAAGAAGGGGTTGCTTCGACAGCGATAGTTGTTTGAACAACAAGACTCTGTGGACTGGTTTCAGATGGAACTGGTTCAGTTATGCAAGTACTTGTCTTCAGACTAGGATCAGTACAACTGTCCTTCTGTTGCTGTTGAACTTCTTCAATAGAGGCAGGGATTCCAGAAATATTGGGAGTGACCAGAATCTCGGATGTTGTTGAAACTTCCGTTCTAACTTTAAAAGGAGATTTTGACCTGGTCAAGCGAGTTCGCTTCGTCCGTACTACTCTCAGTTCCGGAGACAAAGGTGGTTGACTCGCAAGTCTCCCTGAACGACGGGGTTTTAATTGACTTTCCTCCACGGTTGCGGATTACTTGATCAACTAAAATACAAAAAAGGGGAATTATGTTTCCGTATTGAATGAATTTTATTAGACGCTTTTAGACACAACTTTGCTTTTTCATGTTTTAAGAGTCGAGAAAAAGCTAAAGATGACTCTAGTCGCCTTCGATGTATTAACGAGCCCGAAGTGACAAATGCTCGGTTGGACCTTTTCAATTATAGAGTTTGAAAAGAGCCAAAAGAAACTGCTCTGGAGATCTAGGCAGAGGGTGTGCCAAACCTTTCGCGAAACCACAGAATACGTTTTACGGTACGGGTGGTCGATCTTCGTGAATGCTGTGTTCACTGCATCGCGATCAGTAGGGCGTTCGACACGGCTTCCTAAGGATAAAGGATAATTGCCTATAGGGGTCTCCCAATATACGCGACGGTACGCGGGAGCTCAAATCCGTATTAGTGCTATCGTCCCTCAGGAGGAATCACCCACCTTCGTAGAGATCGACAGTCACTACGTTTAACGACGCCGGAACACGTCTCTACCTAGACCTCTATTGTGAGCGTTATGTTACAATGCGTTTTTAGATTCATTCAATATATTTTAAGTTGATCTTGTTTATCAGTTTGTCTTTCAGGATCACCACGAGATGTATTGGTACAAATTCCTAAATGCAGCTAAAATGATAAGCAAGCTTTCACAATCCTTTTAGCTTTGAAAATCCTAACTACTGAGGGGAGAGAAAAACAATATCTTTCCACACAGAGCACAAAGCACAAACTAATGCACTTTCTCCTAGATCAGACACCCAAACTTATCAAAAATGCAAATGCAAGATGCATGTATTTCTTTTCTTTTCCTTTAATGTTGATGCTTAACAAAAGGAAAACTGTTGTATGACTTTCGAATTCAATTTGAAGCGTAAACAAACAAGTATTGTCTAAATAAAAAGACGCTTTACAGGTACTTGTTTTACACCAAAAATATATGAATTCAAACCATAAAGTGAAAACAAACCAACTTAAACAGCTATGAACAGTAATAACACTAACTCATAAGACCACAAAAATGCTTTTACAATTCAGGATCTAAGAGGCCATAGCTACTAGGTTCGCTTTTCACAATGGGAAATTGTAACTGAAACAAGAAATACTGAAAGAACGTTTACAATTTCATCACACAACTGAGGCGGAATAATGTCAAGGAGAAGTGGTCTACAGCAAGTACACTAACCAGCAAGCAATCAGCCAAAAACAAGTGCAAACAGGGCCAAGACACAAAGGAAGAGCTGAGCTAGACTAAGGCTAACTGGACCAGCGCAGGCACTAGTTCACCAGTTTGACTCTCAGTGCAGTTCCCGAAGGGAGCACCTGCGCTGTAATGCAGACTGCCAGTGGACAGCCTGCACTGACTTACGAGAGTTACGTCTGCTAAGAATTCCGGGTCATAAAAAGCTCAAAAATGTACTGTTTTGACTGAAATAAAATGCTATGGGTTAAGTACAGGCTAAGGGATGATCAAGAGGATAAAGATCTATCACTAAGAGTAAAGATTCATCTGTAGATTAGCTCTTTAAATCTTGAATTTGCTCAGCAAAGGAGCAAGAGTAGCAAAACCCTCTACTTCGCTTTTGATAGAGTCAAAAGCTTTTCGATTCGGTACTCCTTTCTTCAAGAAATGAATAGCAAAATCCTACAACAACAAGATACTAGGATCTCCCCAGTGGAGTCGCCAGTTTGTTGTGGGGAAAAGTATCCGATGCGGATGACACTAACCCTTTCTAAAGGTGACAGACTTTAGCAACAACTGAATGACAAAGTTTTCATGTTCATCTTTATGAAAGCACAGAGAGAATAGAAAGAGGATCAACCAACCTGGTGTCTTGCGCTTAGTCGATCCTTGTCCTTCTCGCTTTGTATCCCGTTCCCAGCTCTTTACTCTCCAAGCCGATCCAGCTACACACAAAATCTGCACAACAAAAGGGAGCAAACTACGAGATACAAGCAATCATAATTGAAGCATGGATTAGGTTGCATCAAATATACATGTAAACACAAAAGCATCTATGTAAAACAAGTATATAGAAGAACATGCAAACTTTATTGATAGAAAGTAACAGGGTTCCAGAGGAAGTTACAACCAATGATGTTGGCCCCAATCCAGCAGCACCTCCTCGGCAGCAAGAACTCTCTTCTTCACCTCTAGTAAAACAATCACCCAATAATCCTGGCAGTATACCAACAGCACCTCCTTGCTTATACAAAATTCCAGCCTCCTTAGACCTCATAGAAGAGCTCTATATATAGGAGAGAAGAAGAAAGGATGAGTCAGCTTGAGGCTGGCATAGAGCTGACTAGTGTCCTCTCCTTCTTCAGTTAATCTTCAGTTCTTGTGTCCACTTGGAGATCTTTGCTTACACATGGTGATTAAGAACCTCTTACTCATCACTGGGCGAATTCCTTGATCCAAGTGTCATTTTGGAAGCTTCCTGGGCATTGACACCTTGAGAAATGAGCCTGCCACTTGTCCAAACACGTTCAGCGCAGGTAGCTAGTGTTGGAGTTGCATTTCAGTGCAGGTAGCCAGTGTAGCAGTTGACATTCAGTGCAGGTAGCCAGTGTAGCAGCTGACATGATCCAGAATTTGCTTGTTTTTGAGTGTTTTCAGGTGGAGAACTGATTTGAAGTGTTGTGGTTTGTTGACCTTGTTCCTCTAAGGGTAAGAACAACATGTTTAGGGACTTTGGATCCCTTTGATTATGGACATTTCATGCTTCATGCTGTAAGGCACAAAAATGTCTATAACACCTAGCAACTGCAACATCAGATGCTGATAGGTAAAGAGTGTAGTCCTTGTTGTGGCCAGGAGGGATAATCAATGGAGCCCGAGATAAATCATGTTTTATGGATTTAAATGATTTTATGTCTTTTCATCCCAGTGGAAGGGAATGTCCTGACAAGGAAGGCAAAAAAATCCAGGGAAACAAGTGGCGTAGTTGGGTACAAAGCGATGTAAGAAATTGGCCTTACCCCGCAAGCTTTGTAACTGTTTTAAAGTTTTTGGAGGGGGTACTTATTGGATGGCCTGGACTTTGATAGGGTCGACCCTAATACCTTGCTAGGAAATAGTGAACCCTAGTCGCCTTCCCGTCTTGATGCAGAAGACACACTTGAGAGGGTTCAAGCATAGGTTGTATTGTCGACATCTCTTAAAGACTAGGCAGAGGTCCTCCAAATGATTGGCGTAATTTTTGAATTGTATAGTAAGGTCATCCAAATAGGCGAGGATGAGGTGAGGTAGATCATGGAAGCTATATTTCATGGCCCACTAGATGGTGGTGCCACCATTTTTAAGACCAAAGGGCATGAATCGGTATGCGAATGTGCCCCATCGGGTTGTGAAGTCTATTTTATACTGATATGTATGATGAACATGAATTTGATTATACCCATAGAACCAATCCATGAAGGATAGGGCCTTGTGACTGACACATGGATTGATTAATTGGTTGATGGATGGTGTAGGGTAATTGTCCTTGGGGAAAACTTTGTTCAGATCTCGAAAATTAGTACAAACGTGAATGGTGCCCTATTTTTTCATGACGGGTATAGGGTTGGAAACCCAAGAGGTGTAAGCGATAAGATATATGAAACAAACTTTGTGTAGTTTATCAATCTCCTACTTGATTGATTCGGCCTTAGAAGGGTGGAGCTGACCTTTTTTTTCTTTTTTAGATGGGGTGAACATGAGGCCATGTGTCAATATGGTGCTCCATGGTGGTGGGATTTATTCCTAGAATCTCAAAGTAGGTCCATGTGAAGATATCCATATATTCTTAAAATAGGGCTTTGTATGAGGTTACCTCTTTTGGGGAGCATGATGCCCCTAATGAGATCTCTTCGGCAATGCCAGTTTTGATTGAAATATTGACCTTAATGGTAGGAGAGATATTATACATGTTCACTTCCTCAAATTCATCTAGTGCATGGATACGATTTTTAAACTAATCTACCTATCCTGGCGGTAGGAAATCCTTTGACTCTATGATGAAAACATCATGGGTTGACACATAAATAGGTATAAAGGATTTTTTAGGCAGGAAGAAAGAGAGGTGATGCATGGAATCCCAAGGACACTTGGGATTCATCATGGCCTCAAGAATATCTTCGTCTAAGTGAAAAAGAATATCTAATGTTGAACCAGGTTGCGTGAGGTCATGAGGGAGGAGTTCCATCTTTGTTATGCTGAAAAATGAGCAAGATAATGATTCAATGGTTAATTCCATAAAACCCAGTGAAGTTGACAATGTGCAGATGTGATGGGCCTGCATAGTCGATGATGGTGTTGGGTACATTAATTGCTTAATGAATAAAATAACTAATCACCTAGACATTAATTATCAACCCAAGGAGCGTCTTTTTATTTCAAGGAAATCAGAAAAATATATGCAAGCAACTACCAACAAATAATATTGGTTGTATATGATTGTGTTCTAAACTATCAAGCTCATTCTTCATTGTATAACAATAAAAAATGAAATGACATGGCTAAATTAAGAAAATAAAGTGCAAAAACTAAATGGAAGAATTCAAATCTATACTCACAACTAAATCACACAACTGAATTGAAATATTACACTACTTTACCCAAATGAGATACTAATCTAGAAGTTGTAAATATAAACTTATACTATGAATCTAAAATATGAAATGAGAATGAAATTTTAAATTGATTTATAAATCTAGAATGAAAAGCAATAGAATAGATCTATAATTACATTCTCATAATATAAGAAAAAACAATCGTAATACTAAATGTTAAATAAAAAGAAACAACAATCTAATTACCAAATATATATTAACTATTTTGAAGGAAACAACAATTCTGTTCTAAGGGAACAAGGATGAAAATAATGATAAAGCAACAAAAACCATTTAACAAAGGGATCAACAAATGGAATGCTTCAAGAATAGTAAATGAGGAAACAACAAAGCAATTCTATAAGAAGTACTGAGTAACCACACTGAAACAACAAAAATATAACTAATCTACTAATAATTACATGACAATACCTCAACTGGGAGGCAGGCCCAACCACCAGGAATCGGTATGTCAAAGAAAATAACTCACATAATAAATTGAACAATCCA
The DNA here is from genome assembly GCA_031772625.1 of Pinus tabuliformis. NCBI lineage: Eukaryota > Viridiplantae > Streptophyta > Pinopsida > Pinales > Pinaceae > Pinus > Pinus tabuliformis. The sequence goes on along the minus strand of CM062819.1, from coordinate 991,486,585 downwards.
AACCATGTTGCTCAACTTTGTATTAATGAAACTCAAGAATGATTACAATGTATGGATTTGATTCTTCAATATCTAATCTGCTCTATATGTGCTATCTCCCTTTTCTCTCTTATTTGTGTCTTTTAAATACACAAACATCAAAGGGAAATTTACAACAAACTGATTGCAAAATGGTTTCCTTTACAATTTAGATTGATAAAAAAATATCAATAAGCAAGATGAGATTTGAAATATCTTCCCATCAACATTTAGCTGGAAGTAAATCGAATATGGAATTGCAATTGAGGCAATTTGGAAGACGACCACAATAGAAAATATACAAAAATTGCCTTCGAAGAACCTTGCGTTTCTCTCAATCTAGGGCGATTTTTGGAAAAATGCGTATTAGAAAATTGATTTGGTTTGTTCAACACAAAACCCGTATCTCGGATTTTCAAGATTCATCTTCATTTTCTTGAAATGTCCAATGCAAAACTACCACTTTTTATCCCAACGAATTTCAGAGTTGGAATATTTGATTATGAGTTGAAGATGAAATTTGTAATGTGGAAGAGATCTTGGAGGCTAAAATCATGAGTGATGTCATAACAAATTCATTAATAAACTACCATTGGGAAAATCATGCATAATAAACTTCAATTTATTAAAAATAAAGGAGAATAAACATCACTAATCCACAAGAGCATGAATTATTATGAAATGTAATTATATGATAAACTATGCTAAATGACGTGATAAATAATGGTAGGAATGGATGAAATAAATGTTAAGAAATGGTAATAATAATGAAAATTTAGTGGCCCAATAGATGCTACCACCGTTGTGGTGGGTTTAGCAGTCTTGACACCAACAAATGATGATCAAACAACACGAATCATGGTTCATATTGAAGAGGAAATGAATCATATGTGATGTTGCATGTCATCAACATTAGGTGGTGGCAGCATTTCCATAATGGTGGACTGATAGTGAGTGGGAGTGGGTTTCCTCGATAACGTCGTTGTCCTAGGAGCCAATGTATCTTCCTCTATGTGAGGCTGGTGCTAAATTCTAAGCTGTCGAAATATATCTTCCTCTATGAGAGTTACTGGTGCAAATACTGCATGCAACACTAGTGATAATATAATAAATGGCATGGATATCAACATCATCCATAGTGTGAGATGATGGTGCCTTAGTATCAACATGAGGTGTCTCCCCAATGTTAGATTGTCTTAATGCTTCTCTCACTGCTTGAAAATGTGGAAGGTACTGACAATTCCGCATATGATGTGCTTGAGAGCATATGTGACATTGATGGTGTGAGTGTCTAGCATGATTAGGGTGCAGAATATGGAATAACAAGTGAAATATGGCTCCAATATTGTCCAATTCCGAATATTAATTTACTAGGTGGTTGGGTCTATTGCATAGGGCGCACGTGTGGGGTGATTTTGACAATCCTGCCTGAGGCTGTTTTGTCTTTTTTCTAGATCCTAATTGATGATGGTGGGAGTTAACATGTTTATGGGTGCCTTACTATGTCTTAGACAGTGTTTTGCCTTCAAATACATATTATATGGACCTAGATCCATCATCCCCCACTGGTGTGGTGTTATCCAGGGATTGAGTATCTGGCTCGACTAATGCTAAGTTATCAACGGTGAATCGGCACATGAAATCCAATATTTCATGGAATTAGGGAAGGTGTGGGAAACATCGAGTATGATGGTTTCCTGCACAAATGTGGGAACTATGATGCCTATGTCTGGGTTTATTTCTTGGGGTGACATGAAGGGTAGGGAAATACCTCCTAAATTCCTATAACTCGGAACATTGGTTAATGAAATGCTATGGTTCGTTGCATAAAATGCACAAGGAGGTATGTTGAGGTGTCACTGACTGTGGTTGTCTCCATGTATGGTGGGAGGTTGAGTGACTGGAAGAGGGATATGAGCATGAAGCTTCTTCCCTAATAACATAAAAAAAGGTTTTAGATCCATCATCTTCCATTGGCGTGGTTGGTAGTGATGGGGTCATTGTATTGGCTTGGGCGAGTGCATCTAAAGCATCTCGATATCGAGGGATTTTGGGGAAATGATGAGTGTAATGCCCGTATTTCGTGCATATAGCGCATGCATGGTTGGTGCGAAATTCCTTATTACGCATAGGTGTGGTATTTTATCTAGTAAGTTGAGGAGGGTTCACTGACGCTTTTGGGGCATGCATAAGAGATTTTAACTGATCTATTTCAGGCCACATATTGGTAGGGTACAAACCTACTCCACATAAATCATAGGGTGGAGGTACCCTAGAGGAGGAAGCGTTTGAAGCTTCCACCTTCTTGCCTTTTTTTGGCACCGAATGGTGTCGATGCAAACATTGCTTGTTGTGGGGTGTTATCCTGAGGAGGGGCTACAGGTTTGACACTTGTCGAGGTGACACCTAAGTTTGCTGACATGGATTGAGGGTGCAGATACTAGACTGGTATTTCTAGAGCCATATTGGGAAACGTTAGTATTGTGATGACTTGGTGCGAGACAAAACTAAGTGGAGGGTATAAGAAGTGTGTTTGGGTGATATTATATGGTAAGAATGTGGAATCAACAATTGCATTGTTGTTGGTATCCAAAATTGGTTCCTGGTCTTGATGGGTGTTTGATGAACTCATCATGCACAATAGGGCTATGGTGGCTGGAGGAGTATCCTCCAACATAGGTGGGTCTCTAGGGTATGTCCCGAGGAGCGTTGATGGTTTAAATTTTCTAGGTATGAATTTAGTATAGGTTGTGATCAACTCGAGAAAAGATCCGAAAAAAGGTAGCACACCATCAGGGGCAGTTAATGTCTTCTTCTCATGGTATGTGAGTTCGCCAATTACAACAATTTTCCCATCATGAGGGAACATAATGACCCTGAATACAGATGAGGCCACTATCTTCATCTCATACATGTAACTTCTGCGCCTAAAACAATATTGTAATCCAAATGTGCGTCCAAGACTTCTATGTCAATGAGTACCATTTTACCAACAAGTTGTACTACAATGCCTTAGTATAGGCCTATGGGAGAAGAAGGGCACCCATCGTATGCTCTGAGCATGATGTTAGATGGTTTGAGTTTGGGTTTTTTTCCAAACTATTTTGGGCATAATACATGTGGATTCTCCCTCATCAACTATGCAACGGTGGATGGTGATATTCTGGATTGAGACTGGAATTTAAAAAGTGATGGATGATGGAAGATGTGGGGTAGATTAATCCAAGTCAAATACCATTAAATGATAACTGGAAGGGTCAATTTCTCCTAGTGTAGAAAGTAAGGCTTTCTATTGGGTTGGGCATGTTAATTATAAAACTTTCAATGCTAACATAGTTGAAGGAGTTTGAGCGAAGTCATCGACTATGTTATAGTTGTGAGAAACCTTTGAGTTTTGTTTAGTTTGACGTAAAGATTATTTAACCATATTTAGGATGGATTCTATGGCATATCGAGGGATTGTCAAAGGTGCTGCAATAGTTGAGGTGGAAGGGTTGGTTTTTGGTGGAGTTCCATATTCTCGGTTGCACATTTGTAGGATAAATTCTTGCCTTACCATGAAAATGACGTGACTTGAGGTACTTTGGGAACTTCCTCCAGGAGTATTTTGATACTGTTGTTGGGAGGGTTCTTGATGGGTGTTTACCACTCCTCGATGGTGGATGGGCTGTTGTATTACTGTATTTTGTTGGTTTTCCCCCACTTTCTTTCATCCTCTTCAACTCAGGGAGTTGTGGGAAATGATGGGTATAATGACCGTATTCCTCGTAAATGGCACAATCATGATTAGCCCATAGAATCGAGTTCTTGTTTTTCCTTGGTGGGTTGTTATTGGTCTGTCCCCAATTTAGGTTTCGGTTGGGGTTGCCCCTAGCTGGTGCTTGCGGGGGTTGCTACGGATTATTGTCCCCATGCAAGCTCAACCTTGGGCTTGTTATTTCTCTTTTTCTTAGAATAATTGGGGGATTAGATATTTTTATCTGTTTAAATGACTGGTGTTGTTGAGATAGATAAGGTTGGATAAAATTAACCCTTGCATTATTTTTTGATGGTGGGTTATTCTGTTGAGGGGGTGGGTAAGGGAAATGTTTGTTCCCTTTTACTTGGTTAGCATATGTGCTTAGGGAAGTGGAAATTGCTTCCATGGTCTTAGGGGGATATGTGCTTCCATGTAGGGGAGGATATTGGCTACCCTATGTGGGGGGATATTGGCTACCCTATGTGGGGGGATATTGGCTACCCTATTTGGGAGAGTATGAGCCTACTTGCATAGCATGCATTTGTAGGGGGTAGGTTGGTTGGGATAATATCCTATGTTTTGAGGTGGGGGTGCTGCATGCGTGGAACTATATGGTTGGCCACTGTATGTATTTTTAGAGTACTGGAAAGTGTTCTTGGTTCATTTTAGGTTACAGTTCTAATCAATCCATCTGCAACACTAGATGTGCTTGCTAACTCAAATTTAAAGGTTTGTAGGTGAGGTGTATCTCGAAGCAAATGTTAGAGATATCCAAATTTCATGTAAATGAGCTCTAATTGCTGAGATTTTGCGATAGCTAATTCCTCATTTTTTAGGGATGAGTTTTCCATATCTTTTGAGATTTCTAACGCAAAAGATATCAAAAAGAGGTCCAGGAGGATTTTTTCCTCTATATGAGCTTTGCACAAACTATGACATTTTTTCCACTCATGGATATGGTTTGGTATGTGCATTGCAAATGTCTATTTGAAATGGGTTAGGAATTCTAGTCCCGAGTCTTGTTGGACTGGGAGTTGGAAGAATGTAAGGTATGTTGTCTCTAGGGAATTGAAGTTCCCATGTGACCCTGAATGTTGGTCTATGTACCATTGTGCTGTGGGCCTAGTAAGGGTGCATTGAAACAGTCATAGAAAAATAGTATCTTCTGTAATACTATTGGATGAACACCAAAGGTGAAAGGTCATGACATGGTTTCCTAGGTCTTCTCCTTGTTTCCCTTCGAATTGTGGAACGTTCGAAGGGAGCTTGGTGGGCATGGGTGGATAATTCTAGGCATGTGCAATAGGGTCATTGGTTAAATTTCTTAAATTAGGAAGATTTAAGGAAGCTAAAAATGATATTTGCAAGTTGTTCGCCATCACGAATATTTTTTGAATAGTTATATGTAAAGGGGTTCCCTGATGGGGATGGTTACCTTGGTGAGAAATGCATGGACTCCCAGGAGGAGAGTTTAGTGGGCTCTGCTGATGGGTAGCTTGTGGAGTCCCATGAGGGGTAGCGAAAGGAGTGTTTTGATGAGGAGGGGTCCTAATCAAAGTTGCACTGATAAAGAAAGATCTTAAAACCAGGGATGTGTGGTGTCTCTACACCTAAATGCCAAGGGACTTGGAACACATCTTGGTAATGGAGGGAGGTTTTGAGAACTTCTAGAATGACGGGGAACAATGGGGTCCCCTATGGTGTCAAGTAGAGTTTGTGTTACTTGGTGTGACAAGGGAAGGAGATAAGTATCAGAGCAAGTGAAAATAAAATGATTACTTTCCTGTTAACTTATGTTTTGTGATCAATCAAACAAAAAATGGCTTCTATTTGTTTTGGCATATGATAAAAGATCCTATAAATACCCATTCACCCTTTCCACTCTCAAAGTAACTTGGCCTTGAGGAGATATCTTCTGATGGGTACTAGGGCAATGTCCCGAGAGAACAGGTGACACTTTCCAGCAATTGAAGAATCAACCAAGTTAAAGGATGACACTTCAGTTCTCCCCGTACCTCTACCTATAGGGATGGATGCCCTAATTTTGGCTAGTAGGATACCTTCATCCCATGGGAGTAGTCAAGTATTTAGCTTATTTACAGTCAGTTACCAGTACTGAGCACTAGATAGGTAGGGTAGCCCCAAATAGTATCGCACACACTGGACCTAAGTTGAACCCCCTCTAAATCAGGTCTCTGACACACTCAGGTAGTCTTTTCCATGGGATGATGAAGGATTTTAAGCACCCTAAAAGTCAAATTATATGTTTCAAAGATGTAACATGACCATGGTGGCTTATGGGATGCCTACCCCCAATGGTCCTAACCTAAATTATAAATTATTTTGTGGCCCCTGTGGGGAAATTTAGTTGGTTCAAGCTACAATATCTTTTAAGAGTCTTTCTTTTCTTAGGGTATGAGATGTAAGCAAAAACAAGCTCGGTACAAAAAGCTATTGAAACTACATGCCTTCTTATACAAAGCTTATAAAAGCTTAGTGTGCGATGTGTAATGTGTGTTCAAGTGGCATAGCGAACATACAAAGTGTGATAATATGTGGATATGTGAGGATCCATTACAATATCCTCTAATTACACTATGTTTGGATTTTTCCTTGCATGAAAAAGAAATAATGTGTGGATAGTGGGCCACTTACTCTTTTTCCTATTACATTATGTGTGCCTAAAGGGAGATGGAAACCCAAGTTCTTTAAGAAAGCTTTCATATGCAAGCCCAAGGTCGCATAAAAGATGCAAGGGAAGAATAGATTACTTACTTTATTTAGTAACACTTGGTCCTAGTCTCAAAAACTAATGAAAATAAAAATCCTTTGGCTAGTAAGAAGGCGTTGATAATGGGCCAATTACTCACTAATTAAGCTATCTTAGTTGTGAAATATAGCAAAATAAGTTGAAAAAAGATGTGTGGAATGTGGCCACTTACTCTTCCCCTAATTAAGCTATGTAAAAAGTTCAAATAAAAACACAGATAATCTAATCACTCCACTAATAGTGATTAGTAAAGAAATCATATTGTAATCTAACCTAACTAGAAAAAAACTGCAGAGGTGAAGGAAATTCACTGAAGGTTGCCAATCACCTAGGAAAATAAAATTACAATGGTTTTTTGTGCTTTGTATAAATCGTGTGGGTTTTCCTATGCACAAACACGCATGTGCATCTATTTGAACAAAAGCCATGCAAACGACAAAACAGTTTGAACAACCAAGCTTTTCGGCTGAGAATAGGTCCAAAAGGTCCTGCAAAAATTCCAGAGAGATGTAGAACACACCAAACAGTGATAATGCAAAGAGGGGGTCTTGAAAAGCAATTGTTATAGTAAAGAAAGACCCACGGAGTCACCAAATCTATGTGGGTGTTTTTTTAGCAATGGGGTATGAAAAGACACCTTCTTAGTAGTTGGTTGTTGCCTGCAAAGAAATCATAGATCAAATTCGTTGTTGTTAGTGGACAAACAAGAAAAAAAAACATTGAAAATGGTAAGAAAAATGCATACATAACATAAACTAAAAAATAAAAAACAAACCACTTAAATAATGCTTGATGAAGAAAACAAGTCAATAATAAAAAGGAAAAGAGATCCCTTTATTGACTATTGAAAGTAGAAGACAAATACAATAGATGAATACTAAACACTTGGAGAGAATTCTTTGAGAAATGGTGCTAAAAAATCCTCAACAAGGAGGTTCCTTTCTTCACTCTCTTTGCAAGCTTCTCCTCTCTCTCAAAGAAGTATCAAGGCTCTCTCAATGGTGAAATCCTCTTCAAAATAGAATGATATATTGCTAAGAAACAACTCTGCCAAAATAATAGTGCTCTACGTCTTCTCAAGAATGAAATGCAAGATTGCTTGAGAACGATTTTGCTAGCATAACATTGCCTTGTCTTTGGTCCTCCAATGGCCTGTTTGTATATATTTTTGAATACCTCTTCCATCTCTTGATCCATAAATGAGAAAATGATCCATAATTAGGACAAGAGGATCTCTTTGGGGGCTGCATATCTTTAGGGTGACTCAAATTCAACTATCCTTGAATGGAACTTGTCAGAGAATCTCATCTTCCTAGTGTGTGAAGTGATCCCGAATCGTTGAGTCACATTTTTCTTCGACCACACAACTATCAAAGAAAAAGATGCATAGTTGTCGATTTTTGCCTTTAGATAGGTCACACATCTCAATTTTATACATGAGATCTTTGGAGAATTTAAATTTTTGAATTTTCATGATGTCTTCATCTGGAAAATATTCACCTATAGGTTCTACTAGATGAATTTGGGTGCCATCTGGATTGTACAAATGTGTGTACAATTTCCTGGTATTAACACTATCTCTATTTATCACTCCATATGTGTTTTTATTCATAAATTATGTAATTGCACCTGCTAGATTCAATCTTAAGTTGCATATTTACCTATGTTATGTTATGGAAAATGGTACTGTTGTAGAAGCTACAACCACCCTCCAAATTTTTTCCTTCGCTTAGTTTTGGAGCCTCCCTCGAAATCATAACAATTATCCTACATTTCTGAGGTACTTGTGTTTATTTTATTTCATCTGTCACTTAATAGATTGTGTTCACTCACTTGTCCCATCGGTCAACCATAAGCTGGACCAACACTTGGTTCAAATCCGGTCAATGGGTTGTCAGGAAAAACTGCCCAATCTTGGAGGGAAATATATCTTCCCCTCAGGAATTGCACATAACATCCCAACAACTTCCCTCCACTCAAAAATTGCGCAGAGTAGGCCAGCAACACTACTCTCCAGAAATGCGCAAAGCAGGCCAACCGACACTACTCTCCAGAAATGTGTAGAACTGGCCAGCATCGCTACTCCATAAAAATATGTAGAGCAGGCCAACAACACTGCTATGGAAAATTGCATAGATTTGGCCAGCCAACTAGGGCCACTCAACCCATAAACAATGCAAAAGTTTTCCCTTAGTCATTGCCCATTGCATGTGTCAGCGGGTTGCCCAGTTCCCTCCAGAATTGCGCAATCCTTCCTTGCATTCTGGGTAGCTTTTCCCCAGAAAGAAAAAATAAAAAAGCGAAAAATCATCCCTATATTTTAGGGACCTATTTTTAGCAGCAGTAGTTACATGCAAAACCATTTTTAGAAATTCCCTGCTAAGTGTTGCTTTTTCCTAGATTTGTGGCATGCACATCATAAACCCTAAGTTTTCCAAATCTATATAAACGATGCCTCAGAGCTCATTCTTCACAATTGATCTTGGCGCTCTAACATTCTCGAGGCATTTAGTAACCTTCGACACAGTCAACATAACTTTTCCAGGTAAGTTTTGCTTTTCATGCCTTTTGCCACTTTTTCTGTCACTTTTTATTTTTCGGCTTGTTTGAGTGTTGTTTCCCTTGTTTTATTGAATGACCGTTGGAGTTTCAATTTGTTTTAGCTTGTAGTAGTGTTTTTTAAATTTTTCATTACCTTTCCTTAGTGTCGCATGCATAACAATGCTTATGCACTAATATTCGTCGTTGTGACGATTCTCTTCATGAGATTCTTGGTTTTGTCATTTGATTAATTTCTGCACTTGATTGAATTGCATGCATGTCTATTCACTTAGATCTGCACGAACGTTTCACACACACTCAATCCTTCGCATTTTCAGGTTTCCATTGGGTAGATCCGGGCTGTTTTGGCCCATATCTTGTATCTCCCAGCATGCTCTGCGTATTCCTGGCAGTCAAGGATCTACCTTGCCTCCAGGAATTACGTAGAGGCTGTTCACATTGGCTCCCAGTTATGCTCTACACAATCTTGGGAGGTATTGCCCCAGTACTTCCCATTGGAACTTTGTAATGTGTAGTTCCAGCTAACAACCCAACCTAATTTTTCTATGCATTGTGTAGTTTCAGTTAGCAGTCAACCTCTTTGGACTGCGCATTGTGCAGTTCTAGTCAGCAGTGAACCTCACTGGCAGCTGAGATTGTGTAATGCACAGTTCCATATGACAATCTCCCAGACTCTCAGATTCAATGCTACATAATCTTGCCCAACAATCACTAGTTTGTTGCCTAATTAATTCTCGAGTTGTTTTATGTTTTTAGCTGACATTGTCTTGCCATGAGTGTCTTCTCTGTCTCTAGGTACCACAGGTTTTTGAGAATCTTCTCAGCAGTATAGGTATCATGGCCTCCAAGAGAGCTGGATCAAAAGACATAGTTAAAAGCAGTATTGGAGATGTGGTTGAGCAGGGGTCTATGAGCTTGCTCATGTACACAGACACACACTTGTTCATTGAGAAAGACATCAAGATCACATGGAAAGACATCAACACTATATTCACATGCAGCTTTGAGGAGAATTTGGAGGACTGTAAAGTCTATGTCAATAATCATAAGTCAGGATTATACAAGGTTGCATTCAGGTATCCCGTATTCCCATGTGTAGATGTGATCCACTGGATTTCTCACACATTGATCTGAAGATGATGATACTAAGCAATGTTAGCGGAGTAGAGTTTGCTTCCTTCAGGATGGAATATTATCTACAGATGTACCATTTTCCACTGTGGGTGAGTAGGATGGATGCACCATTCTACACTCCCAACAATGACATGAATACAAGAGACATGTTGAAGTGTTGGGTAAGGGAGCTAGGAAAGTTCTGGATGACACCCAACCAGATATACAAGATTAAGACACTTAGAAGGCTTACCAATTCTTGGTCATCTTTTCATTACGCTTGTATGGACAAGGGAGTACGAAGACCTTCCCACAGAGTTGCGTTTCTATGTTGGATCAACTGACAAGTGAAGGAAAATCATTCAACTGGTCTGGCATGTTGGCTCTCCCCCTAAAAGTGCATGTATCCAATGCCCCGAGTCCGCCCAAGGATTAACAAGCAAGATTATTCATGTCTGCCTACCTGCTCGATGCGATCTATGCCCATCAACGGTTTCCTGGCATGGGGCGTGGACACCTTCAAAGAATGATGTGAACGTATATTGCAAGTTTCTCTTAGCGTGCAACTACCGAGGAGTCATGGCTAGACTATCTGAACATTTCATGGCCCCTTTGTACACAATATCTTTGAACAAGATCTGCCTTGCACGTGCTAGGAAAAATGGAGGTATTGCTAAACATTGTAGATTTGTACACCTCACCCAATGGCACCTTCATCAGGATGTACAATGCGGAGAAGGCTCTGCATGTGTTGCCAAGGTTTTCCACGGACAAGCTGGTCATGCAAGAGGTTGCATACCACATCTTGATAGGGTTATCAGCTGGATTGCACATGAAGAAGAAGGCACCATGGCCTATGCTTCCTTTGCAAGTTGGCTTGTACGTGATCCGAAGTTTGAAAGAATGGGATGCCAAGGTGAAAGACTTCAAGAATTTTAAGTTCGGCATAGAGAGTTTCAATCCATACGATCCACATGGCTTATGCAGGGACCACTATGCGAGAGTGTACTATTCTTGGATCCACAAGGCATGTCATTGGTTAGAGGAAGACCCATGGAGATATTGCTATAACTCCTTTAGGCTCATTGAATCGGTCAACATGGAAGTGGAGTGGCTAGCAACACTCAAGGAAGTAGCACCACAGGGAGCAACAACAATAACAGTAGTAAGCAATAAACTTGTGCAAGACAAACGTAAGAGGAAGATTGTTAAAAGCATGGAGATGGAGAAAAGCTACAAGTTTAAGGAAGACCCACTTGTGGAAAGAGTAGATTTTGAGATAGATGCAATAATGCGACAGGAGAATAACGAAAAGAAAGAGGGAGAAGAAAGGATTGAAAAAATTAGAGAGAAAGTTGCAGGAAGTACAACAAAATCTCAAAGAAGAAAAAGGGTTGCGCAGAAGAGAGAATGAAGTGCAACATGAACAGGAACAAGAACAGGAACAAGAATAGGAGGAAGTGCAAGGCACACATAAAGCACAAACCACGCTGATATAGGTTGAATACTATGAACTAGTAGTAGATGAGGAACGACGTGAGCAGCTACAGAACAAGAATTTTCTTTATAGGATGAACCAATAGTAGAAAAGATGGACATGGAGATTGAGTAGTCAAAATAGGATCAAGACACTGAACTCATGCCAAAAGAAACTGAGGTCACCCCACAGGCTTCACCAGCTCCAACAACAGAGCAAGTCCCAAGCAAACAAGGGGATACTATTCTCTTTAAGTATAATCTGGGAACATATGTGTACAACATAGCCTTAGATGAGTCACAACACAGAGTTGTAGAAGAACGTAGAGAGCACACCCCAGATGAGCATGCATCATCTACGCACTTTGAATAACATGTGATTGTGTCAGATGTACAAAGACATATCGATGCCTTTGCCAATGATACAAAGGCTTATGCTAAATCCACGAGCTCAAGTGTGAATTTCTTGATAACAGAAAATGAGTGCATGACTAAGGAGTTGCAAGCAGCTAGGAAAAGAGAGGAACAATCAACAGGATCCACTAGAGTAGAGGTGAAGAAAGCGATACTTGCTGAAGATCAACTCTTGAGATAGTCACGTGTAGGCTATATGACAGGTTTGTCACCGTGCACAAGGCAATTGTCCACCTACATAGTCATCAATAGCGATGCATCAAGATAACGCGAGCACTCACAAATATACATGCCACAGTTGATCATGTACAGACATGGACAATGATGTACAAGGGAGCCCCGCTTCACTTGCGCAAGGTGATGAACCCACATGTAGAGTTGGACAAAGCACGAATTCAAAGTCTGATCTGAAACTATGAGCAACTCCCGCCGCTCATCACAAGTGTTGAGGCTTCGTATGCATGGTTTTTTAGGAGTTTGGATGTCCTAGTGAGAAAGTATGACACCCTGTCGATTGGTGCGCTCACAGAGGCCAAAGAGAAGAACCAAGTGGGACTGGAGCTTGATGCATACTTTGATCAATTGTTGCTCACGACCACCAGAGCAGATTTGCAAGTTAAAACAAATAACATGTGCATGTACATCGTCGGTCTGAATTTTCTCAAGACTAAGTTTCACATGTTACAGGACCAGTTGGACAAAGGTTCCAAATGAGTATACCTGGAAGAAATGGAGGCAAGAGTTCATTTCCAGAAGGACATCATCAAAGAGTACACAAACACCATTGAGCACTACCAAGCATGGCATCAGTTCATCACCGAGGATCAAAAAGAGGATGTTGATGAGCTGGTCTTTCGAAAGTCGTCTCAGTCTTAGTTTTGTCTTGTTTGGCTGATTCAAGCCTATTTTTGTACCACATGGGTATATGTGGAAAATGTATTTTTGTAAACATGTTGTAAAGTGAAATTCCAAGTGTCATTAATGGAATGCAAATAGTCATATGTAATGTAGAGAGTTATGTAATGAAGTTGAAGAGTCATGAGGGTAGTCCAAGAGGCACAAAGAGGAATGTCAAGGGTCACCCCACCCTTTGTTATAAACAAAACCTCATAAATCATAGAACAATATTTTGGGAGCCAATATTTTGCTAGTCATTTCTTAGAGAGGGCTTGGAGAGTATTGTGACGAGCCTTGGCTTCTCCACAATGCAAAGCGAGTATATCTCTTTGGAGCAGCAGGTGGTGCTGACTGTAATGTTCCACTTTTGGGGCTAGTGGCTGTCATGGTTGTATGTATGGATGGAACTTCACTTTTATATAATATAACAAAGCTAGCACGTTTCATGCATATGTTATTATTGTATTTTGACTATTCTGGTTACTTTAGAAATGTATGTAGTTTTAAGTTACGCATTTATGTATGTACTATTCCGTATGTGATTGTATGAATCTTATTGAAGCGTGTTGTTGGTTTAACTCATCACTTTGGATTTTCAACTATTTTTCTTTCTAGTTCATGATGTATTTCAGATTGTGCTCCTTTCAGGTTGCATACTATTACAGGATTCTAAGGGATACACTTATTTTCCCCCTCCATGTGTTAGAACCTCCCCATGCATCTCCCTTGACTCGCTGCAAGGTCACACACTTTCTTATGAGAAGGATATCTTTCTTATTTTTGTGCGCTTTCGCAGTCAAGGCATAGATTTACTACCCACTGCTGGGACTCCTACTCCAAACGGTCTAAGGTCTAGTTGGGACTTCTGACCGGGGAAATCCCATGACATGTTGGTGGGTCCAACACTATCAATAGGTACCTATCATATATTGAATTGAAAGCCTTAAAATGCACTCCATGATTTCTGCATTTCATTTCATTAGTCCAATTCATGATTCTAATGGAATTTAGTGCATAGGATTTTGTGTTCAACCCTCTACACTTGTTTTCTTTTCTTGTATTTCCTCTTTCACCTATGCTACAAGACTAAATGAAACTGCACTCTCAGTGCATAGGCCATCAAATATGAGCATTAACTCTTTGGGATGATATACTATTTTTCTATAAAATTAAATATGCATTTGAAAGGGTTTATTGGACTAGTATTTTTAATTTGTATCTAATATTTGAGCACAACGATTTTATCCATAAGACACATAAGATGTCCTACGCACTGACATCTCCTAAACCTGGAGGTGGTCTCTAGGAACCACAACATAACCTATTAGGGGTTTCCAAAATTATGCAAGTCAAGAGCCCAATGCAGGGGCCCTTACTAATTTTCCACATAATCAGTCTACATTTTCCTTTCTATTTTAATCCATTATGTGGGAATCCACAATGTCATTGTTACAACCATGCTTATAGACCCCCTACGCCTTTGAATGCACCTCTTCTTCGCCAACATGGATTCTTCATTTGACTGTAAAGGGTGAGACTCTTCTTTAGTAGGGGGGTCCTCTTAGAACTAGAGCTACATTGCACTAAACCTTCAGAATGAGAGGCATGAATAAGACCTTGCACAAGAGAAGCCATAGAGATGGGATAAAGGGAGGGTACACCAAAGGAATTAATTAATTCTATGCAATCTATTATATCATCACTAAATTTGGAATGTCCTAGAAAAGCTTTAGCATGAAAAAGATGACATAATGGGAGGGCTTGTTAGATACTCCACCTGGGTGTGAAAAGTCCACTATGAAATTGCCCTAGTACTCCATTGTTAGCTGTTTAAACCAAGATGTTGTGACATCGCTCAAGACCTAGATCCACTCACTAAATTTTATAGTTTGGTAGGGAAGATTTGAAAAGAAAACGATGGAATAATAGATACAATCCTAAAATAATATTTCACTTGTGAAAAATCCTCTTGAAAACGAAAATTTGTGACCCCCCTTTGAAAATTAGAATACCTCCTGCCCCTACAAAAAACCTATATATTATTGCTATTTATTCACTCAATTAATTTAATTAGTGAATTGAATAAAAGTTGATCAATTTTTTTTTTTTGATGTCAAAGTCTAGTCATTAATGTCAAGTGAACAAGTAAACACAAGATCAGGGGGAGAATTTTGAGAGTTTTTTGACGATTACTATTGAGACATAGCCTATCCTTGAAGGAATTTTTCAAACAGGTAAAGTTTTCGAATGTATATTCAAAGTGGTTAGTTGGATACCATTCTAAGAGACATTTTTAATGGTGTATGACACACTAAAAAAATCCTAATGGATCATAAGTTATGCTAGTTTGAAGTTTTCCAGGGTTGGCAGGGTTCTAGGGGCACATGCTTCCACACAAGCTCATAGAAAGTATGAGATGGAATTTTTCTTGTTATCTAACTTGAAATTTCACAGTACACCATAGAAAGGTCAAGCGAAGTGTTGGACGTGGTGGTGTGGTTGATCCAACCAAGGGACAAAGAAATATCTGTTAGACAACACGAACTTTCACGTCTTGATGTAGAGTAAAAGTAAAAAGGTTTGTGGGGGTTCAAGATTGGATAAATACCACGATAGATAGACTCTGGGAGACAAAAACCTTCCCAATATGACATAATGCAATTCAGTGCCCCAACAACTTTTTTATTAGCAAAGAAAAATGCTACAAAAAAAAAAAAATAGGAACCCCTTTGTATAGGTGACATGTGGATGACAATTGGCCCTTGATACAACAAGAAAGACAAAATGGCCCAATGACAAGAGGACACATGACAAACAAGATTGACATAACAAAGTGATTACATGGCACCTTAGGAGCATGACACATGGTAGTTGTTTTTAGCTCTATCAGGTGTCCAAGTGGACTATTTCTATATGACACATGGCACCACTCAGAGGTCACCATGTGGTGGTGATGATGTTAGCGTGTTGTGCTGGTCCTAAGTTGGAACGGTTACAAATGCTTGGTGCGATGGGTGCGACGCGGAGATAGAAAGCACTAAATGGAAAGTTTGCCATTAGAAAGTGTTATGTCACAAAGGTTATATATGGTGATAACTGTGGAAATTTGACATCATGGGAAAATAAGAGGAAGACAAATGGCAGGTTGATGACATGGCATATTTTTGGGATTCGCACCAAAGGGTTGTGATTGTAAGCTCTTTTGTGTGTTATTGATTTTTGGCGCTTGAGTCAGAAAAGGATTAAGGGTTCTCCACGATTATTTGACAAGATATTTTGGTGGAAAGGAAAGGCTTTGGCCTTCGGGGATATAACACGCAAGAAATAAATTTAATGGTGCAACACAATTCTAAATATGGTTTTCTGAGTTGTGAACTTGGTGTTCCAGTGCCAAAATTAAAACATGCTTATAGAATGTGAATCATGTGGATGAATATAATGGAGAATCAATTTAGTAGAGAGCCCAAAGTTGAAATAGCGGAGAAAAACTAGTTCAAGTTGAAGAAAAGAGAACCAGAACAATAATGTGGATAATAGTTAAATCAAGAAAAAGTTAAAGTGAAACTAATTAATAAACCCAAGGTTAGAAAATCGATTGAGAATAGAAGTAGCTCTAAATATATATAAAAAAAAACAACATTAAAAAGAATGTATATGAAAAGAGGTATTTGAGGAGTGTGTTCCTTGAGAGAGAAACAAATGGGTTACTGAGTGAGCATAATAGAGAATTAATCTATGAATGCATGATCAAGAAACCTAATTTATTTGAGTTTGAAAATGATATGAAAGAGGGATCTTAAGGGATTTGCAGGTACATGCTTGCATAACAGGGAGTTGGTGCTTCCTTAGGTTTGGTGCCTATAAAATCAGCAAGTTGGTTCTTGCAGAGAGAAAGAATGTTGAATCCTTCTGTAGTTTGCAACCTATACAAAAACTGATGTAATTTGAAGCTAAATATTTATTTTTCATCATAATAAAAAATAATTTGTGGTTTTCCCAGTTGGGAATCCTTGTTAATATCTGGTGTCCATATTTTATGAGATTGGTGTGATATTGTTTATTATTGTTTTGCTAAGAGTTTTTACTTTGAGCAAGAAATTTTGTGTTGAGAAAAATGTTTGCATTGTTGTCAACAAGGCTAGCATTTATGTGGATGGCATGCCAAGCTCAGAGGGAGTCCCATTGTTGCTACAATCCTTGGTAGAGAAGCATCATGGTAGCAAGATGAGGTAAGAAGCTAAATTATTATATCTATGATGGTTTGGGAGTCCCAAGTTTTGAGTGCATTTCTACCTCAAGAGACTAGCTCAAAGGCTTCTAGAAATTGCATAACTAGATTATGCTTGGAAAGGGATTTCAAACGCAGTATGCTAGAGTCTACAAATGGTTCTTGGATCGCAAGTTATTGCCAGTCAAATTCAGGTGCCCCAGATTCAAAGTTGTAGAGCTATAAGTGGTTGAAGGATGATTTTGGAGCATGCTAGTTTGGCAGGTTTTCCAAACACGATGGAGTAATTAAGTAGAGCCGCTAAAGGAGAGGACCGAGCAAACATGGCTTTGATAGAAGTAGTAGGATGCACTTCTGTTGGCCCAAAGGTAGACCCATTACATAGCTCATCTCGATGGAAGGTTGTCTGGAAGGTTTAAAGGGACGTAGAGGAGAAGCACCAGGGATGACATAAGCTAGGGATGATTTCATCCTGGTAGGTGTACCCCGGAAGCTTCAAAGAATGCACAGGGGTGAAGGCTCATGGTGGAAGCATCAGGATAATGTGGTAAAGTGACTCAATGACAAAAATTTTCCCGTGAACCTTTAGACTTAACAAAGGAATTCAATTCAAAACCAAAGCTAGGGACCCTTTTTATCTCTCCCCTCCGACAGGCGCGTGGTAACATGTGTTTGTGGATGATGATGTAAGCATGATGTCATCCTAAAAGGGATACCCAGAAGGTTTATAAAGGCGCATAGGCAGAATAAATAGGTTGAAAAGGCACCATGCCAGCACGACAACACATATGGACAAATAGAAAGAGGAACTAGGTGGACCCACCTTGACATGGCAACCCAGAGGATTGACCCTAGCGGAAAAAAAAATGCATGCATTGAACTTATTTGGGATAACAAAGTTGGCAGAAAAAGACTTTAGTGGCAAGTGATAGTTCCATCAAATGATGAAAGGCACACCCATAACTAGTTTTTTGGAGGTTTCGTGTGTTATTGCAACTATGGGCTTTCGAGCTTGTTACACACAAATATCGTCACCATGATTATTTGCAGTTAGTATGGGTCTATCATCACTTGTACTGTCCTCCTAAGCAAGTATCAGACCTCAGCTCTTGAAATCAAGCTTTGGAAATGAGAGAAAGACATTAAAAATCAATGTAACTCTGGTTCTGCACTTTCTCTCATGGTCACCTACGGTCCCGCACCTTCTGTGTACAAAATATGCGGACCTGCCCGCTCTGTCCCTAACGGTGTAGGTGCAGACCCCTGTGAAAGTCAAAAGGCGCAAGTTTTATCTTAAAAAACTCACTTTGGGTTAATTCTAGAGGTTTCTAGAAGGAATTTTGACGTGGATTGTTCGCTCTGAGGTGGTTCATGCATCCCAAAAGAGAAGGAGCTAATCCCTTGATGAGAGGGGCTATCCCTTTGAAGGAGGGCTTTATCCCTTTGAAGGAGGACCTAGTAACCTCCCTCCATTGCACTATAAATACAGGCATTGGGCTGGTTGCTGGAGAGGTTAGAAGCTGAACATTTTTGAGGGTAAATGCTGGTGAAATCAAGACTTCCTAGTTAAGCTTAAGAGGAGAGATCACACATCTTTTTGGCTTCATTGGGGAGTGAGTGAAACTTGTCAAAGTAGAGGAGACTTCTTGCTGGACCCTGGGAGGAGCTTGTACAGCGTCAAGGCAAAGGTTGTAAAGTTCTTCTTCTTTTGAATTAATACAATCAAACTCATTTTTCTCAACAAGTATCTTATGTTATTTGTTTCATGGAATCCTTGACTTTCATGTTAAATATGTTTTATGCAATTGGCGTTTCAAGTGCTATTTAATTTGTTTGCCTTGTTTGTGTTTTCAGATTCGCGAAAAGGAGCTCATTTGGATCAAAGGAGCGAGGGAATCCACAAGCTTGCGTTGGACCTAAGGTAGGCCCTAAAAACACTTGTTTGCTATTGTTTATCAAAGCATATTTAGACAAAGATAGTGTCTGGTTGGTTTGCTTGTCATTAGGTCTTCTTTAGATTCTAGGAAGGTCTATCTTGTCCACAAGATCGACTTATTCCGTGCGACAAAATGGCGACTCCACTGGGGACTTGATTGTTTTCCTTGTTTTTACTTTGACCTGAGAAACTATTTTTTTGTTTCTGTTTTTGGCTTGTTGTGTGTAAAATTGGGTAGAGTTTGTAGATCCAGGGTTATTTTTCGTTTTTCATAGCTTTGGGAGAGGACTGCACCCTAGCCGTTTGACACAGTGCATACCTACCCGCAGCTTGGCTTTTAGCACAGAGCGGGACCGCACCTGTGCCAACTGTGGGCCTGCGGACCCTGTCAAAATTTTGAAAACCCTAAGATTTCCTCTGTTAGTCAGCTTAGTTTGTGTTTAGAAATTGTTATCCACTGCCCAGACCTGCATATAACTTGTCAGAAGCTTTCCTTGGATTGATTTCGTTAGTATTAGGGTTTTAGGTGAATTTCCTAGGAGTTTTGCTTGTTGGGTTTGTTTTTCATTGTGGTTGTGTAGTGGCTCTGAGCTTAGAAGCTGTAGGGACTTCAGATCACCTTAGTGTCTACCAACCTTCTTATGAGTCTGACCATCGATGAAATCTCCCCTTGTTTGATGAATCCGCTTTGAGTTTTCTCTTTACAAAACTTCGAAAAGCTTGTGTTTGAAAGTTTGGATTTTCATTTTCAAAAAGAGAACAAAAATTGGTTGTTCTTGACTTATTTGTGATTCTGCATAAATTAGTCCTTAGCTTACATCTAGCTAAGTAAAACATCCTTAAAAAGACTTTTAATAGGCTTTTACTTCAAATAGGTTTTTATAGTTTGTAGATCTCAAAGTTAGTCATTTTCATTAGTTTTGAGTGTTTTATTAAAAAATATAAAAATCTCTTTTGAAAAAAGTTTGTTTTTTGTAGTGATTGAATGCTTTGAAACGAAAAAGGGAAATTTTTGTGAAATAACTAGTTGTCTCGTTTTGAGTGCTTTGGAAAGGAAAAGCTCTTCTTTTAATTTGTTTAATTGAGAAAGATTTGTCTTTACAAAGTATTTGCATTCTCAAACTCTTTCTTAGTTTAGAAGTTCATCGAAGAGAAAAAGATTGTTTAGATCATCTTAGGTGCATTTTTTAGTGATTTTGAGTCGAGTCTTCATACCACGAGTTTCATCTCCGCACCTTTGGACTTAAACAAAAACCACTAAAATTAACGCTTAAAGTAAAATTCACCTAGTAACATTTTTATTTCTAGGGCTCTAATACACCAACTTAGCTTAGGCTAGTGTCTTGGAGTAGGAGAGTAATTAACTCTCCAAGACAGTAAAAACAAACAAGTAGCTGTATCTTGTGGTAGGGAAGAAATCCAATTGTTGCAATTATGCTCTGGGAAAGCTCCTCTTAAAGGAGAAGCACGAGAACGTGTCCGAACCAGTGTGGGAATCAATCCTTCCTCATTGGGAACGACGCCAGATATTCACGTATTAAAAACAGTAAACCTCGGATTAACCATTGTTGAGGAGCCTGGGGTCACTTGTTGGTAAACCTTGGATTATGTCAAGGAGCCTTCAAGGGGGTTGAGCTTGCTGCTCTGCCCTTGCGTGCATATCGGATTGTAGACTGTTCCCCCAAGTGTATTTGTCTTAGTTGGTAACCTTAGTGGCCTTATTCTTTAGGACTCTTCCTGAGGTGATAGTGGTGGGAAGATCCCACTGTACCTGGAGCAGACGTCAGCTAGACTCACTTGGATTTTCTGGGGGTTTCTCTTCACTCGAGACGGTTAAGTGGAGGAACTTGTGCCAGTCTATTCATTAAGCAGGTTGCCGGGGTAACTGTTCCAACCGCCATTTCTATATTGAACTCTGCGACGTTGGATTTCATCACCAACTAGTGTTTTCGGTACGGAAAGTTACTTTTTGTATGTGTTTGATCTCCTAGATTCTTTAGGCGTGTGATTCAAATTTGTTTGGTTCTTTAGAGACTTTAGGTGCTTTTCATTGAGATTTTACTTTGTTTGCATGTGAAGTAGTTAAAAGTATTTAACTGTGGCTGAATTACCAAGGAAGTCCCGTAGACTTCGGGGCCAGTCTCCTGAGTTAGTAAACGTGGCTAAGTTACTGAGGAAGTCCCGTAGACTTCGGGGCCAACCTCCTGAGGAAGTACCGAGCCAGCTCGAAGGCTTGAAAGTCCTCGTATCTCCTAGAGACAATAGAGTTGGGTCACCTGAGGAAGGAGAATCTTCTTTGATAGTACATCCTAATTTTCAATCGTTAGTAGCAGAGTATAATCCACAGTCAGTGTCTGTCTCCGAAATCGCTGGTAGCTTTTCATCTACTAGTGATATAGGTGAAGAACCTGAAATATCCGAGCCTAAAAGTGAATTTGCTGCTACTGCGACATCGGGGTTTGTTTCTCCAACTTCTAGTGGTCCTGGTTCACCTAGGGTGGAAAGAGTAATCACCCAAGATCTTCCTTCTGGACTTATTGCTATTGAAGAACTTGCTCTGGAAGAAGAAGTAGGCATCCCTATCCCTGAAAATCAACCTGTTATTGGACTAAGGGAGCGTGAATCAATTTTTTACAGTCCACCTAGGAGTAGTTCTTGGTATCTTTCTTTGACTAATTTTTTAGAAAACTCAGGGTTAAGTTTTTCACCACCTCGCGCTCCTTATCACCCAACACCTAGAGGTTTTTGTACTCCCGTCAATATGGCAGGATAGTCATCCATGTTTACTCAATCGCCCGAATCTTTTTTGTACGGCGGTCCTTCTGTTCCGTCCGGGTATCAGTCACTTTCTGGTACTTTTTCGGGAACATCTCCTCAACCCATTGAGCAAGGGTTATTAACTGGAAACAATGGTACTAAGCCGTTGAGCGTAGAAGACATTATTATGATGTCAGGTTCTATTCCCAATCCTCAACCTCAAGGTGGCCAGTTACCGCCTGGGGGGCAGCCTCAATTAACGCCTGGGGGGCAACCTCAAGGTACACAATTTGCATCTGGGGGGCAACCTCAAGGACAGTACATACCTATGGGACAGTACATTCCTCAAGGTCAACCCCAGACTCAATATGTACCCCAAGGTCAACCCCAGTATCAATTTATACCTCAAGGTCAACCCCAGTATCAGTATGTGCCTCAAGGGTATCAACCCCAAGGTCAATACTCGAACCAAGGTTTCCAACCACCCCAAGGTCAAACGTATGTTCAAGGAACGAGAAATGTACCTTTCAATTATCAATCCTACCCTCAACCCGGTTATGGTCCTCAGTATTCTCAACCTGTTATGGGTCAGTACCCCGGAATGAATATAGTGTGGGATCCATCGCAAACCCAATAGGTGTTGCAGCCAAGTGTACAGTTGTCATCTCAAACTGGACAACCCTTAGTTTCTGGTTCACCCAAGCAACCAGTCCAGTCTAACATTCAAACTTCTGTACCTTCGGTAGTTTCTCAGCCTGGGCCCAGTACACCTCGTACTCCGCCTCAAACGATTGCTACAACTGCCGCAACATCTGTTCAATCTACCCCACCTACTTCTGGAGTATCGACAGCTCCGGTTTCTACTATTCCTGTATCTACTCCTCAGACATCTTTACCACCGTCTGGATCTACGATTCAAACTTCGGTTCAGATGCCTGTAGGACAACCTGGTTTAAGTACGGTTGTCACAAGTCAACCACAATTCACTTATCAACCGTACCAGGGACAATACCAATTCAGTCCTGCTGTGCAGCAGCCAGTCTATCAGTATCAACCGTACCCTGGGTACACTTATTAACAACCTCAACAACCCCAGTATGGTCCGGTTAATCCTGGTTTTCCGGGAGGATACAATATCCTGAACACAATTCCTATTCCTAGTTATCCTGGATATCCTTCTCCTGAGGCTGGTCTCATTACCCAGAGTTTTAGGGATCCTAATCGACAGTTACCGTTTATCGCAACTTTGGACTTACCTGACTTGTCGCGCCTAATGAACGATCCCATTAATTATCTTCCGTTTTGGCCGCCAATGCCGAATAAGTTGCCTAGTGACATTCCCAAGTTCGAAGGTAAATCAGGAGAGGACCCGTCGAACCATGTGATGACTTACCACCTCTAGTGTGCGTCTAACTCCATTACAAATGATTCAATCCGTCTTAGACTTTTCCAGCGCACTCTAATTGGTCTCGCGGCCAAGTGGTACATTGAGTTACCACAAGGCACTTTTTATAATTTTAGTTAGTTAGCTACCTCGTTTTTAACTCATTTTCAGTTGCCAGCCGAATATGAAAATGACACGGAATTGTTAACTTCGCTAAAACAATCGACATCCACTTACATTTTAGATCATATTCATGAGTGGAGACGTCGACGACGTTTAGTGAAGGTATTTATTCCGGATCAGATCTTGGCTGAGTGGTTTGTAAAATCTTTGTTGCCAAAGATCACTAAAGATGTTGCTAAAGCCGGAGTTGTTAC
Organism: Pinus tabuliformis; assembly: GCA_031772625.1. Classification (NCBI taxonomy): domain Eukaryota; kingdom Viridiplantae; phylum Streptophyta; class Pinopsida; order Pinales; family Pinaceae; genus Pinus; species Pinus tabuliformis. The sequence goes on along the minus strand of CM062819.1, from coordinate 991,462,914 downwards.
TGAGGAGCAAGTAATTGCTCAAGCACAGTACCTTGACTTGGTCTATACTCAGTCGGGTACGTTACACGAAAAAATCCCCGATCTTCCAAAGCAAAATCAAATCACTGCAGCTCCTTCGGGATCTCATGCCGCCGATGGTATGATTGGCACGGTTAACACTAAAAGTAAGAAGAAGTCTTCCAAGAATTCTTCTCCCATTATAACCTTGCCTGAATCCCCAACAGGAGATTCTTCTGCAGAGATTTGCGCCGATATTCACGTTGTAGAGTCATCTACAGCCAAATCAAAATCCGTTGGGAAGAAGAAAGGAAAGAAGAAGAATAAAATGGACAAAAGTTCAAAGGAAAAACCTGAAAAGGCGGAATCCAATGATGAAAAGCGCAAACCTCGTTATCCTTGTCTCATTTGTGATGATGAACATTTTACAAGAGACTGCCCTCATCGTGCAGAGGTTGCGAAGATTGTCAAGGGTTCCCAAACTCCTGCTGTTTTGAAGGATCCTTTTCCGGCTCAAGGTAGTAAGATGATAGGTTCATCCTCGAGTGCCAATGAAGAACCCATACTGATGATGTCCCATGTTAGGATTGCGACTCGATTGCAAGATTATGGTAGTAAGAGTCCTGTTGATGGTAAAGAAGAAGAATCTTCTCATTCTAATCCATCAACCTCAGCTCCCGGTTCCGATCCACTACAGATCGAGAAACCTAATCCAGACTTGGTAATCAAACCGCCTGCCAAGGGTATACTTCGAAAGTCAGCTTTCAATCCACATGCGAGAGAGGCCCAGAATTATAACATTGTTGAGGATTTAGCTGTTTCCCCCTCAGCAATGTCGGCTTTGGAAGTGCTGCAATCATGTCCAGCACAACGTAAATTACTTTTGTCGGCTATAGGAGTTGTTGATGTTCAGGACCCGAACCTAATAATCTTCGATCTAGAAAATAGTACACCGCATTTGCCTCATCAAATGGCTTTCCAGATTCCAGTGATAGTCAAAAACAGGCCTATTCATTGGACTGTAATTGATGAGGGAGCCTCAACGTGTATTATGTCGATACAGTGTTGGAGATCGCTTGGTTCTCCTTCGCTAAATCAATCCCCGACGATTCTAAAGGCCTTTGATGGCCATGGGTTTCATCCTTTTGGCATTCTACAGGATTTGCCTATAGGGGTTGAAGGAAAAATTGTTAGTCTAGATGTGGAGGTGGTTGATGCCCCTCTAGATTACAACCTTCTCTTGGGTCGAAGTTGGTCTTACGCTATGACAGCAGTCGTTTCATCGGTCTTTCGAGTAATAAAATTTCCACATAATGGAAAGATCGTAACAATAGACCAGCTGGCTTACTTTTCATCCGACCCAGCCTCTTCAAAGAGTATTCAGCATGTCGGTAAAATGACTATCCCATATAAGGATGTTGGAGTAGGACTAGTTAAAGATGCCGGTTTACTGGGAACTTTTCCTTTTCCTCCGATCAACGCATCGTCTTCATTTGCAACCATTCATATGATTACATCAGACACCATTGTTTATGATGATCCTTGGATCATTCCTTCTGAATCTGAGATAGACTCATTTGGTAATGCCATGCCTTTGAGTCCATATGAAATTGCCTATGAAGCCGTGCAGTCTTTTGCCGACCCATGTTCAACCGAAAATGACTTAATGAATGTGGTCCGTGAGGAATCACTTTTCACATCAACCTCGGATTTAACTATGTTTTCTGAACTTGTTCACTCTGATGAGCAAATTCGTGAAATCCTATGTGTAGATGATTTACCATGGGAAGATCTCCATCACAGATCTTCATTTTTACCTAAGGATGATTGTTTTGAAAATGATTTCTCATCAATTTTTACAACTGAATATGTCAAGGAACCTCAGAATCCAATGAAACATCCCGATTCAGAGTTAAATTTGGGAAACATCTCTCGAACTATTCCTATTGACATTTCGGTTAAGCCCGGAATTGTTGAGAACATTCATATAGGTGCCTCGTGTACAGATGAAGAAATTCAATTATATAAGGCCCTATTTCAAGAATTCTGCGACGTGTTTGCCTGGTCCTATGAGGAAATGCTAGGAATTGATCCTGCGATTGTTGTTCATGAGATCAAGACTTACTCGGACGCTAAACCCGTCCGGCAATGTTTGTGTCAGATTCACCCACGAAAAGCTGCTGCAATTAAAGCAGAAGTTGAAAAATGATTGAAAGCAGGTTTCATTTATCCGATCCCGTTAATGGATTGGGTATCGAATATTGTTCCGATTAACAAAAAGCAGGGAACAATAAGAATATGTATCGACTATAGGGACATTAATCGAACCTGTCCAAAGGACAATTACCGAACTCCCTATATCGATCAAATCATTGATGATTGTGCCGACAGTGAAATATTTTCCTTCATGGACGATTTTTCCGGATACAATCAAATCAATATTCTACTTGCCAATCAACCAAAAACGGCTTTCATTTGTCCATGGGGGACATTTTCTTATTGCAAATTACCTTTTTGGCTTAAGAATGCCGGAGCAACTTTTCAAAGGGCGATGTCTTATGCGTTTCATGACATCAAACACATTGTGCACCCGTATCTCGATGACTTTCCTGCTCATTCCTTACATCGAGCTGATCACCTCGTCCATTTACGAGCAATCTTTATGAGGTGTAGGCATTATCGCATTCGGTTGAACCCACACAAATGTGTCTTTTGTATAGAAACGGGTCGATTGCTGGGATTTGTAGTTTCGAAAGCCGACATTCGCGTTGATCCCTCGAAGGTCGAAGCTATCATCAAATTGCCTCCTCCTTCGAGTCTTCGCCAACTCCAAAGTTTGCAGGGGAAAGCAAACTTTTTACGACGATTCATTTCTAACTACACCGAGGTTACAAAGGGTTTTACCCGGTTGTTGAAGCAAAACATTCCATTCAATTGGGATGAGATAGCTCAGAAATATTTTGATGCACTCAAACACGCGTTGACCCATGCACCGTTGTTGCATCCTCCCAACTACAACCAGGATTACTTCTTGTATCTCGCCACCTCTCATTCCACCATTGGAATGGTCTTATTTCAGGAAGATGAATCAGGAACTGAACATGTGATATATTACCTTAGTCGCACTTTAAATCCAACTGAGCTAAAATACTCACATGTGGAGAAATTGGCATTGGCAGCCATTCAAGTTGTCCAACGTTTTCGTCACTACATTCTACTATGCAAAACTACGGTAATTTCGGATTGCAACCCTATGATCTACATTTTGACCAAGCAATTGCTAGGGGGCAAGTACTCTAAATGGATCGTTATCCTGCAGGAGTTCGACTTGGAATTTGAGAAATCCAAGTCTAAGAAATCTTTAGTTTTTGCAGAGTTGATGTGTGACTTCCCGCGTGCTGACACGGAAACTGTGGCGGAGGAGCCCATTGCGGACGAATCCTTGTTTCTAATCAGCACTTTAGATCCGTGGTATGGGGATATCATCGTTTATCTCCAGACCCAATCCTTTCGGCCAGAAATTTCAAGGTCAGAACGTCGAAAAATTCGATTCCAGTCCCAACAATTCAGGATTATTGGAGATACTCTTTATCGCCGTGGGGTGGATTCTGTTTTTCGACGTTGCTTAACTCACGAGGAAGCTGAAAGGGTTCTAAATGACTGTCACTCTGGAGCGTGTGGCAGTCATATGTCTAGGTTTGCCACAGCCCAAAAGATATTGCGCGCTGGCTACTTCTGGCCGTCTTTATTTAAAGATTGTATTACGGCGGTCCGAAAATGCCACAACTGCCAGATTTTTGATCGTAAGATGCGCGCTCCACCTGCTCCTCTCCACCCTATAATTTCCATTGGTCCTTTTTCCAAATGGGGTATCGATTTTATTACATGTAACCCTCACTCGGCCGGGGGGCATGCGTATATCATCCTTGCGGTAGATTATTTTACTAAGTGGGCCGAGGCGATGCCTACATTTGAGGCAGACGGCAAGACAACTGCAATTTTCGTGTTCAATCATATAATTGCTAGGTTTGGTGTCCCACAAGCGATAATCACTGATCATGGGCATCATTTTCGAAACGTTATGATGACCGAACTTACAGGCCAGCTTGGTTTACGTCACGATAGTTCAACCCCTTATTATCCACAAGCGAATGGTCTGGTTGAATCCATCAACAAAGTTTTAGTTATCATGATCCGACGAATCATTGGGATTCATCGGTCGAATTGGCACAACATGCTATTTTCAGTGCTTTGGGCGTACCGAACTTCAGTAAAAACATCAACAGGGTTCACTCCTTTCCAACTAGTCTATGGTTTGGAAGCTGTGTTACCCATTGAATGCGAAATCCCGTCACTGCAAATGGCCATCGAGTTACTTCCAGCCACTTCCGAAGAGGAAAAGCGTTTGTTATACTTGGCTCAATTAGATGAGAATCGACGTGATGCTGCATTGGCGATCGAGACTCACGCAAAACGAATGAAAGCTCAGTATGATCGAAATGTGACCCCTCGAAATTTTTCGGAAGGAGATCTAGTCTTAGTTTATGATCAAGCTAATGATAAATTAGGCGCTGGAAAATTCGTTCCTATGTGGCATGGTCCCTATATTGTCAAGCGAAAGCTAGCCAAAGGGGCTTATGAATTGGTAGACTTTGACGGGGACTCTTTGGGTAAACCCAGAAATGGCCTTTACTTGAAGAGGTATTATGCTTAAAAGAATGGGTATGGAGATTTAGTTAGGATAGTTTTTCTTTCTAGCTGGTGTGTTTTAGTTTAAACAGTGTGCTTAGCTTAGAGAGTGTTTTTCGTCATTATTCCTGCTTATCTTAGTTTTACTCTTGATATTGCAGATGTCGATGCCTCTCCAAACATACATTGGTTTCGCTGATGGTGCTTGTCGTAATACACGGAACATCTCTTCCGCAGCTTGGGTTATCTATTCGCCCTTTGACGAGTTAGTATCTATGCATGGGGTAAGCCTCGGTCAAACAACGAACAACATTGCCGAGTATAGTGCAGTGATTGAGTTATTATTTGAATCTATTTCATTTGGGATTTGGAGTTTGATAGTGAGGTTAGATTCTGAACTCGTTGTATTACAGCTTAATAGAGTGTATGCCATTAGAAATCCAGTGTTATTAAGATTATTTTTGAGAGTGCGTCTCTTGGAACGTGAATTTGATTATATTGAATATCAGCATATTCCAAGGTCTTTAAATACATTAGCAGATGCAATTGCTTCTCGAATGTTAAATAGACATTTGCAATAATCATACATGTAAATTTAAAACCATTCCATAACATGATTTACAAGATAAGCCGGTAATAGTGATATATATATATATATATATAGGAGTGTGTCAAAAAATACATCGTCCTCGATCATAGGTTGAAAAACACCTTATGATTGGCAAAAATGATAAGTACAAAAAACAAAAATGTCACATGTGCCCACAATAGGTGATCATCCTATCACTGGTGATGATCTCTATAAGAAACCACTGCACGGGCCACCTTACAAAGGAACCTCCTAAAAGGTCCCGGGACCCCAATCACATAGTGCTGAAGTCGACGAGGAATGTCGTCTATAGTGGTCTCAGGAATATCTCCTGTCAAGCGCTCGAGATGACCCTCCAACTCGGCCAAAACCTCTGCTGATTCGTCCTATGGGGCTGGCGCGGGTGCAACTGGTTGCCTCCTCTCATAAGGCCGGAGAGTGGCTGGTCGCTGTGGACCCACATCTGCATTTGAAATTTTTGCTATTAGTTTTGAGACGATGAAAAAATAACAAAAAATTAAAATAGAAAAATGTTGAAAAGGATTTTACCTGACTCGTCCCACTGCTCTCCTAGTGGAAGAGCCATGTCTGGGTCACCACGAAAATCTATCCCAGCGTAAGGGAAGTCCTGAATGGAAAAGACCTAGTTTTCCAACCATTGGAAATACTCAGGTTTGAATCGAGCAACCTCTGTCCTCTCGTCCGGGTGACGGGCCATGGCTGCGACCCATCGCATCAGTTTGGGCTCTCGAGGAAGTCCAGCTCCAACAGTAAGGTGCTGTGGGATCAGCATAGGAACCCTCTCTAGGCCAAAACTCATGACCAAAGCCCCATAACCAAAGGTCTTTAGTCATCCGTTCTTGGCCCTGGTCAGTTGGCCTTTCACATTGGCCAACACAGCATCGCACCAGTTGAAGATGGTGCCTCGAAAGCAATCAACTGCCATACGCATCTGGATTCGGTGGAAATATGTAATGCGGCAGCTCCACAAAGTCTGGTGACAGTGAACGCAATCACCATGAGCTCAGGACGGGATATGGTCTTTATGTCTATCCCTTTGTCTCTAGCCTGGCTGTTGCAGTACTCTAGCCGGAGGTTATCGACAGACTGGCCACCTGGCCTAGTCCCGTGCAGAGTCAAGTCTTCGCCTCTCTTAGGCAAACCAGTCAATAAATATATGTTTGCCAGCTCGATTTCGAGCTGGTGGCTGCCGATGAAAAAGCACTAGTCCTGTATGCTCCATCTATCAACCAGCCACTGTAAGAAATCCACCTGAGCCCTCATGCCAGGAATGGCCTAGAATTTATACAATCCGCACGCCCTCAAAGCATCAAGTGAAGGCTGATGATTCCATGCGGCAACATCCACGTCCTCATGCTCTCGTTCATGCCAATCTAGCATGATGTACTCTCTGCATCAAGTATAAAGACAAATTAAAATGCTAGAAAATATTTTGTGTGGTCCATTTTTGAGAATTTTTGGGTTAAAAACCCTTGCGGCGGGGACCGCACCCTCCAGGTTAGACACAGTGCGTGGGACCGCACTTTGTCTACACGGAAGGTGCGGACCCCGAGCTTTTTCCCAATGGAGAAAAAGTCGGGGTCCGCAGGCCCGCAATGGTAAACCTGCGGGCCCCCGCGCGCGGGTTTTGTGCCTAAAAACCCTCCCAAAAATGAAATAAAGGACTAAAACAAAAAATTAAATGGTTAAAAATGAAGAGTGGGATGATGTGGATTACCTGGAGAAGACGACGTTCGATTCTGACGGTTGGATTTTCCGCAATCTTCACGGGAAGTTTTCTGAGCAAAAGCACTATTTTCTCACCCAAACTCAAACGGTAAAAATGAATTGACAAAGGCCCTTTTTATAAGTTTTTTGAGTAAATAAATTGCAAATTTGTTTATGTTTCACTTTGAAAAGGTATTTTGCGACATTTTTATCCATTTCAAACAGGTATGACTAATGTTTGTGTTTTTGCGCAGAATAAAGGATTATTCAGGCGAAATCTATCATTTTCGACGAAAAAACATGTAGAGTCATCTTTAAGCTCTTTTCTGACTCCTAAAACATGAAAAGATTGCCGAGTGTTTCTTTTAAACTCGTTAAAACAGAATTAAAATATGGTCTACTTACAGCTCTTTTCCGACCGTAAAAACATGAAAAGATTGCCAGATTTTTGTCGTTTCAAATTCGATATCGGTCATAAAACGACGTGTCGTTGATCACTTTTTTACTTTTTCGGGTGAAAGGCACTAATGACGAAAAGTACTCCTTGGTCGTAAAAGATCAAGCGGTTCTCTCAAGTATTATTTTATACTTTTTCGGGCTTGGGAGACATAAATTTACGAAAAAGGTCAACCCTTGAGTCTTCTTAAGTTTTTCAGACTCTCTAAAAATGAAAAACGCCGAGTTTCTCCTATACTGGACTCGTTAAAATTTCACAGTAAAGGACTTGTTCAATTACAAACGGGAACGAACCACTCCTTCTTAGGGTTCGAATTTAAACTAAGTTGGACTCATCCGAAGGATGAGCTTATAATCAAGCAAATGTTATCCTCCTCAAGCTTGTCAAAAATAAAGAGGTACTTGCCAGAAATGGTGGGGGAAAAGAGAGAAAAATGAGCCTGCTTGTCATACTTTGTAACCACTCTTGAACACGACACTTTCATTTACCTGGGTTGGGAAATCCTTTGCCTAACAGTTGATCAAACCACATTGAAAGTCTTCAGTCAGTTTCTGGGTATTAACTTTGGGTCAATTGTCACCAAGCCATCTGTCGTGTCGTTATGTGTTCAAGAGGTCACTGCCAATAAGCCATTCATTTGCAAAATATCTGTCATCCATTTTGACCATCCCTGAGTCAGTCCTTGCAACTAAATTTCTTCAACTTGATCTATGATTTCAAGTTGTGGGCTTGCCTACGACGGATCGCTTTCTATCGACATCAGCTCATTATCTAGAAAGATGATCTAGAAATCGTCAGTACCTTGAGATCTGCATGCCTCAATGGCAGGTTTCTCACCTTTGACGACATTTTACATCATTGACTTTCGATCAAAGGATTCCGTGACATGTTCGACATCAACACATTTATTCGCATCTCATGGATTGTACTGGGTACTTTGAGAACCATTGACATCACTGGTGGTTTCTCTCACACTTGTTAACAGTTTACATCATTGACTGGTAATCAAGTGGTTTCTACCATGTTCGACATCAACGCATTCATTCGCATGGATAGAATCGTACTGTTTCGGGAAATAGAAATGAAGACCCTGGATCTAGTTTCCACAATCCAGGTTGCGAGGAATTTTGTATTCATTATATAATGAACTATTCATAAACAGATGGCTGCGTCCATACTGTGTCCACATGAGTCTATACTTGTGATGTTTTACAAGATCATTCCTGTATCAGAGCAATAGTTAGTTTTTTAGTCAGTTTTAATCTGAGTATGGGAATGCCTACTTCAGCGATGATATGATCTCATATATATATCTTGCATTGAATGTTTTTACAGGTTCCAACCGGGCTCTCCACAAGATGATCCTCGAAATGATAAAGTACTTCACTCTTCCTAAATGATAAGAAATCCTCATCTACTACAGACTTCGCACTTTGGGGGGAAATCTGTTACACAAAAATATCGTCACCATGATTATTTGCAGTCAGTATGGGTCTATCATCACTTGTACTGTCCTCCTAAGCAAGTCTCAGACCTCAGCTCTTCAAATCAAGCTTTGGAAATGAGAGAAAGACATTAAAAATCAATGTAACTCTGGTTCTGCACTTTCTCTCATGGTCACCTGCGGTCCCGCACCTTCTGTGTACAAAAGATGCAGACCTGCCCGCTCTGTCCCTAACGGTGTAGGTGCGGATCCCTGTGAAAGTCAAAAGGCACAAGTTTTATCTTAAAAAATTCACTTTGGGTTAATTCTAGAAGTTTCTAGAAGGAATTTTGACGTGGATTGTTCGCTCTGAGGTGGTTCATGCATCCCAAAAGAGAAGGAGCTAATCCCTTGATGAGAGGAGCTATCCCTTTGAAGGAGGACCTAGTAACCTCCCTCCATTGCACTATAAATACAGGCATTGGGCTGGTTGCTGGAGAGGTTAGAAGCTGAACGTTTTTGAGGGTAAATGCTGGTGAAATCAAGACTTCCCAGTTAAGCTTAAGAGGAGAGATCACACATCTTTTTGGCTTCATTGGGGAGTGAGTGAAACTTGTCAAAGTCGAGGAGACTTCTTGCTGGACCCTGGGAGGAGCTTGTACAACGTCAAGGCAAAGGTTGTAAAGTTCTTCTTCTTTTGAATTAATACAATCAAACTCATTTTTCTCAACAAGTATCTTATGTTATTTGTTTCATGGACTCCTTGACTTTCATGTTAAATATGTTTTATGCAATTGGCTTTTCAGGTGCTATTTAATTTGTTTGCCTTGTTTGTGTTTGCAGATTCGCGAAAAGGAGCTCATTTGGATCAAAGGAGTGAGTGCATCCACAAGCTTGTGTTGGACCTAAGGTAGGCCCTAAAAACACTTGTTTGTTATTGTTTATCAAAGCATATTTAGAGAAAGATAGTGTCTGGTTGGTTTGCTTGTCATTAGGTCTTCTTTAGATTCTAGGAAGGTCTATCTTGTCCTCAAGATCGACTTATTCCATGCGACAGAGCCGATTGCAAATAAAAAGGTGTCGGGACGAGAAGGCCGGTGGCTAAAGGAAAACCAAAGACATGGTTTAGTGTAGATATGTGACTGAGGGCACAAAGGTGTTGTTGTACCCTAGGGATAACCTGTGGCTAAAAAAAGGCCAGTGCCTAAGACATCCTCCTGATTTAAATACAAATATTTATTTAAAAAGTATTTAAATATCTCTACCCAAAGAAAAAATTTGAGGTGCAATGTGATTTTATCTCTTGGAAAAGTAAACAAAATCTTCAATATGGCCTTTGTATTTGTGACTACAGTTTTTTCTGAAGTTGTAGTGCAGTGGGAGAAATTATAAGAATAAAGATTCAATGCATAGGGCAGTGAAGAATCCAATACACATAATCTTAGCATAAAATATTGAATGAATGAGGTGTAGTGATGGATTTTTGGAACACTTAATTAAGGTATCTTTGCATGAAAATAAACACGTATCATTTATTGATAAATTTGTTTATAAAAATAGACACCAACTATTTCTTAACACAACTATGATAGAGGAATAGCACAATAAAAAAGTTACAGAGAAAGTGAACACATACTATAGCCCACAAACATTTGGAATCACTTGAACAACCTTTGTTAATATTCCAAGAAAGCTTTAGCACATTACACAAGAAAATACATTGTCTCCAAGAAAAATTTCAGCACCCCTACACTGGTCCTCTATCTCTTTTTAAAGAAAACTTACATCCAAAGGTAGCTATCAATTGTCTTAACTACTTCTTAACTATTTGAGTTCTTTAAAAATACTAAAAACTATTACAAAATTATAAAAATGAGTTCGTTTAATTTTCTTTAAAATTAAATTCATTTAGACTTTTGAGACTCTTTCTCTCTTGATGTAACTCCTTTGTTTGATGTTGCCCTAGGTTCTACAACTCGAACTTGCACTGGAACCACATTACTTTGACACTTTTTACAGAGTGCTAAAAAAAGAATGGTAGATTGGATCATTCTATTATAAGCCATCTTTAGAATTAAATTCATTTAGACTTTTGAGACTCTTTCTCTCTTGATGTAACTCCTTTGTTTGATGTTGCCCTAGGTTCTACAACTCGAACTTGCACTGGAACCACATTACTTTGACACTTTTTACAGAGTGCTAAAAAAAGAATGGTAGATTGGATCATTCTATTATAAGCCATCTTTAGATTAGTCATCTTAGTCTAATCTGGATTATCTGTGAATAAAGTTTTGATCTGCCAAATTAATTGAAAATCCCTTTGTGGGTAGTTTGCTATGGTCGAGCCCTTCAAAGTTGTATTTTTATCATGTAATGAATTTGCTTTACTTTTGGCCTCTACTAAAAGTGATTCATATTGTTGTCATGAAAGAAGATTGCCATGTTGGTCCCAACAGGTTGGTAGTCCTCTAATTCTTTGATTGAAGTTGGAATTGAAGAGTGCAACTAAAATTTTGACGTCTTCTAATATTCTCTTTGCATGTTTTCTACATGTTCCTCTGAACCATATTTCTAATTTATATTACTACAACTCTAATATCCCGGGAATATTTTTCATTCATATACTCAATAATATTTTTTTACATTTGTGAGATTTCTAGTGCTTTGTTTTTGTTTGTAGTAATAATCATTTTAGAGGCTTTTATCATAGCCTTTTCCTCTACAATAACATTTATGTGGTCCCAAATAGCTTGAATTTTCTGAATTATATTGTCCAAAATAATTTACCTTTCTTGAATTAAAGACATATTTCGTTTGAGTTTATCGTTCAACTCTTTAATTTCTTCATATGTTGCCTATCATTTAGTATTCATTTGATTTGAATTCTCTTTTTCTATGTTAAGTTGTCTTTCATTTATGCTTAACCATCCTTTAGTATCATCTAGGTCCCTTTGTAGCGTCTTTATTTCATCTTCTGAGATTTTTAATTCAGTCATGACTCTGGTCAATTTTTCTGTAGGATCCTCTGAGTCAGCTCAAACCACCATAATTCACACATGTTGATCCATCTTCTGTTGTAACTCTGTAAATTGTTGCTTAAGCACTGCAAGCTCTTGTTTTATATTAAGAAACTCCTTTTTCAAAATTTCCTTTTCCCTCTCTACCTCATCCAATTTAAGTTTTCGTACATGCTCTTCAATAGGCATCTTTAACTTCTTTCTCAATGATTGGACTTACGACTCTGTACTTTGTAGAAAAGCCTAAACTGTTGTTCTATCTTCATGATTCACTCCTAGTTTAATGATTGAATTTGTAAACTCCTCATTTTGAGTGTGCAGTGCTATGAAATTAGCTTTATCCTGTTTAAGTTGATATATTACCTTCTCTAAGAGTATTTTCTTCTGTTGTCTGCCAAAGAGGTATTCCCAAGACCATTATATAACAACTCACCAGTTCACTTATGAAAATTGATTTTATCAGATAGAGGAAAATCCTTAGCACTAAGAAACAAATTTATGGTTTTGAAATTTATGCTTGATGAAATTGATTGAGAATTTGGGTGAGTAAGAGATATCTTTAGTTGGTTCCTCTCAAGGTCCGTGGATGGCAAGAGTCTGGTTTGGTAATTTGACATTGATTGAGGCTCCACTCATTGTTGCAACATTACTTTTTAATTTAAATTGTTCCATTCAATCTCCTGAAAGTTCTTCTGTAAAGCATCAATGGAAGAATAAGCCTCCTCATCAGTAGGAATTGGGGATGAAGTTGAATAATTTGTATCTTCCAATTGCACTTGGAAACCTATTTCATTTGAGGGGTTTTCAATCAATTGGGAAAAATATTTCACCTATATTTCTCCTTTAATTTTGGCTTTCTTACTAGATTGTGAGTCTTCAATATCAATTTCCATAAATTCTAGAGCATTACTCTTCTAACCTTTTTCCTTGGGAAGATGCGTTTCTACATCTATTTCTGTTGTTGATCCTCCATACCAAAATTTTCCATTTTTTCCATCTCTGGTTTTTCTACATTAATATATGGTGCACAAGTTATTTGTATTCTTCTTTTGAATTACTTATGCTAATAATTACACTTTTCCCCTTGTCCCAAACCTAATTCTTTCATCATTCTTTCAACTTCTTCTGCAGCTGGTCTATTGTTCACAATAAAAGGACCAACTATTCTAGGAAATTGAAATAGGAAACCTTTAAGAGTTAGAACAAAAGGGACCTAATCCACATTTATGCTTTGTATGTTAAATTCTAAAGAAAACATCCTCATGGGTGCAAATACATGCAACTTGTAAGGTGGGGTATCGCACCATATACCCTTATTTCCAAACAATCTTCAAAGATATACTAGTTACTGACCTTGGTATCTTTTCTCCATTGCAACAAGGATTTTTCTTATGGAAGAATTAGAGGAGCACACTAATTATTTATGACCTTATATACAATTGACATAAAAGAAGATATGTAATAGGAAATCCTTCATTGTTCTCCTTTCTTTTAACAATATTGGTCCAATCAATAACAAACTACTTTTGCTTATTAGAATCAGAAATATTTAGCCCCAAATCAATAAACTGGTTAGCATGAGTGTATAAGAAAAGGTAAACTAGCAGAGATGGAAATCTGAAGCATCCAATGATGTTGAAATTATGAAATTGAAGGTTTGTGGAGTGCTCCCAGTAAGCAGGAATTCCTAACACAATATTAGGTTGTATCATTAAATGGAGAATCCCTAAATCCTGGTGATTGATGGTCCTTCTATCATCTTTCCCAAGAATTCCCATGATAATTGCATATTTTTGTTGGAGAGTTTTTGAAAATAATGTTATAGGGAATTCAGTTGTTGTTGGAGGGAGAGAGGAATTAGGAGGAAAAATGACTTGCAATAACGATTTTATATATTCTTCAGAAAGAGCTTGATAAATAGATAAAATTGAATCATCTATAAAAGATATATAATTATCTTACTTTGGGAAATTTAGGGCTTGACGAAATAACTAAGAAGTCACTTGCAGAATGTTCTCCCCTGAAGATCGGTTTATCACAAAATTGTGTTGAGGATAAACCGAAGAATTCAACCAATTGACAAAAGCTAGAAAAGGATAAGTACGTTGGAATAATGCAGCATAAAGGCCTGACTTGATTGCTTAAAAGGGGTCATTGGACTCAATTTCTATGAGAAATAAGTTCTGGTGGACTTCCATGAGGTTTAATGGACAAATGGGATAAAATTTTTCTCTCCCCATATCCATTAGGGGAATATGTGTAGTTGATGCCAAAAGAGTAGCTTTCTTGGCCATTTTAGCAATCTGTTCCATAATTGAAGATAAGGGTAACTGGGCGATGCTATTACCTAGATTTTAGAAGGTCAATGCGACAACTTTCAATCTAGAGTGAAAGTTAATTTTTCCTAAAAATGAAATAAATGATGGACTGAACAAGTTTTGTTTTGCAGCGTGGAGGGAAAATGAAAATGTGGATATGAACAAGAATGATGTGGAAAGTTGAGGTGGAAGCAAATGGTGACATGGGGGAAATGAGATAGCTCACTTGTTACACACTCGCTTGGAGTGAATGGTGGTTCTCGTGGAAACCACTTACCACTCTTGAGGGCTCTCGTGCCATTTTGTGGTTTTCCAATGGGAGGTGGTGGGGAGGATCTAGACCGTTGATCTCTCGATTGGATCTTTCGAGAAACAAATTCTCAGGAGATACCCTCTAGATAACCTTCATTTACTTTGCACCATCGAGTTTGAGCATGAAATTTTCTTCATTAAAACATACGTTGATAGATGTATAACGTGCATGCCTTCTAAATTTCTGCCAATCTCATTCATGTGTGGGGTATCCCACTTCTCCCACTTTTGTAATATTTATTTTGATCTGCGTTATAGAACTTAGGCCTGAAAGGTTAGGCTTGTATCACATATATAACATAAAAACTTTAATATGAGGGCTTTTACAATGCATTGGCTATACAAGTCCCTATAGACATTTTTTTTTACATATATATATTTTTTGTATTTTCTTTCTTGAAAGAAAAAATAGAAAGTGGCTACAACACTAGCTGCACCTAGGGATAGGGTTTTGAAAACATAATTCTTAGAGCCACAGATTAGTGCCTTCACCTCAGGCATGGAGTCATATTGTAGATAATACAATACAATAAAATAAAAAAACACCGGATACTTATAGTGGATTTGCCGTATTTACAATGAAAAGACTAGATGAATTCAATGCTGAAAATATTGTTTAAGACACTGGCCATTGATAGGCAGTTGCAACAACTCACCATAAAAGCTCTCCAAAATAAATGTGTTTTTGCCTCAAACTTCAACGATCTTGAATGGTCCAAACCATAAAGCATCAAACTTTCCGTGCTTTCCTTTGTCTTCTCGCCTGACATCCCATCTACGTACAAGGTCTCCCGGCTGGAATACTCTATCCTTGGCCCTTTTTTCAAACACAATTTTCATTTTTTCCTGATATTTGATCAAATTTTGAGCTACTTATTCTCTTCTTTCCCAAAATCCTACTAACTAATTTATCCTTCTAGTCAATGGCTTTTGTTCTTCCCCTGCATCTTGAATTAGCTTATCTACACACATAACTAAATGACTAGGGAATAAAGCTATAGTGCCATACACCAGTTCAAAAAGAGACTTTCCAATGGATCTCTTTGTTGTCACCCTATTTTCCCAAAGAGAAAACTTCAGTTGAGAATCCCACTTTTTTATTTTTTGTGCAATGATATTTTTAGGAATTCTTACCAAACTCTTATTTCAAAGATAACTAGCCCATTTCCTTGTGGATAATAAGTGGTAGAATGGACAAATATGATATCATATTTTTGACAAAAATAAAAATGTTTTCCAGATTTAAAATATTGGGCGTTATCAGTTACTAGCTTCTTTGGACAACCAAACCTTGCAAGAATATGTTCTTCAATAAATTTAATAACCACTGAATTTGTTGTTGTCCGATTATGGATAGCTGCCACCCATTTTGAAAAGTAGTGTGTGGTAGTCCAAATCCATTTGTGTTTCCCACTGGATGGTGGGCATATTTCACCTATAAAATCTAATCCCTACTGCTTGAATGACTCATTCACAAAGACTGGAATTAATAGTAAAGGTGCTAGTTTCTTCTTTTCAACAAATATTTGGCACTCCTTGCAAACTTTTACCAATTTATACACATCAGACTCACATTGTTGGCCAGTAAAAACCATCTTTCAATCTTTTATGGGTTGTTACTTTCCAACTATAATGTCCCCCCCACCCACATCCATGAAATTCATTAACAATTTTAGGTGTATCCTCTTCTGTCAAACACAACAACAACACCCCAACAAGATCCTTCCAATACAATTGACAATTAGAAATAACAAAATTTTGAGCTTGCAATCTTAAGGCTTTATACTTTTCTCTATCAAAATTTAGTGGGAAACTAAGAAACAAGAGGTAATGGACAATGCATTTGTACCATTCTAAGCACAAATATTGCATTAAATTCAATATTGTTGTATTCTTCCTTAGATTTACCATTCTTAATCTCTCCATTTAACCTAGGATTTTCAACCAACAAATTAATACCCATAGCTTGACAATTTTCCTCAGAAAAAATCTTGGATAGGTCTTGTCCTTTTATTAATTTAATTGGATTTAAGTCCATATCGTACTCTTGTATCCTAGCAATCCACTTCCCTCTTCTACCTTTAGTGTCTCCTTTCATTAAAACATCTTTAACTGTTGTAGTAGGAACACAATTTGTATTTTATTACTACAATATATATGTCTCGAATGCCTTTAATGCCTTGACAAGAGCATAAGACCATTTTTCCAAAATATTATATTTGAATTAAGCATCCCTCAACACTTGGATGAAGAAAGCCATGGGTTTCTCTTTCTCATCTTTATTCTTTTGCAATAACACAACTACAACAGTGGTAGGTGACGCAAAAGAAAAATTAGAAAAAGGTTTTTCGTAAGTTTGGACTAACTAGAATAGGAGATTCACCAAAAGCCTTTTTAATTCTTGAAAAATATTCTTTGACTTTAGGTTTCCACTTGACTTCGCTATCCTTTTTCAGCATATCGGTAATCTCTTTTATAATTTCTGCATAATTAGGAATGAACCTTCTCAAAAAATTAATTCTTCCGAGGAAAATTTCTTTTTTTGTTTCTAGGTAAAGAAATAACATTGATGAATTCTACTCTTTTGGGATCAATATTTACTCCTTCCATTGAAACTATATGTCCAAGAATTTTTCCTTCCCCAAGGGAAAACTATGATTTCTTTGGATTTAAATAAAGATCATATTTCCTACATTTTTCAAAGGTCTATTGTAAGTGATCTAAATGTTCATCATCATATTTTGAAAAATATTTATATCATCAAGATATATAACCACTAACTTGTCTTTTTCTCCAACGAAGGCTATATCCATGGCCCTTTGAAAAGTAGCACCTGTATTCATGAGGCCAAATGGAATCTTAACATTCATAAAAGTGCCCCACATTGTGGTAAAGGTTGTCTTTTTCTAGTCATTTGGATGTACAACAATCTATTTGTAACCATGAAAACTATCTATCATGGATAATCTTGAGGAACCTACGACGTTCTACAAACTATAGTCCATATTTGGCAAGGGATAATTATCTTTCAAGGATACCCTGTTCAAATTATTGAAGTACACACACAACCTTATCTCTTCATTCCCTTTCCTTAATAGGATAAGATTTTCAACCCAATCTGAATATATTAAAGGGACAATAATCTTTGCCTAAAGTAACTTCTTAACTTCTTTTTCTATCACAGGAAATATCAAAGGATTTATTTTTCTGAGCTTTTGTTTATATGGCTTCATTCTTGGTTCTAATGGAATTTTATACTGAATAATATCTATATTATATGTCTTCAAATCTTCTTAAGAATAGGAAAAAGTATCAGAATATTTTTCTAAACAAATTTACATACCTTTGTTTATAATCCTTTAGAATTCCCTTTGCCAATTTAATTAGTCTAGGGTGCTGGTTCATACCAATATTAAAATCTTCAATATCTTCCTCCCAACTTTGTTTGCTTACTTTGGCTGGAACATCATTTGCATCAAACAATATTTCTAATGGTACAAGTCCTTTTGGAGTTATATTACCTTTGGGTTGCACAATATTTTGATCTTCTATTGAAGCTTTCCAAGGAATATCTTCTTAAACTTCCTCCTCTTCATTCTCACTCTCCTTTTCTTGATCAATTTTGAAGTAGAAAATTCTCCTACTACCTCCATAAAGTGTTTTATTTGTTCTTCATCCTCAAATACTTGTTAGTACTTCACATTTTATGGTATTGAAGGTCTATACCTACCTTTGACTTCATACCGTAATCCAGGATTTTGTGGAGTTTTGATTGAACTAGCTGCCACTCTAGAGATTCAATCAGTCTATTGTGTTCTCTTGGCAAGAACTGAATATTGA
Organism: Pinus tabuliformis; assembly: GCA_031772625.1. Lineage (NCBI taxonomy): Eukaryota > Viridiplantae > Streptophyta > Pinopsida > Pinales > Pinaceae > Pinus > Pinus tabuliformis. The sequence goes on along the minus strand of CM062819.1, from coordinate 991,444,544 downwards.
AAGATGAGAAGAAATTATCAAACATATCCCAAACTTCATTTCAATATTACCTTAGCCTTGGATTCTTCGTCCGAAATTATAGTTTTATTTTCTTTATGACCAATTAAGAGTCCCAAAATACTGACAAACAATCACTTTTCATATTTTTTGCAGCTTGTAATCCCAAAATTGAAGCTTCATACTCTGAGATATTATTTGTTGTATCAAATTCCAGTATATAAGAAATGGGTATCATCTCATCTTTAGGAGACATTAACAAGACTCTTGCACCATTCCCTTCTTTAGAGTATGCTCCATTGAAATAAAACTTCCAAATGGAGTTTTAAACTACTTTTGGCTTTTGTACAATTGCTGGAATCTCAATATGAGTATCTTCAACAATATCATAATCTTCTTCTAGCAAAATTAAATAAAAATATTTCTCTTGGCCATACATTGGGGATTTATTTGGATTACCCTCTTTGCTAATGGTTTTAACAAACCTTGATTCTTTGTACAACGTTCGTTCTTCTCCACCAAAGATCAGAATTGTTGCATACATGAGTCCAATATGATGGATCCTCCAAGCTTCATCCCACATGATACTGAAAGAAGCATTCCAAACCATGCTGGGATGTTAAAAAATACCACGACCATCATTATACTCCTCACAAGGTTCCATGCCAAAGAGACCACCATGTATTTGATTAGGCCAACACATTTTACTCTTTTTGAATAAAAAAAGTACAAATCCTTGTATGGTTTAGTGATCTATAGACCAAGTTGTTCCATGAAAGTCAAAGGCATAAGATAATGTGATGCTCCTGTGTCTAGCATACAATTGTGTAACATCAAATCATGGATCAAGAGTGTGATATAAAAATGAGGAGTTGTTGAGTCCTTCTCCTCCACATGAGGCCCAAACATCACAATTGACCTTTCCTCCTATAAATTAATAGTATCTTAAGTTGAAGTCACCTTTGTTAAATTTATAAAATTAGCAATTTGCATTTTATAAGTAGGATGTTTTTCTAATTCAGCCAATGGAACAGGGATTTTTACTTTTTCCAACTCCTTTTCAATGCTAAAAGAATGAATGCCTTTCTCCACTTTCATTTTATCTTTTTCCTCCTTATTTTCTTGAATTGTTTGTTGTGATTGAAAAGTCTGCTTTGCTTGGTTTACTTGAGTTGCTAAGATTTTGATGATTCTCCTTCAGTGACTGGAATAGTCCGAATGGGCTACTTCCCTTTGTCACTAATTTTTTTTGTGTAGTTTGTTTATTATGGACCTCATTTTGATCTTGGGTTCTATATATTTTCCTTGATCTCCAATCATACATTTTATGCATCTCAAATGGATTAGGTTTCCAAATTTTCTACAATAAGGATCAATTTCCCCTTCATCTAAAGTAGTTTGGGGGTCCAAATCAACACTTTTTTTGTGTCTCTTCTCCTTCTTCTTCTGATAAAGTAGAATATTGGTTCTCTTGGAATTTTAGGGCTTCTTCCAAACTATCCTCTCGTTCATATTCTATATATAAATGGGGTTGTACTTGATCTTGTTGATCTTTCTTTTCCCTTTGTAAAATCCGCAGAGGAGGTCTCCTGAACCAGGGATTAAAATTTCTATTTGGTCCTTGTTGGATATGCCTTGGTGGATTTTTGTTTTCCAACTCCAAATTTACTAGATTGTTTGAAAGTTTCCTAATGACCTAGGTCATTTCATCCAATTTCTTCTCTTGAATATACTTTTGCTGTAGCGAGTACTCAACTTCTATCAAAATTCTCTCTTTTTCCCTTTAACTTTATAGTTTCTGATAAGTTTGCTTTCACTTCCAGAGTATTTGTCTGGATTTGATCCAAAGTAGGTGACTTTCTTTCCCTCAAAGTGAAACCAAAATCAGAGTCAAAATCTCTAACAATAAATACCTTGGAAGCTGATCGTGGAGGCTTGATTTCTGTTGGAAAACTGTTATAAAGTTTGTTGAATAGTTTAATGAATTCAACCATTTCTTCATTAATATTCCTCTTTGTACTATTAAATTTTATTAAAAAGTAACCATGATCCTTCTTTTCTCCCCATTTCTGTATAAAAGTATTTTTTAACTCCTCGCATGTGTTAATTGAGTTCACTGGTAGAGTTTTGAACCATTTTCTTTCCTCCCCATCAAGAGATTGGAAAAATAATCTCATAACAACATCAAGATATTCAACGTTAAGGTTTTCAACAAAAGCACAGAATTTTTCCACATTATTTTCAGTTGTCACTTCATCTTTTGTAAAGTGAGGCATTAGTTTTAAATAATCTTGTGGCATGGCATTCATGGGATGTGGAAGATTTAAGGGGGCATATCTCTTCAGTAAAAACCCTGGAATTGCCATATTTTGAGGTTGGGATGGAGGAAGATTAATTGTTTGTGATGTAAATGAAACAGGAGGAATTACATATATTTGAACTGATTGTGAAATTACTGTCAGAACTTGAGATATGAATGGTTTAACAATGTATTTTATTTCTTCAAATTTTGATAAGATTGGGAAAGAGAAAGAGACTGATTCAGAATATTTTTCTTCCAATATGGGCTCTGGAAAAGGGAATTTAGGAGGGGGGAACTTTCATTCTAAAAAGGCTATTTTTCTTGGTGAAACTTTAGGGATATGAACTTCAGTCCTTTTAGAACCAGAACTCGAAGCCTCGAGGGTAGTAAAGGAGGATTAAGTCTTTTTGGAGATTACTTTTCTCTCTAGTATCTCCTTGAAATAAGCTTTTTAGGCTAAAAAAAAGATGGAATTTTCAACTGTGAGGTGTCAGAGCGAGTATGGGGTTTTCTTGGAGCCAAGATTACTGATAATACATCCCCATGGTGAGTGATTTCAGCCTACACTTTCTTTTCTCATCAATCAAAGAAATGCTTGAGAAAAAGACCAAGGGAAAAAGAACTTTGTTTCTTCACTCCCTGAAAATGATGCCAAAAGATGTTGTAACCATAGGGACAACCTCTATTTGAAAGGAGGCTAGTTCCTAGGACATCTTCACGATTTAAAAAAATAAATAAATAAATAAACTTTAAAAAGTATTTAAATATCTTTGCCAAAGACTACCTTTGAGGTCCAATGTGATTTTATCTCTTGGAAAAGTAAACAAAATCTTAAAGATGGTCTCTGTAATTGTGATTACAGTTTTTTTGAAGTTGTAGTGTAGTGGGAGAAATTTTAAGAATAAATATTCAATGCATAGGGAAGTGAAGAATCCAAAACATAGAATATTAGCAGAAAATATGGAATGGAGGTGTAGCGATGGATTTGTGGAGAACTTAATTAAGGTATATTTGCTTGAAAATAAATAGATATCTTTAACTGATAAATATATTTATAAAAATAGACACCAACTGATTCTTAACACAAATTCCAATAGAGGAACAACACAATAAATGAGTTACAGAGAAAGAGAACACATACTGTAACCAACAAACTTTTGGAATCAATTGAAAAACCTTTATTAATCTTCCAAGAAATATTTCAACACATTACAAAAGAAAATATAATGTCTCTAAGCAAAATTTTGAAACCCCTACACTAGCCTCTCTATCTCTTTTTAAATAAAAGCTACATCCAAAGAAAATTATGAGTAACTATCAATTGTCTTAACTATTTGAGTTCTTTAAAAATACCAAAAACTATTACAAGATTACAAAAATTAGATCATTTCATTTTCTTAAATATTAAAGTCATTTCGACTTTTCAGACTTTTCCTCTTGATGTAGCTCCTTCATTTGATGTAGCTCCAAGTTTTGTTGGAAACAATGTTAATACTGAGATGGGGGTGAATCAATATTAAGGCTAATTTTAAATTTTATGCAAATTTATCTTTACTCGTTCAAATTTGGCATCCATTATATGAGAGAAATCATTATGTAATAGCCCTGGTTAAAAATCCATTTAAAATATATAAGACCACGGTCATGGGACACATATTCCAAGATGAATGGTGGGAAAAACATCCTAATTGGTGTTCATTCAATTTTTTTTGGCTAAGGAAATTGGAAATGGAAAAGGATTTGGAAAGGCAAAAATGGAAATTTTCGCACATTTATTTATGAAAATAATGGAGATTAGGAAAAAAGGAAGGTGAAAGGTCACATATTGGATGTGAGTAGTAAAATGAAGGAAAATAATGGAAAATGAAGAAAATAGAGACCTAATTGATAAAAAGGCTTCGGAGGACTAGTTGGAAATATTTTTCTCAAATTTGGTTAGTGTAACCTTTTGTCAGTTCAGTTTTGGAGCTCTCTCATTATTCTCTCTATCTCTCTCACTCTTGGACACTTAGAGTATTCAAGGAACACTTTGGCATTGGATCAAGAAAGGAAAAGAAGGAAAGAGGAACGAAGGAGCAAGCAAGGAAGATCAGGATCAAGCAACTACAACATGATTCTTTGTAGGTATCGATTTGCATGTGTGATTTCCTTTGTATATTTGGAAAGCATGGTATTGCATGTGGCTCTTTGTTGTCATGGCATGGGTTTTGTCAGGTGTTACAATGTTTTTCAGCCTAGCCTTTCTATTTCTAAATAGCCATGGTGTGATGGGGTTCTCATGTTTTTGTTGAGTTGGATTGCCGGATGAATTTGAAGAGGTGGATCTCTAAATAAAATAACACATGCCCTAGTAACCTCTAAATTAGACTGTGGGTTGCGATAAATCTAGAATTTTTGTTTCCTTGGTGGGCCTAGGAATCCTCGACCAGTCAATGGCGAGATATACGATACATCTTAGAGGTGGGTACTCTCCATCAGGCCTAGTAATCCTAGGATGGGATCTATGGCAAATCCTGGAGAGTGGAGTCTTGTTTAGGGCATAGTGATCTAGTGGGGATTACGGTAAAGCTCAGAGAATGGTGTCTCGGCTATAACCTAGTGATCTGATGTGGATTGCGGTAAAGCCTAAAGAATAGGATACAGGAAAAGTCTTCATGGTGTAGGTGGAGAAATTCGGTGGTATCCATGCTTGTTTTTGCCTAGTGATCTAGTGGAGATCATGGTAAATCATGTTATTGCATGTTTATTATTTTGGCCTAGTGATCTGGTGTGGATTGTGGTAAAGCCTGGTTTCTATTGATGAGGGTGAGGTGGTTTAGCCTCGGGATTCCCTGGTTGGTTCTTTTGGCTTTAGTCCCACATTCATGCTTTAAATATGGCACAGGGGTGATTGGTTGAAGAGATAGTTGGCTCAACCAATCTGTGGCCATGTGGAACGTGGTAGTCCCATACCGGGTTGGCTTTTGCATTCATTAATAAGAGGTTATTTCCTTGGTATATCATGTGTAAATGTATTGGTTTATATGTGGATTCTATGGCTGGTGCATCCTTGATATTTTTATTGTTATTATGCTGGTTATAAGCATGTATTATGATAATGATGATGTATGGCTCTCGTCATGTTTTGATTTGTAAATGAATGAACAATGTATATAGCTATGACCTAATAGATGATAATGCAGCTAATGATATACATGAATAATGCTTCTTAGCCTTTCTTAGATAAGTATGATACCCCTATGCTTAGATATGTTGTTTAAACATGTAGATTACATATTTATGACATGTTTTACGAATTTCCTGTCATGGCTAGTAGGGGTCTAGTCAAGTCCTTGTTCAAGCAATTGCATTTGTATCACTATTATGTTGTTATATTTTAGTTCTGAAAGTGTCATTGAGTTCTGGGTAGTGACCTGGGCTATAGGGGCCTAAAAGGATGGCACAAATCGTGGAGTTGCAAACACGGTACTAAGGAGGAAATTCCCCAAATGCACCCATGCCTTGTTGTGGGAGCGACTGTAGCCTCCCAAATGCACCCTTGTCCATATCAAGGGAGTGTCCAAGGGTTTGATGCACTAAAAATTCATTTGGTCTCAGTGGCTGGCCACCTGAGTGGTTGGGATGGCTCTTGGGAGTTCTGTTATTGATGTGGAAGGTCTATGTGGTGTGTTTCCATCAAATCCACTTCCTTAAGGTGAATTAGGAGGTTAAATCCAATTATAGTGTCCTCTCATCGTATATTTACCCCGGTTGGATGGTTACTTGGGTAGACAGAGGAAGAGGGTGTTACACATTAAAAATCCATAACAATATCCATATCAACCTATACAAGCATACACATCATGAGAAACAAACACATAAGCCACAAAGGTTTAACATGGAAAACCTTTCAGTAAAAAACCACCAAAACTTGTTGTTTTTATGAATGTAAAAATGAGAGCACATACTCTATTACATAGATCTGTTTGTGAGCCATCACAAGAAGCACCAACTCCCTTTGATTGTTTGCTAGCACACACTAACAAGTTGCACCAACTCCCTCCTTTTGTAGACACCTTATTAGCCTACCAGAAGCACCTTCTGAAGCACCAACTTCATGGATTTGTTGCAAGAACCAACTTGTAGAAGGCACCAACCTCCAAGCCTTCTCAGACACCCACTAGAGGTGGAAGAACCAACTTCTTGTATGCAGGCTCCAAAAACACACTCAAAAGCAAAATTACTGCTCACTGTAATTGGCAGCCTCTCTGCTTGTTTTTAGCTCTTTGTTATCCTCAGCCCTTGGTCCACGTAGCATACTATGTCCTCTTCTCACTCTGTAGCAACCCAATGTTCTACTCAACAACATTCACTAATACACATCCCACACAACTCTTTTTCCACACTATAATATCATACTTATTCTCTTGGCCCTCTACTATTCCATAGGATCTCTCGACTTGGAACAACAACCCTGGCACACTATGGGCCTTTCCCCTTGCATAGATACTCTTTGTCTCTCTTTGCAGCATAGGCTCACTCATACTCTCACTCAGCAGTATAGGCTCTCTCGGCCTCTCACACAATAGTATAGGCTCTCCCATCCTCTCACACAACACAATCTCTCTTGACCTCTCATAACAACACAAGCTCAATCAACCCCTTTTCTCTGCAACATAGACTCTCAACATTCTTCTCCTTCTCTATCACTTTCGACCTCTCTCTACAACACTGGTGGACTTGGCCTCTCCTTAGTAGCACACACACTCATAGAGCTCTCTATAAAGCTCACTGGAAACAATGTTGCTTTCCCCCACATTGCTCTACTACAATCTTGGGTATTGTTTTACTACAACACACTAATCAATGTTGTCTCTGTCATCCATCACTTTGCCATTCACACTACCTGAATGTACTCCTGCATGGCTTCTCCATCCTTCTATTTCGTATCTTTCTTGAATTTTGTCGCTTCAACATTAAATCAAATAATGGGCTGCGTTCACTCACCAACTATGGATGCATAATTAATTCATATAATGGGTATTTGTGCGATTCTCCATGCTAAGAATTAAATCTCAGTGAATCCTACACACTCCAACAAGGTTTTTGTTCTTTTTGTGAAGAAATATCTTGTCCCAGAGGCTCTGATCTTCATTCAATTCCTCTTTTCACACAATCAAGATCAAGTATGGATTGTGTTATCACCTGGATTGAACATTGGGCTGAAAGGAAGGCAATGCCAGGGTAACCACAAACCATGCTCAGCCAAGTAGCTAGCCCTACTAGGCAAGGAGAGGGCTCTCTATGTAAGGATCTCAGCCAAGATGACTAGATCAAGAAAATGATATTAGGCTAGGTATAGTAGCACAAGGTTTGATTTGATTTTGAATGGTTTTGCTGGATCAAGAGGAGCTGAACAATTAGTGAAAGGAAATTAGGTCAAAATTGCAAGGTTTTGATGGGGCAAGGTAGGCACAAGGCTCAAAACTCTAGGGTTTTATGGGTGAAGTGATTCAAAGACAGGTGAGGAGCTAGAAAGAGCATGTGAGAAACATGGATTCTTCCTAAACTGAAGAAAACATAGACTGTGAATATTTTCCGAAAACAAAGCACAAATATTATGGGTTCTGCTTATCGACTCGAAAACATCCACTTAAAGAGTATGAAATGATGAAATGGAGTCAACAATACATTTTAACACATGAAAACATAAGAAAAACTGAACTGAACATCATACCACATGGATCCCAAAGAAATAGCTGCAACTTTTCATTAATCTCCTGCTAAAACTGATACAAAATGATGTCTACTCAAAGCATAAGCATCCAGCTGAGTCCAACCCTTTACAATGAGAAAGAAGAAGAAGATATAGACATTGATTCAACCTCCTCCCATCCTCAGGGGTTTAATTCCTAAGGATGAGGAACTAATCTAACCAAAACTGAACAAGAAACTGGAATCTAGGCATCCTAACAACTTGCCTCTAAAAGTGAGGAAACTGATTCATTTGTCCTCAAGATAACTTTTAATCTAATGAATCTACCTTCTAGTACTTATTATCCATCATATTTACATGCCTAGTCATAATTTACATCAGTAAAACACCATCCATGAGAGGAAACCCAAAATTATAGTCAAGGCATAGTGAAATGGAAACTCAACACAATTTTTGTTCTATCTGCAGCACCCAAGCTTTATGCCCAACGCTTTTTGCAAGGTCATTTTGGAGGCCTTCTCGGTGTCCAAATTGAGCTCAAGATAGCTCATTGGAAATATATTCAATTCATCTTTCCCGAACATCTTGAATTTTTTCATTTGAAGTTCATTTTCCCCCTCAAAAGCGGATTCTCCCAAGACTGCTTCTTTGTGTCCAAAAGAGGGTTAGAAGGTCATTTTTTTGGTTTTTTTTGACCTTTTGGTTGACCAGTTCTGCTCTAAAAGCTTAGAAAATGCACAGGGTGCATGTAATCATCATTTTGAATCCAAAAATGCTGACCATTTCCTCATTGGATGCCCCTAGGAAAAGCGGAGCCAAAATTTCTGTGTCAAAAATTGCCAAATTCTTCAAAAGGCAAAAATTCTTCAAAACTTGCTCAAAATTTGTGGGAAACACCACCATAAAGTGTCTTGGTTAGCCAAGGAAGATTCAACAAGCAACCTAAGCCTATCACTGTTGTTGGGAAAAGTATCCATTCGGAACGCCCCTATCCCACTCTAAGGTGTGATAGTGCCTTAGCAACAAACAAGGAAAACTACTTGAGTATTCTTCTTTATGAAATGTAAATGAGGAGAAAGGATGTAACTAACCTGTGTCTTTCGCTAGTTTGTTGATCCAATCATTCCTCTCTTCAATGGCTCCCAGCTCCCTGCTCACTCACTGGCCCAGCTTCACCGAATTCCTGCAAGATCACAAGAGAGAGAAACTACACGAAGATATAGATATACATTCATAAAAAGCTCAGGATCAGATTAAGCTAAACATGCAAATATAACAAAACATCATTGATACACAGCATGTAGGAGAAACTCAAATAATTTTATTGATATGATAAGAAAGTCGAAGAGGATATACAACCAAGTGAGTCCCGATCCAGCATCTACCTCCCAGCAAAGGAATCCCTTCCTCTCCTCCAACAAAGCATAAATCACCCAATGTACTAATCTCAATCTCAAACCAACAACAATTCTCTGCAAAGTACAAAATTCCAGCCTCTGGATCTCTGGGATGAGGGATCCATATATAGATGTAAGCAGAGAGGATGAGTCAGCTTATGTTTTGACTTGTGGCTTCTCTCTGTCAGTTCTTGCTTCCACTTGGAGGTTGAGAGCCTCTTACTCATCACTGGTCGAATTCATTGAGGCAAGTGTCATTGAGGAAGATTCTGGAAGCTTCCAGTGTCTGTACACCTCGCAGAATGATACTACCATTTGGAATTTCTCGCTCAGCGCACCCTGGTAGTGCATTTAGGTGCATTGCAACGCACCTAGCTAGTGTACTGGGGTGCATTGCAATGCAGGCAGCTAGTAGAGCATCTGAATTGACCCTGAATTGACTGTTTCTGAGTAGTTTTTGGTGGAGAACTTCTGGGAGAAGCTGTCATTGGTTGACCTTGTTCCTTTAGGGGCAGGAACAACTCTTTTAGGGACTTTGGATACCTTGGATTATGGACATTTCATGCTTAAAGCTGTAAGGCACAAAAATGTCTATAACAGTTGCCCCCTAAAGTTTGAGGCCGTTTATCGGGTGAAATGCTTTATTAGGAGGATCCGAAGTTCATTCAATGCTGGGAGGAGACCTGTAATAAGATACAATACAATACATTATTTTTCATACTGTTTTCATGATCTAGCTGAGGCGGGCATTCCCATGCTTAGCTTTATAAATTCATTTTTATGTACATAGGACAGACAATCATCTGATGGTAGACTGATGATCTTGCTGAAATCATCATCCCTTTGGTAGGATGATTGTCTGTGCTGTAATGCTGTACATGTCAATGTCTTTATTTTTTCCTAAATATATATCGTAGCTCGGATGGATGAAACTAGATCCGGGGTCTTCAATCTCGTCCGATCTTCACTCTAAGTACAAGTCGATCCATGTGAGAAATGTTTTGAAGTCGAACATGGAAAGACATCGCTTGATTACCAGTCAATGATGTAAACTGTTAACAAGCGCGAGAGGAATCACCGATAATGATGATGACCCTCAAGGTACTGCAGTACAATTCACGTGGTGTGAATAAAGGACTTGGCGTCGAACACCACGCAAAATCTTTCGGTCGAAGGTCATTGATGTATACCTGTCGCCGGAAGTGAGAAACTTGCCATTGAGGCATGCACGCTTCAAAGTACTGAAGGGGGTGTTCCTAGATCAACTTCTTGGATAATGGGCTGATGTCAACAAGAAGCGATCCATCAAAGGAGGGCCTTGATGTATCCCACATTAGTGACACGGAACGGAGCAAATGATTTTGATGGAGGTGAAAACAATCTGATGATATATGGTTCAGGGTGGCGGTCATGAAAGAATGAAGTATAATGTATGGTAGTGGATGGGACACGATTGACTTCTCTGGATGACTTCTCTTGAACATATCGGCGACACTTATATGATGGATTGGTAGCATTTACCCCAAAGGTGGATGGTATGGCGAGACCATGGTGATGCGACCGGTGAATGAAACAACCCAATCCGACTCAGGCACGGAGTGGAAGTGTCATGTTCAAGAGCGACTTGCTACCAATAAAAGTTCTTTGAGTTTCTTCCCAATTTTTCCCCAGTCATTGCTGACCAGTACCTCTTTATTTTTGTCAAGCTTGAGGAGGATAACATATGCTTGTTCTATAATTTGCCCTTCGGGCAAACCCATCGCTATGTTTTAACGAGCCTAGCGATAGTGAAACTCGTTCTCGTCTAAAGACAAGTTTGTCACTATTAATGTTTTTAACGAGTCTAACGACAAAGATAACTCGATCCTTTTCATTTTTAGAGAGTCTGAAAAGGTACGTAAAGTTAACTCCGAAATTCCTTTTTCGTCATCTAATCCCTTAAGTCCAAAAAAGTATAAAACAATACAGAAGGGATGAAATTTCGATAGTTTTAACGAGCCGAACAAAACAAGCGCTCGATCTTTTTGTGCAATAATCCCTCAGGTCCAAAAAGATTAAAATCTAGAGGAGGGATAGCACTTTCGGTCACTTTAACGAGCTGGAAGGCCAAAACTCGGCAATCTTTTCATATTTTACGAGTCATATGAAAAGAGCTTAAAGAAGACTCGTCTTTTGAGGAACGAGTGATAAAATGGATAGCAGCTGATTCCAGGTAAGGGTTGCAATTTTCCAAGCATGGTAGTGTCACAAGGATGGCTAGTGAAAGCACTCTTCGCAGCTGTTCCTCAAAATGGGTAAACAATCAATTGGAGGTGAATGATCGGCCAATGGAAAAGTGGAGGTGATGGTGCAAACACGACCAAGGCTTTAATGGCTGATAATGTTACATTCACGGTGGTTATTTACCGGAGGATAGTTCATTTTTTAACGAGCTTAAACGCGGATTGAAACACTTGCTCGATCTTATGTTTATTTTTTAACGAGCATGAACTATGCGCTAAAACTGCTCGATTAATCCAGTCATATGATAAGAATGTCTCATGTAAGATGCCAATTTTTATGGAGCTTGTGCCTTACAAAGCTATGCCCCGCATCCTTTCGTTATGCAAGTTCGGAAACGACTAATCCTACGAGTTTAAAGGGTTAGACCTACGGGTTTAAAGGGAAGACCTAAAAATTTAAAAAATAAATAGCTGCCCCTTGCTTGCACTTCAAAAGGTTTGCATGCCCCCAGGTATAAAATAGAGTTTCAAGGTTACCCCTCAATTTGCAGGAAAAACATTTGTTTAACCGGGAGAGGCCTACCTCTTTCAGGTTACCAAAGATTGTCTCATTTTCGTAGCAAACAAAACACTTCTTTGGCGATGTCTACCGAGATAGACAAAGGTGAGTGAAAACGAGCGCCAAACACATAACTTTGACAAAAGAATCTTATTCTAGAACAACCCCTCTTCCAATCACGGACGGGGTACGGACTAGTCATATTCTCTCGTGGAAACCTACCCTATACCCGAAGTTTTCCTGCCGAAGCAGACCAGGACGCATGCCCCCTGGGTTCCAGTCATATCCTTCCGAATCACTCGCGCTCATCGGGAGGACGGACCATGGGTTGAGACATTTCTTGCGCGAAGAGACCATTTAGGGATGGTATATGACTATTTGCGATGTGTGATCCGGGAAATGAAAGCTGGTCCACGAGCTTGACCACTCTTCCTTCGTGCGGAAAACACATTACTCTAAAGAGTGAGGAGATGATGGCTCCCATGCAATAAATATAGTCTCGTCCAAGGAGTAGATTATAATCCAAGGGTCCTTGAACGACCATCACGTTCATTTGAACGGTCTTCCCTTTCAATGTGATAGGCACATTGGGGAGGATCCCTAAAGGTCGACTGGTTCCTTTATCGAAGCCTATCAGATTTCTCATCTCAGGCAAAAGCGATGGCGAACCAAGCGCTTTCCAAGCAATAGAGGAGAGGATACTCACAGAAGCCCCTTCATCTATGATGGTACCAGCCATGACCATTCTATATATTTGGGCGATAATTCTGAATGGTATGCTTGCTGGTAAACGGGGTCTGCCTAGTTGGTTCCAGTCGAAGGATACAACTAGGTTGCTTGGTGGTGGGACCGAGTAGACGGCCGGGTATCACTCTGACGAACTTCCTTCCTGCGATAAAGGAATGGGTGGATTGTCCCCTTGTTCGTCGGAGTCTGTGCTGAGGAAGAGAATTTGGATGGTGTCATCCTTATCCTCTTCAGTGTTTGTATCATTCAAAGATAAAACCTCTGAAGGCAAGACCGGGTCAACTGCCGCCTTGACCTTTTGACTTTCGTTGGGTATGGATTCAGCTGGTTCATCTTCAATGACCGGCGCTTCAGCTAACCACTTGAGCGGGCCAGCTGGATTCTCAACTAACGAAGGACTTGGCAAGAGTTTTTTATATCCAGGAGGAAGTCGTAATGGTGAAACCGGACGATCTTCCAAGACTCTTTTAGCCTCGTCTAAGAAGGGACAACGGTGGAGGGCATGGTTGCCTTCGTACAGTCTACAGGGAGGTCTAGCCCTCCCTTTTTGTCCTGGGACTTCACTTTCGCTAGTTGACGGTGTGCTTTCAACATGGCTATCAGAGGTTGACGCCACCGGATTGTGCAAACGGGGAGACCAGTCCCTTAGTATCCGAGGGATGCAGGGACAATCTCTGTGAAAGTGGTCTCCCTTGCAAATGACACATGGCAATTTAGGCCTGGTCAGTGCAGTGTGTGGATTTTCGTTAGACGACACTCGTTTGCCCCTAGTCGCTTTTGACTCCTTCTTCTTCTTCTCTTTCTTCTTCTTTTCCTTCTTCTCTTTAGGAACTTGACTTTTGGCTTTGCCAGCCCCATCAAGCGAAGAGGAAGGAGGAGAGGAAGAATTAGAGGAAGTAGAAGGCTGGTGGGTAACTCTGGACTGGTCTAACTGCTGATTCGACTGTTCAGGAATGGTGGTGTTCTGAACAACATTGGTTGAGAAGAGCCAAACCGGCAAGCCAATTGTCAGTCCTGGAAGCGACAATGTGGCCATATGGGGCGCACCAACATCTCCCCAAGAGGAGAAGGGACTAGGATTTCCACCAAGGGGAATTCCTTGGTTGGTAGGCTCCATTTTCTCAACCTAAAGATCAACGCAGGAAAAAGGGTATGAATATTCCGTTTAAAATAAATTTTAACGACGCTTGGACACAACTTAATTTTTCAATTTTAAAGAGTCGAGAAAAAGCAAAAGATGACTCTAGTCTCCTTCGATTTTTAATGAGCCTGAAGTGACAAGTGCTCAGATGGACCCTTTCCGTTAAGGAGTCTGAAAAGGAACGAAAGGGACTGCTATGGAGTTCTAGGTAGAGGGTGTGCCAAACCTTTCGCAAAACCGCAGAATACTTTTTAAGGTACGGGCGGTCAATCTTCCCGAATGCTGTGTTCAGTGCATTGCGATCAGTAGGGCGGCCGACACGGCTTCCTATGGATAAATGTTTTATGCCTATAGGGGTCTCCCATTATATACTCGACGGTACGTGGGAGAACAATCTGTACTGGCGCTTATCGTCTCTCAGGAGGAATCACCCAACCATCAGCGAGACCGACAGTCACCAGGTTTTACGACGCCGGAACACGTCTCTAGCCTAGACCTCTATGTTGTGCGTTAAGTTACAAAGCGTTGTTAAGTTCATTCAATTTATTTTAGGTTGATCTTTCTTAGAAGTTTGCCTTTTTGGATCACCACGAGATGTAGATATAATTCCTAAATGTAGTCTAAAGATGATAAGCAAGCTTTTATATCTTTTCAACAATGAAAATCCTAGCTACCAGGGGAAAAGAAAGACACAATCTTTTCTCAAAGAGCATAGAGCACACTGTAAATGCACTTTTCCTAAATCAAACCATACAAACTATCAATATGCAAATGCACAAATGCATGTATTTTTTTTCACTTTCTTAATATTGATGCCTAAAAAGAAAGCTGTTGTACAAATTTGAATTCGATTTCAAGTGAAAACACAAACAAGTTTCTTTTTGAAATCAAAAAGACGATTACGACACTTTATGATTTTGAAGTAAACACTTGTTTCGACACTAGAAATTCATAAATTCAAACCAAAAGACAAAAGTAAAAGCGCAATCAACTGTCAACAGCAAACAAACTTACTCCTAAGATCAAAACGACACTTACGACAGGTCTAGATCTAAGGGCGACAGTATGACTAGTTTACTTTTGTAATGGGAAACTGCAAATGATGCAAATACACAAAAACAAATACAGTTTCTTTTATACAACTGAGGCGGAATTAAGGCAAAGAAAAATGGTTTTCAGATAGGTACACACACTGATAACAGGCTGCAAAAATCAGAGACAAAACTAAGAAAAAAGAAGCAGAGAACCACAGCTGCACAAGGCAAAGGCTGATCAGCGCACCCCCAGCACAGAGAAACTGAATTGCAGTGCAGGTAGCCCTCTTGGGACCTGCGTTGAAATGCAGAACCTCTTCACAGAGCCTGCGTTGAAGCAGAAACGAGAATTGTCTCTGGGTTCTGGGTCACGGTTTGCAGTTTAATCTACGGTTTTTGGTCGGATAAAAGCTATCAATTAGGTACAATTAGAGGGATGATTTAAAGGAGGACTAAGAGCTATCACAAAGGGCTGTTAGAGAATTTGTGGATCAGTTGTTCAGATCATAAACAGGCCCAGTGAGTGGACTAGAGTAGCAGATCTCTACTTTGCATTTGTAAATGGCAAATGTAGTTCGATTCGCCACTCCTAAGTTTATGAGAAGAACAACAATAGAAACACAAATAAACTAACTAGATACGTTCCCCAGTGGAGACGCCAATTTGTTGTTGGGAAAAGTATCCATTCGAAACGCCCCTACCCCACTCTAAGGTGTGATAGTGCCTTAGCAAAAAACAAGGAAAACTACTTGAGTATTCTTCTTTATGAAATGTAAATGAGGAGAAAGGATGTAACTAACCTGTGTCTTTCGCTAGTTTGTTGATCCAATCATTCCTCTCTTCAATGGCTCCCAGCTCCCTCCTCACTCACCGGCCCAGCTTCACCGAATTCCTGCAAGATCACAAGAGAGAGAAACTACACGAAGATATAGATATACATTCATAAAAAGCTCAGGATCAGATTAAGCTAAACATGCAAATATAACAAAACATCATTGATACACAGCATGTAGGAGAAACTCAAATAATTTTATTGATATGATAAGAAAGTCGAAGAGGATATACAACCAAGTGAGTCCCGATCCAGCATCTACCTCCCAGCAAAGGAATCCCTTCCTCTCCTCCAACAAAGCATAAATCACCCAATGTACTAATCTCAATCTCAAACCAACAACAATTCTCTGCAAAGTACAAAATTCCAGCCTCTGGATCTCTGGGATGAGGGATCCATATATAGATGTAAGCAGAGAGGATGAGTCAGCTTATGTTTTGACTTGTGGCTTCTCTCTGTCAGTTCTTGCTTCCACTTGGAGGTTGAGAGCCTCTTACTCATCACTCGTCGAATTCATTGAGGCAAGTGTCATTGAGGAAGATTCTGGAAGCTTCCAGTGTCTGTACACCTCGCAGAATGATACTGCCATTTGGAATTTCTCGCTCAGCGCACCCTGGTAGTGCATTTAGGTGCATTGCAACGCACCTAGCTAGTGTACTGGGGTGCATTGCAACACAGGCAGCTAGCAGCTAGTAGAGCATCTGAATTGATCCTAAATTGACTGTTTCTGAGTAGTTTTTGGTGGAGAACTTCTGGGAGAAGCTGTCATTGGTTGACCTTGTTCCTTTAGGGGCAGGAACAACTCTTTTAGGGACTTTGGATCCCTTGGATTATGGACATTTCATGCTTAAAGCTGTAAGGCACAAAAATGTCTATAACAATCACCCTCCTTTTTGCCTTTTATTTATTGTTTTAGCCTTGTTTTCATTTGCTTGACCCTTATGTTGCAAATCTTATTCCAGGTCCTGTAATGGCGAGCCAAATGCCTAATGATTTGATTGTCCCTGTTGGCCTTTTGTAGCAGCTTCTCCAAATGCAAATTGACCCCGTCAATCCAAGTTTCTCTATCCTCCTCATTTTCCTTCTCAATTATTTGTTTTGCAGTCAAGGTAGCCGGTGTTTCTTCCTCTTGCATTACTAACTTTCCCTTGTCACTTTGCCTCTTTGCTTTGAGAAGTTCCAGCTCCATGAAGACTTGTTTGTCACTTAGCTGCTTGTTCTCTTGCTCAAGGTATGAAATGACATACTTAGCTCTTGCCAAGCCATCCATCAGTGCTTGGATCTGTGCATCTTTTTCCCTTATGGTTATGTTTTTGTTTGTTGCCTCATCTTGAGCCTCCAAGTTAACTATCTCAATGCCATGATGGATGTGTGGTTGTTATGGTTCGACATCTTCAATCAAATCAAAATATATTTCCTTGTCATCATCAAGGCTTTCCTCCAACACCTTTTCTGTCCCTTTATGCAGTTGTTGCACCTGTTGTACCTGTTGCGTCGATGAAGAAGGCAAATCCCCTTCCACATTTTGTGGAGCAAGCATTTGCCTATGAGCAGATGAAGAAGGCAAGGCCCCTTCCACATTAAGTGGAATAAACACTTGCCTATCTGCTGCAAACAACTTTCTAGCTCCTCTTTGATATGTCTTGTAGGCTTCTGGCTTGTCAACAACTTTAGTCTCTTTAACCTTCTCATCTTTCTTTACTTTGGCACTGCTGGAAGGCCTTTCTGCCTCTTGAGGCACCAGTGGAGGAATCTGAGGACCATTTAAGATGTCATTGGCAATAAATGTATCCCAGGAGATTTTGAGGAGGTTGAGATGATGTAGCACAATCATCTTAATCAGGGAATAGGATATATACTACTCATCTGCTGGCGGTATGGCTTTTTCTGTACAATGTAGGCCATCTTCTCAATGTTCTTGAATAAGAAATATGGGATGCTCAACATTTCACCCTTGTGAAGTGCATAAGAAGCCTAATGTGATAGGTGTACAACCTAAAAAATCTGCCCTCACATGTAAAATACTTCATAATGATCCTCATCATCGGGTCATACTTGTCTTCAAGGAACTTGAAAGGAAAGGTCCTCTTCTTTTCATTTTTGTACCTGGATTTGATGTATGGCTCATAGTAGTGCTCATCCAAATCTTGTGCCTTATACCATTTTCCCCCAAATTTGGAATCCCTGTAGCATCAACAATGATGGAGGATGAAATTGTAAATTTCACCCCGACAAGAGTTACCTTGTTATCACAGAGATTGGCTACAAAAATCCTGGTCAGCTCAAGATGATGTTGAACTCTTTCCACCTGCTCACAAAACTCATAACGCCCTAGATGTTTGAAACAAGTGGCAATCATATGAGAAGCCTGTGACTCTATGATGTTTGATGGTTCCTCCCTGATAATTCTGCCTCCCTTATGTGGTTTTCTCTAATGCTGAGGTTCATCTCCCATGCTTTCACTACCACTGTTTTCTTCCTCCTCATAATCTCTATCCTCTTTGTCCATGTTTGTCGAATTTTGAAGCTATGTAACCCTAGAGAAGGTAATCAAGGAATGAGTTATGGTGAACAGGGATAGGGGAGGGGAGATGAGCTTATGTGGTGTAGGATGGAATATAAATGATATGAGAATGAGAAGGAGGGTATTCTTCTTTGATGGGACTGTTTAGTAAATAGGGTTTTAGGATTTTTCTTTATGGATTAGGGAATAAGGGATATGGAGGGATTTGTTTGAGGGAATTAAGGTAAAAGGGATATGGAGGGATTTATAGGAGGGATTAGGGTTTAAGGAATAGGTGGAGGGATGTATAGGAGGTATTAGGGTTCAAGGAATAGGTGGAGGGATTTATAGGAGGGATTAGGGTTTAAGGAATAGGTGGAGGGATTTGTAGGCAATCTAGGGTTTGATTTTTGAAATATCAAACCAACTTCAAAATGATGAATTGAATGCCAAGAGGATAGCTTAGAGATTACACTTACTTTTTTATAAGCTATAGAAGGAAAAAAACATGTTTTGAGTGGTTGATAGGGTGTTTTGGCACTTGTTGACCCTATGCGCAACATCACCTACAGGTGCGTAGCGCTCTGGCTCTATGCGTAGCGCTGTTCAAATTTTCACTGGAGAAACTACCCTATGAGTAGCACTCCATCCCTATGCACAATGCTCCAGCCTCTGTGTGTAGTGCTTTGTCTTCTATGCGCAACACCTCTTCTCCTATGCACAATGCCTCTTCTTCTATGTGTAGCACCTCTTTTCCTATGCGCAATGCCTCTTCTTTGCTTAGCCACCAATTGGCCTCAATTCCCATCTCTCCTTCAATGCTTTTCTTTCTCTTTGTCAAATGAGAGTGATGAATTTGGAAAAGGAATTTGACATCTTATGTAGAGGTTGATTTTGATTTTTCATTAGAAAAATCCACTTTATAATGTTTTAGAACTTTTTATTCTTTCCTCCAAATCTCTGTTTAATACCTTTCTCTCTTTGTCTCTTTTCAGGTGGATGATGCTTGGATTGAATTGATTTCTTCAATGGTTTCATTTTCTTGCAGCAAGGAGAAATGTTTGGGGTAGCTGGGAACACTTATTACATAAAATGGATTGAATTACCTCAAAAGAATATAAATTAACTAAAAATACTTTGTTTTCATCTCAAAAACATGTTTTTGAGATGAAAATTACATTAGTGACAAAATATATTTGTACAATCATCATGACTTACTGGAAATCACTCTTTGTTTATTGGTCATCCTCATACCTTTGCTACCCTTTATTTACACTTGAAATCATGCTTTTGACCTTGGAAATGAACCCTAAGACCTAATGGAAATACCTTGGAAATGAACCCTAAAACCTAATGGAAAGACAACTGCCTTGACACCTAAAGTAACATATTTGAAACCTCAACTGAATACAACATGGAAATGGGTCAACAAATGTACCTCATGAGGGAAGATTTGATTTTCTAAGAAAAATACAACCATCAGTGGACCATTTTAACATGACCTAATGGAATGATCCAAAATTCAGTATGAGACACCTAAAATGAAAATGCAAAGAGCAGATTTGATCCCTGATGGAAGTATGCATATACTGACACTAACATTGGCCTTATTGGGGATGGAAGCTCCTTGGAGGTGTCAAGAACACCGTGGAACAAGTGCCTAGATGATTGGGCCAATAACAAATGAAAGACATAATTTTTTTTTTTAAAATTAAAAAAAAAATGACGACTCAATACAAACTGAAGATTGACTCAAAAACCAACTAAACTCAACACAAATCATTTAAGCTTTATAGCCTTCACTTCGGGCCCCAAGATCAAATGACATTGTACTTCAAATATTGCAAGGAAAGCAAACTGGTATATACAATGACAGTGAAGCTACTTCAACAAACTACATCAGAAATAGTAGTGTTTTAGGAGCCTATCATTCACTAGTCCTCCTGAGCATTATTGACCATCAATTTCCTTTAATAAAAATGCATTATGTCCTCTATAGGCTGAGATTTTATACGGTCCTTTCCATAGATTTTCAAACTTACCATGCTTTCCTTTTTCTTCATTTCGTGCATCCCATCGCAGCACTACATCTTCCAGCTGAAACTTTTCTACCTTGGTTTTGCAGTCATAAATCTTCTTTATCTTCTCTTGCAGTCGGAAAGTGTTTTGAGAAACCTCTTCTCTTGTTTATTGAAGGTGAATCATTTGATTGATCTAGCGCTGAATATCATCCTCTTCACTGCCATCTTCTTGCAACAATCTCATGACCAGGACTACAAGGGATGTGGGAAACACTGTATCAGTACCATAAACCAATTCAAAAGGCAACATACCTATTGATTTCTTGCTACTCACTCTGTCGGCCCACAAAGCATTGACAAGCTTCCGATGCCAATTCCTTTTGTTTGCTTCCAACATCTTCTTAATAATGTTTACCAAAGATTTATTTGAAGACTTAGCTAGTCTGTTGCCCTACGGGTAGTATGCCATGGAATGACCCAATGTGATGTTGTCTTTGTTGCAAAACTCAGCCATTATCTTCGACTTAAATGCTGTTGCATTATTTGTAATAATCTTGTGAGGGAAACCAAAACAAGACAAGATATTGGACTCTAAAAACTGAATGATTACCGTGTCCATAGCTTGCCTTGTCGGAATGGCTTCGATCCATTTGGTGAAGTAATCGGTAGCCGTCAAAATCCATCTGTGTTGTGCTGATGATGTAGGATGAATTTCTCCTATGAAATCAAACCCCCAGTGTTGGAAAGGTGCATTAAATCAGTTTCAGAGGAAGAGGAAGCAACTTCCTTTTTACTTGAAAAACTTGGCATTCGTGGCAGCTCATGACTGTCTTATATAAATCTGAAAACAATGACGGCAAATAATATCATGCTCTCAAGATTTTATTAGCTATTGTTTTCCAAAACAAGTTATCCCCACAATCTCCTCTATGGAAATCATTCATTACTTGCTAAGCTTCATTTTCAACCAAACAATTAAGGAGAACCCCTCCTGGATCTTTCCAATAGAGAGCACCATTTAAAATGCATAATTTTGTAGACTTTAGTTTTAGTGATATACCTCTACTTCTTGACATTCTAGGAGGAGGAAAAAGATGTTGAAGAACATATACTATATCGGAATACCAAGGTGAGTTGAGAAACATCTCCAATACCTGAATGAGTGTGCCACCATCTTCGTCATATAACATTACTGCAATGATATTTATGTATAGAGCATTAAGATTCGACTTAGCCATGCATTTTTCCAAGCCTTGACCTTTGATCACTTTGGTAGGGTTAATCTCAAGATCATACTCTAACATCGTTGCTATCCACTTACCCCTTCTTCCCTCCGAATTGGTTTGCATGAAGACATCTTTGACAGCTGCAGTAGGAACATATGCTATGGTAGGCAAATGCAGAATATAAACTCGGAAATCCTTCAATGCCTTTATAAGAGACAAAGTTTGTTTCTCAATGATGTTATATCATAAAGCAACATCTCTGATAGTCCGACTAAAAATGAAATGGGTTTTTCCACCTGATCCTTCTTTTGCATCAACACTGCAGCTAAAGTGTGCTCAGATGCAAATGAAAATATAATAAAATCATGAGTATAATCAAGACTGATCAAAACTACAGTTGTGGTCAAAGCAAGATTTACCACATTGAAAGATTTCATGGCATCCTCAGTCCATTTCACAGTTTTGTCCTTCTTCAACATATTAGTTAACTCACGTAAATTCTCAGCTAAATTTGGTATAAATCTGCGTAAGAAGTTCATCTTACCATTGAAAGCTTGAATTTCCTTTTTGTTGCGCGGAAAGTCTATTTGCTGGATTGCATCCACCCTTGAAGGATCAATGCAAATACCATCTTTAGAAATTATATGACCAAGGAGTTTACCTTCCTCCATGGAAAAGAGACTCTTCTTTGGATTTAAATAAATCCTGAACTTCTTGCATTTTTGAAAAACAATCCTCAGGTGGTGTAAATGCTCATCATTAGAACCAGAAAATATTGTCAAGTCATCTAAATAAACTACCAAGAAAACATCCTTCTCATTAGTGAAAGCTATATCCATGGCCCGCTGAAAAGTGGCCCCGGCATTCTTCAACCCAAATGGCATCTTGGCATACTGAAAAGTTCCCCATGGTGTTGTGAAGGTAGTTTTGTCTTGGTATTTTTCGTGCACTAAGATCTAATTGTAACTTGAGTTGCCATCTAGTAGTGACATCCATGATGCCCCAACCACTCTTTGCAGAATATGGTCCATCTTAGGAAGAGGGTAATTATATTTCATGGATACTTTATTTAGGTTCCAGAAATCAATGCACAACCTTATCTCTCCAGTCCTTTTTTGTACCAGGACCAAATTTGAAATCCAAGTAGAGAATCTAATTGGAACAATGATACCAGCTTTAAACAATCTATTTACCTCTTTCTCGATGGATGGTAGCAGCTTTGGATTGATTCTCCTCAACTTTTGTCTAAATTTTTTTTGATTTGGCTTGATAGGAATGGTATGTTGAAAGATGTTATTGTCATATACCTTCAAATATGAGTAATCCCATGCAAAAACATTAGAAAATTCAGAAAGAAATTTAACATACTTAGCCTTTGACTCAGGAGATAATGTTTTTGATAACTTAACAAGCTTGGGCTAGTCCGTTGTCTCAATGTTTACATCTTCAACTCCTTTGTTATTAGGAACCAAGGTTGGTTTTCTCGCCACATCATCTTGATAAAACAACTCCTCTAAAGGTATAAGACCTCTAGGAATAACATTATCCTTCAGCTGTAAAACATCCATCTAATTTACCTCAATGTCTTGTTCACCAGAATCAACATCATTAATGAAAGCATTCCTAAACTTCCCTTCATTCTGCAAAAAGGAATTAATTTCATTGTCATCCTAGAAAACTTGCCAATATCTCATATTATCAGGAATAGTAGGCCTATGTTTGACATGAATTTCAAATTTATTGCTAGAATTCATTGGAATTTTCAGATTGCTCGTTGTTTTAGCAAGTGAATAGCCAATGATATTTTGACTTCTCGGCACTGCTGTCAAGGTATATTTTGGAAAAATTTTCAAGATATCCAGGACTATGTTCCTATAAGCTCTCATCCGTGGATGCTTCGCTTGATATTCTCCTTTTACTTGTTTAATCACTAGCTCTGAATCACCATAAACAAAAATCCTTTTCACACCCAACTTCTTCAAAATTTTTAGACCTGTAATCAATGCCTCGTACTCTGCTTCATTATTAGAGCAATCGAAAGCTAATTTATAGGAACACACTCTAACATTACTTGGGACTTTGTCTGGCTGAAAAATAGGACTTTGAATCCAAATTCCAATACCTGCACCATCTTTACCCAAAGCACCATCGAAGTCCATGCTCCAAAGGCTAGCTTCATCTTCCAGATGTTGGAATTCTACTTTAGTTTCGATCTTACCTTTGTTGGTTGCTTCATTTGCCTACTCTTCACTGACTTTCTGCTCCTGTGGAGGCTGCTCAGAAGGAATTGCCATTTTTTCCTTTTCTTGATTAAGAACTTCTCTAAAACTCTCGGAAATTTCTGGTACATCATCTACTTCTACAAGTTGAATATCTACATCATTCAATCCACTATCAGTGTACAAAACAAAAGACTCTAAATATGTATGTACAACATTTATCGAATGATTTATGGGCTTCTCTTTACTAGTGATCATAAACTTCATATTCTTTTCCCAGTACAATTTCCTCAATTGGTCGAAAACAAGGATTGTAGGATAAGAGAAGTCAAGTTGTAAAGTTCCTTTGAGTTTGGATCCCCATGATTTAGAAAAAAACATACCAAATTAAGGTGGTATATCAGCTACTACCACATCCATCAAGACATTCTTGGTTGGGATTTGATCTAAGGAAACCACCAAATCTTTGATGAGACCAATGTAGCAAACTCTATCAGAATCAAATGAATACAAATCATGATATTTTCGGGTGATATCTAGGCCCAACTTTTCCATGATGGCCTTGGGCATCAAATTGTGGGAAGCTTTGGAATCAAGCATAACATTATGAAGAATATACTTATGCAGTCTAAGACTCAAATAAAAGGGCAGGACTTCGCTATCTTCTAGCTGACCTTCAATAGTTGGACCAAAAATAAGTTCATGGTGATCGTCCTCAACATTCACCATGTCAGACAAAGGATCAATTTGTAGTATTCTAGATACATGGTGTTTGTAATGGCTATTCTTAACAAGCTCAGTCAAAGAAATTGACACTTTCAATTTAGTAATTTCACTTTCTAAATTAAAATACGTGACTTTTTCTACCTCTTTGACACCGATGTCCCTCTTATCTGTTTGCTCCTTCATTGCACTATCCTTTTACTGATTGTCTTTCTCTTTTGTAGCTGTACTTGTTGATGGCTGATTTACCTTGTTGGAATTCTGATCGGCAAGCTCCTTTCCCTTTTCTGATTGTTTGGGGGATCATTCTTTGATTAAACATCCTTCCTCTTATGAATAGGATTGACCGATACATCTCTGCTCCTCAAAGGATACTGTCTCTGTTGTGTGCTCAAAGCATTCATGTAACCACACTGATAATCATTAGATTCGGCCTCCAAAACAACATCATCTTCCAAGAAGTAGTCCTCATCCTTTTGAATGTCGGAACTTTCTGCATACTCTTCATCTTTGGTCAGAAATATAGACATACCATCAGCAGTGAAAAAGTGATTTGTTTCAATTACTGGATCTTCCTCATCTTCTTCTTCTACTCATTGAGCATAATTCTGTTGTAAGGGAGTTTTGATTTGCTGTTGTTGTTGCGCTGGTTGTTCAGGTGCTTTTTGCTGTCTTCGCTTGATTCAGAATTGGGGCTGTTGTTGCCCTCTAAAGTTCGGGTTCCGGATCTGAGGTTTAGGTCTGTCTATGATGGTCAACCATCCTTTCCATTGTTCGAATCAATGTATCCATTTTTACATCTAAATTAGATGCTTCTTCTTTTACAGTCACTCTTTTCTCTGATCTCATTCTTGCTCGTTTGGCCAACAAGTTCGCTTCTACGTTCACAAAATTATTTTGCATGTCTTCTAGAGTTGTAGGATCATGTTCACACAACTGATATGCCATATCAGCATCAAATCCATCTGGAAACTTAAGCAAATCCAATCCCTCTGGTGGTTTGATGTTTGCATGGATATCATTGTACACTGCATTAAATCTTACACAATAATCTTGCACACTCTCGCCAATCTTTCTTTTGATGTTATCATATTCAGACATAATTTTAAGGGGATTATTCTTCACCTCCCACCGATCTAGGAACTACCTGTGGAGGATGGGTAGAGTAGTGCTAAAAGATGCTGGTAGGGCTCTGAACCATTTCTGAACTTCTCCTCCAAAACTTTGTACAAGCAACCTCATCGTCACATCTTCAATTTCAACTTCATGGAGGTCAAAGAAATCATTCATCTTGTCTACGTTCTATTGAGCTGTAATGGTTTGGGTGCCATCAAGAAAAGGTATTTTGGTTTGATAATCAGCGGGAATGGCACTGGGATTTTGAGGTAACACAAGGGGTGCATATCAGGTGTTAGAGTCAGTATTTGCATACTTCCATCAGGGATCAAATTTGCTCTTTACATTTCCATTTTAGGGGTCCCATGCTGAAATTTTTACATCATTTCATTAGGTCATGTCAAACTGATCCATTGAGGGTTGTCTTGTCTTCAAAAAATCAAATTTGTCCCTCATAGAGTATACTTGCCGACCCTTCTTCAGGTTGTCTTCAGTTATCGTTTCATGGTCAATTTGTAATCATGCTTTCATTAGGTCTTAGGGTTTCATTTCCAAGGTCAAGAGCATGATTTAAAAGTGTAAATAAAAGGCAAAAAGTGTATGAGGATGATAAATAAGTCAAGTATGATGGCTAGTAAGTCATAGCCACTATATAATTATCTTTTAAACTAATGTAATTTTCACCTCAAAAACATGTTTTTGAGGTGAAAACAGAGTATTTTGAGTTAATTTGTATTTCTTATGTAATTTTAAGTTACTTTATGTAATAAATGATCCCGGCTACACCAAAGCATCTCTCCTTTCTGCAAGACAAAGAAACACCACAATAATCAGTTCAAGTTGAGCATTATCCACCTGAAAAGAAACAAATAAGGAAAGGCATTAAAAACAGAGTTTTGAAAAAGGTCAAGAAACATTAGAAAGTGGGTTTTTCAAGTGAAAAATCAAAATTTACTCCTATATAAGGTCTCACATTTCATTTTCAAGTTCATCATTCTCATTTGGCAAGCAAGGAGTCAAAAATTGAGGAAGAGAGGAAAGGTTGAGTGAGTTTTGAGGCAAAGGAGAAGTGGAGTTGCACTTCTGGAGGTTGGCACAGCGCGTTTGGAGCAGTGGTGAAGTGGTGTTGCACTTCTATAGTTTGGCACTGCGCGTTTCAGGCATGAGAGTTGGCGCTGCACGTTGACAGGAGGCATTGTGCGTCTGGGCCTAGCGCTGCACATCTGGAGGTTTTCACAGTCCAATTCTACACTGCGCTGCACGTTGAGAGGTGGCGCTGCATGCCTGTAGGAGGTGCTGCGCATTGGGCAAAAAAGGAAAAAAGACCCTCTACCACCTCAAAAAGCTTCAAGATTTCCCTCCTTCCCTTCATACAAGTAATTTTTCCTCCCATACTAAATTTTTGGTTTGCAATCAAACTTTTAAGCATAATTCCCCATGGTAAATGTGAAACCCTAAATTTTTCCCTAGTTATGCCTAAAACCCTAAACCCAGTTATTCCTCCTATCACCTATCACTAAAACTCTAAACTCTTTCCATATATCATTCCATAACATCCACATCCCTTTATCCCTCTTCCCAAAAAGCAATATCTCAAACAAACCAAGCCCTCCCTCTCATTTTTATGATTGCTACTCCCTCATTCATTTTCTAGACCATAAGGTCATCTCCCATCCCCTCACTCCTAAAATCACTCTTGCTCATTCCCTTTATCCCTTTTCTTGGAGTGTACAACCTCAAACCTTGCAAACATGGACAGAGAAGACTGAGACTATGAGGAGGAGGAAAACACAGGCAGTGACAGTTTGACAGATAGACCTCGGCATCAGAGAAAACCACACAAGGGAGGCATAATTATTAGGGAGGATCCATCAAACCTCAGAGAATTGCAGGCCTCTCAGTTAGCTGTCACTTGTTTCAGACATCTAGGGTGCTATGAGTTTTGTGAGAAGGTCGAGAGCGTTCAACACCATCTTGAGATCACCAGGCTCTTTGTAGCCCATCTTCAAGACAACAGGGTGACTCTTGCTGGGGTGACATTCACAGCCTCACCCTCCATTATTGCAGATGCAACTAGGATTCTGGATGTAGGGGAGAAATGGTACAAGGCAAAAGACCTGGATGAAAATTATTATGAGCCTTATATCAAACCCAGGTACAGAAATGAGGTGAAAAGACTTTTTCCTTCTAGATTCCTTGAGGCCAAGTATGCCCCCATGATGAAAATCATCATGAAATATTTCACTTGTGAGGGCAGATTTTCCAGGCTGTACACCTATCACATCAGGCTTCTCATGCATTTTACCAAGTGTTGACATGGCTAATGTATACTATGCGAAGAAGGGGAACTAACCCAATCGCAAGCCCCAATTAGACCTGCTTTCGTTTGGATTGGCTAGCTCTGATGGGTTTTAAGGGACCCCGTAAACCACTGGAACATGTCGAAAGATTGCTTCCGGGAGGAAGACTTCTATTAAATAAAAAATAATGAAATAGCTAACCTCTATGCATTAAATCCTATCTATACTACGTCTAACTACTCTAATCTAGTCCTAGCTACTCTAATCTATCCCGCAATAGCATGATACAGAGGTTTAAACATCTATATATGTTCAGCGGGAGCGTGATAAAGAAGGTTAAACATCATGCATAGATTCAAGTCCAAATGAATCAATCACTGAATTCACAACTGGACAAGACTGTATTAAAGAAAAATTTCCATCCAATCACTCATATAGGAATCCACATTCTTCTATGGAATTAAAACTGCAACTGATGTTTAATTTAGTTTCAAATCAGAGACCATTCACAAGTTAACCTTGAAACTAAATCACATTCAATTTGACAAGACTAATAGTGAACTGTAAGTCATCAATATGCATAAATATAAATGACATTTACATTCATGCCAGTAACAACACTCTGATCCAAAACAATACAATGAGTCTGAAACTAATGGCTCCTTCTTCCCCTGAAAACAGTCCTCCTTATTCACAATAAAGCAACACTGTTCTTCACGAAAATCAAAAGCCATTTTTCCTCTTCGAAGGTAATATTTATGCTAAAAGCTTCTCACTCTTGGTCTTCCCTGCCTCTTCACCTTCCCTCTCCTTCCTTCATTATGCCGATTAGAAGAAGTAGGTGAAACAGTCGGTGTCACTGTCGACACGTAAAGGGAGTTTCTTGTCATTAGGGTGCTTCATTTCCTGGGCACTGAATGGTTATTGATTAGAGAGGATGATTGTTTGTGATCCCTTCATGATGCAATTTGGAGTGGTTTTGTCTTTTGGGAATACATGGGCAACACCTAGACATATGACCGCCACACCACAGAACCCGGTCTTCAAATACACATATCCGTGCGGGCAAGCTCTTTGGATCGGTGCATGCATATTTTGTTTGGAGTCAAACTTGAAGCTTATGCATCCATCCTGAGGTTTCGCTTGCCTTCTCTCATTCCTCACCTGTAGAGACGACCAATGTCAGTTACACATATATAGATATGCTGCAAAATGCTTAAAAAACACAAATTTCACATCCATGAAACATTTATAACATAAAGAATGACAATCAAGAGAGAATCAGCCCCTAGTTTTTAGCTTTATGCATAAATTAAGCCTCACAAGCCAAACTCCGTTTACACTAAAAACTGGTGCAAAACATAGCTGAAATCAAATTGAGGACTAGAAAAATTATATGCTCGACTTTGTCATTATCGGCGGGTCCGGGAGGTTATGGTGCGCTATATATGAAACTTTGGACTGGGCCAATTGCGATATGCAAAATGCTCCAGACCCGATACACACACACACAGATATATATATATATATATATATATATATATATATATATATATATATATATATATATATATATATCGTGGTTGATAAAACCATCGGGTCCGGTAGATGGTAGCGCGCCATATATATAAGCCTTGTGCCTCCCGATAGCGATAAGCGATTAACTCCGGACCTGATATATTATATGATATGCTTAATAGGATCGGTGGGTCCACCACATTGCTGCATACCTTATGTTCAAGCCTTGGGACCCTGCCAATTGCGATATGTGATACGAGAGGCGGACCCGAAAACACATATATGTCAATGTTCATAAATCCCTTCGGGTCCGCAATGTTACCATTCCCTTTGGAAAACCCCGACTTTAATGTTTCATCGCAAACACATGGACAATGGGAAAAATCCGCGTATGGCCGTTGGGGTGGACTTGAAAATCAATATGCCTGGTTTTATAATCATCGGCAGGTCTGGCTTCCGCCTCCCCGCTAACTATATGCCCCCGCGCTCCACCAACATGCGATGAGCGATTGGGAACCAGACCTGATAGTGCATATATTCTAGTTAATAACTCTGTTGGGTCCAGAAGACAGCAGAGTGCTTTATGTAAAGACCTCATACCCAGGCCGATTGCGATATGTAATGGGCTTTCAGACCCGATGATGTATAAAATGCGGTTAACCATGTCGTCGGGTCCGACAGCCGTGAATGCATTATGTTAGTTGCGATAGGCCCCCAAAAGGGATTTATGCATGCTTTGTGAAGGATTTTCATTATAAAGGGTTATAATGAAAATAAAGGGGTGATAGAAGGTTTTGTGTATTAAGTGCATAAACTACTGTAGTGAGGGTGGGGGTGATTATGCGTGTGGGCATAGAAATACCATGAATGCATATGAAGATTGAAAAGTATAATGAAGGGAATGAATGAAGGGCTAAGCTGGGTCAAGAATAAACTATGCAGTAGAGATTTATCAAAGGGGGTCTTAACCATTTAGAAATTAAAGATCTGGCTTGGCAAAGAGCTAAAATCCTTGGGATAGGATAGATCATTCGAAGGAGTGCAAGATTAACTTATAAGGGGACCCATTCAAAATTGATATCAAGGCAAGTTTTAATAGGGTGGTAGTTGTGGCCACAACACCAGGGTGAGGATGTTAAACTTCCCTTATTTCTTGTTCAAGAATATTGAGAAGATGGCCCATTTTGTGCAGAAAAAGCCATACCCTCAGTAGATGAGTAGTCTCTATCATTATTCCCTGATCAAGATGATTGTGCTTCATCATCTTAGCCTCCTCAACATCTCTTGGGAGACCTCTATTGATCATGACATCTTCAAGGGTCCTCAAATTCCTCCACCAGTGTCTCAAGAATCAGGGTGACCTTCTAGCAATGGTCAGGTGAAAACAAACAAGAAGGCCAAAGAGACTAGAGCTACTGAGGTGCCCGGGACCTACATGACATATCAGAGAGGCACAAGGAGATTGTTTGCGGCTGATAGGAAAGTGTTTGCTCCATAGGATGTGGAAAGGACCTTTCCTTCTTCATCAACTCATAGGAAAATGCTAGCTCCATAGGATGTGGAAGGGGCTTTGCCTTCTTCATCAATATAGCAGGTACAGGTGCAGTAGCTGCACAAAGGGAAAGAAAAGATGTCGGAGGAAAGTTTTGATGATGAGGAGGAGGAGAGAGACTTTGATTTGATAGAGCACGATGAGCCAGACCAACATTATACTCAAACAATTGACTTAGAGGCTCAAGATAAAGAAACAATAAAGGACATCATCATACGAGAAAAGGGGGCTCAATTCCAAGCATTGATGGACAATTTGGAGAGAGCCAAGTATGTCATCACATATTTGGAACAAGAGAACAAGCAGTTGAGTGACAAGCAGGTCTTCATGGAGCTGGAACTTCTCAAGATAAAACGACAAAGTGACAAGGAAGCACCAGTCACTTTGTCTCCTATTGAAAAGGAAATTGAGGACGATAGAGAGACTTGGCTTGAGAGAGTAAATTTGCACCTAGAGAAGCTATTGCAGAAGGCCAATAGGGACAACCAAATGATCAGGCACATGGCCTACCACTACAGGACCCGAAACAAAATTTGCAACATGAGGATCAAAAAGATGAAAGCTAAGCTAAGGTAGGCTCTAAAAGGCAAAAAAGAGGAGGATAGGCTTACGTTGCTTGCTGAAGCTTCCTTGGCTCATCAAGATGCTTGATGGTGGTGCTGCTCAGCAATTTTGGTTAGGTTTGGAGAAGATTTTTCTTTTTACAAATTTTGGAACTTGCACACAGAAAATCTGGCTCAATGCGTAGCGCCACTGGCGCCGTGCTTTTCCTAGGGGCATCCAATGGAAAAATCGCTTGCATTTTTGGATTCAAAGCGATGGGTACATGCATCCTATGGATTTTCTATGTTTTTTGGACGCAACTGATCCACCAAAAGGTCAAAAAACACCCTAAAAATGACCTTTCTGCCACTTTTTCGACACACAGAAGCAGTCTTGGGAGAATCAACTTTTGAGGGGTCAAATTAGCTTTAAATGAAGAAATTATAGGCGTTTTGGAAAGAATACTTGAAGACCTTTCCAATGAGATATCATGAACTCAATTTGGATGCCAGGAAGGCTTCCAAAAAAGACCTGAAAGTGGCACTGCGCGTAGGGCAAATTTTTCACAGGATGGCTATTTTTCTATGTTTTCACTGTGTTAGTGGATTTTCGCTCATGGAGGATGTTTTATTGATGCAAATGATGACTTGTCTTGTAAATATGATAGATAATTAGTAGTAGAGGGTAGATTCATTACATCAAAAGTCAATTTGAGCTCAAATGAATTAGTTTTTCACTTTTAGAGGCAAGTTGTTAAGATGCCTATATTCTTGTTTCTTGTTCAGTGTTGGTTAGATTAGCTCCTCATCTTAGGGATTCGACCCCTGAGGATGGGAGGAGGTTGAAACAATGCCTATATATTCTTCTTCTTTCTCATTGTAGATGGTTGGACTCAACTCGATGCTCATACCTTGATTGTACATCATTTTGTAGCAGTTTAGCAGGAGATCAATAAAAATTGCAGCTATTTTTCTAGGATCCATATGGTATGTAGTTTTAGTACAATTTATTCTCTTGTGATCATATGTCAATATGTTTTGTGTATTTCTTTAATCATTTCATTGCTTCTAAGTGAATGTTTTCAAGTTGATAGGAAAAATTTATTACATCACTGCTCTGCTTTGGGGAAATATTCACCATTATATGTTTTCTACAGTTTGGGAAGGATCCATGGTAATCACATGCTCTTCCTAGCCTCTCACCAGTCTTAAAACATGTCACCCATCAAGCCCTAGAGTGATAAACCTTATGCCTACCTTTCCCCATTGAACACCCAGCAATTTTGACCTAATTCCCTAGCCCTAAGCTGTCCAGCTCCTCTTGATCCAGCAAAATCCCTTCAAAATCCAATCAAAACTTTGTGCTACTATACCTAGCCTAAAATCCTTTTCCTGATCTATTCATCTTGTCTTAGATCCTTACAGAGAGAGACCTCTCCTAGCCTAGTAGGGCTAGCTACTTAGCTAAGCATGGTTTGTGGTTACCCTGGCATTGCCTTCCTTCAGCCCGAGGTTCAATCCAGCTGATAAATTAGTGGCGACCATACTGGGGAACGAGTGAAAGGTTTCGTATTCCTTGGGAAAGATCATCAAAATTTAGATCTGATTGCTGATGGTGAACAGTGGTCAGATGCATGCGAAGGTTGAAATCATTCACCTGGTGACTCCAGTGTTGAAAAATCCCAAGGTTCAAAATTTTTATGGCAACTCCACTCTTCAAGAACTAGTAGCCTGAAGAATTTCTTGGTGAATTCATTGTTATCAAAATGGATTCGTTGGCTTGAAGGTATGCTCCCATGAGCCGAGATCACATTCCAGGTTTCCCAAATAAAATTCCTAAGGTAGATTGGCAAAGGAATTTTCCTATGTTTAAAGATGATGATAGGAATGATGCTGCTTTACATCTGGTTAGATTTCACATGCATACTTGCAAGTTGAAGGTTGATTTTCCTGAAGACTGCTTGATGAAGATATTCATGGCCACTCTGGAAGGTGAAGCCCGATCTTGGTATTAATGTTTGCCGCTTGCTTTTATTTACTGTTTAAAGGATTTTCATACCATGTTCTATAAAGAATCTTGTCCATCCTTAATATTAGTTTAGAACTGTTGTAAACATGTTTATAGTTTTATTGAAAATCTTGAGAAAGTTTATGAAGATGATGACTTCATGGACGATGAGATCATGGAAGCCCTGTATGAAAATCCATTTTAGCAGCATAAAGAGAACTTAGAGGATACTTATCAAGATGCTTAGGAAAATTTGCAGCAGGTTCAAGATCTTAGTACAATTGAAAATGATGGGAGACAAGGTCTTATTTCAGATCTGCTCATAGCAGAAGACAGTATGCAGGAAGGTCAAGTTCCAATTTCATATTTTGATGAAGTCAAGTTGGCTATTTCAGATCTAGATTCAGATCGTGATGATGAAGAGTACCTTGTTCTGAATCCCATGAAGGAGAGCTCTGTTGTTGAGATCATTTGGAATGAAGAAAACAAAGTTATTGACCCAAGTGTTCTCATTTCATTAGAACAAAGCCTTCACGAGGAGGTAATCCAGTCATTTTATGAAAAACAAGATGAGATATTTGTTCAAGTAAGTGAAAAATATTCTTTGGATAACTCAGTGGTAAATGATAGAAGCATTCATTTTGAGTTTCAAGAACTATCTGAAGTTTTCCCTCGTATGATTGATGAGTGCGATAAGAAACATGACAATCTGGTTGCCATGTCATATGAAGATGATCAACAATGTATTCAAATTTCAGAAGACCAGGGAATTGAGGACTGTCATTCAGATTTTTCTTCTCATATTTCATGTTTTGAATTGTTATTTCAAGAAGACAATTATTGTTTTAGCAAAATAAAACAAAAAGTACTATCTCCTCTGTCTAAAGATGAGATAGATCAACTCCTGAAAGATCATGTTACAACCCAAGCTAATGTAGGTTTGCAGTGTTCACATCGTCAAGAAGATGTTAGTGAAGCTTCTTTCACTTTTGAAAATGAGGAGAATCTTGAAATTAGATTTATAGATCAGCGAACAGATATTGTTTTCTTTCATGAAGATGATAGGGCTGTCATGTTTGATAATCTTGAAGAATGTTTTCTATTTAAGAATGACTTAGAATATGAAATTAAGGAGTATGATCTTGAGAGAGACAATATGATAGAAATTGAGTTAGAATTTCTCATGCTCGAGGAATTTACAACCAACACTCAGATAGTAGAAGCTTATACTTCTCTATGCCTTCCTATCAATCAGCAACCAACTATTCTTTCAGATCAGAATGAAGGGAGTACTTGTATTTTTGCTACTAGATCCCAAGACAAGCTAGTGCTTCAGGATTTTCAAAATCCCTTTGGCATTATTTTATAAGCATTAGAGAAGATGAATGTTGCCTAGTTCGTTAGCATAGTCCTTGGTCTCAGTTGTTATTGTGAGTTGCCTACATGTACATTGTTCTCCTTGCTTGAGGAAAGTAAGAGCGGAATTTCAGTGAGTAGCCATTTGCTAGATTGGTTACATTGGAAGGTTCACTTCACATGATTGTACATATTTCTTCAATAGGCAGGCGGTTGTCATCAATATTTGAAGCCCTCAAATATTGATGGTCTACTACCATTAATAAGTTTTGTATGTACTTGTTTCAACTAAGTAAGTCTTGAGTCATTTTTTCAGTCAATTTCAAGTCAGTTTCGAGTCAGTTTGTGTCTTTGAGTCATCAATGTTCAGTCATGTATTTTAGATTGAGTTTTTTTTTTTTACACCATGCCCAATGGATAAGGCTACTTGGTCTATGGTGTTATTGGCACCTCCAAGGAGCTACCATCCCCAATGGAGCCAATGTTAGAGTCAGTGTTTGCATACTTCCATCAGGGATCAAATTTTCTCTTTGCATTTCCATTTTAGGGGTCCCATACTGAAATTTTTACATCATTTCATTAGGTCATGTCAAACTGATCCACTGATGGTTGTCTTCTCTTTAGAAAATCAAATTGTTCCCTCATAGAGTATACTTGGTGACCCTTCTTTAGGTTGTCTTGAATTATGGTTTCATGGTCAATTTGTAATCATGCTTTCATTAGATCAGTTTCATTAGGTCTTAGGGTTTCATTTCCAAGGTCAAGAGCATGATTTAAAAGTGTAAATAAAGGGAAGCAAGGGTATGAGGATGATAAATAAGTCAAGTATGATGGCTAGTAAGTCATAGCCACTATATAATTATCTTTTAAACTAATGTAATTTTCACCTCAAAAACATGTTTTTGAGGTGAAAACAGAGTATTTTGAGTTAATTTGTATTTCTTATGTAATTTTAAGTTACTTTATGTAATAAATGATCCTAGCTGCACCAAAGCATATCTCCTTGTTGCAAGACAAAGAAACACTGCAAAAATCAGTTCAAGTTGAGCATTATCCACCTGAAAAGAAACAAAGAAGGAAAGGCATTAAAAACAGAGTTTTGAAAAAGGTCAAGAAACATTAGAAAGTGGGTTTTTCAAGTGAAAAATCAAAATTTACTCCTATATAAGGTCTCACATTTCATTTTCAAGTTCATCATTCTCATTTGGCAAGCAAGGAGTCAAAAAGTGAGGAAAAGAGGAAAGGTTGAGTGAGTTTTGGGCAAAGGAGAAGTGGTGCTGCGCTTTTGGAGGTTGGCGCTGCACGTTTGGAGCAGTGGTGAAGTGGAAATGTGCTTCTACAGTCTGGCATTGCACGTTTCAGGCAAGAGAGTTGGCACTGCGTGTTGAGAGGAGGTGTTGTGCATCTGGGCCCGGCGTTGCGCATCTGGAGGTTTCCACAATGCAATTTTACACTGCGTTGTGCATTGAGAGGTGGCGCTGCGCGCCTGTAGGAGGCACTGTGCATTGGGAAAAAAATGCCAAAAGACCTTCTACCACCTCAAAAAACTTCAAGATTGCCCTCCTTCCCTTCATACAAGTAAGTTTTCCTCCCATACTACATTGTTGGTTTGCAATCAAACTTTTAAGCATAATTCCCCATGGTAAATGTGAAACCCTAAATTTTCCCCTAGTTATGCCTAAAACCCTAAACCCAATTATTCCTCCTATCACCTATCACTAAAACTCTAAACTCTTTCCCTATATCATTCCATAACATCCACATCCCTTTATCCCTCTTCCCAAAAAGCAATATCTCAAACAAACCAAGCCCTCCCTCTCATTTTTATGATTCCTACTCCCTCATTCATTTTC
The DNA here is from genome assembly GCA_031772625.1 of Pinus tabuliformis. Taxonomy (NCBI): domain Eukaryota; kingdom Viridiplantae; phylum Streptophyta; class Pinopsida; order Pinales; family Pinaceae; genus Pinus; species Pinus tabuliformis. The sequence continues at coordinate 991,407,681 of CM062819.1, read as the reverse complement.
TAGCCCATAAGGTCATCTCCCATCCCCTCACTCCTAAAATCACTCTTGCTCATTCCCTTTATCCCTTTTCTTGGAGTGTACAGCCTCAAACCTTGCAAACATGGATAGAGAAGATCGATACTATGAGGAGGAGGAAAACACAGGCAATGACAATTTAACAGATAGACCTCGGCATCAGAGAAAACCACACAAGGGAGGCATAATTATTAGGGAGGAGCCATCAAACCTTAGAGAATTGCAGGCCTCTCAGTTAGTTGTCACTTGTTTCATACATCTAGGGTGCTATGAGTTTTGTGAGCAGGTAGAGAGAGTTCAACACCATCCTGAGCTCACCAGGCTCTTTGTAGCCCATCTTCAGGACAACAGGGTGACTCTTGCTGGGGTGACATTCACAATATCACCCTCCATTATTACAGATGCAACCAGGATTCCAGATGTAGGGGAGAAATGGTACAAGGCACAAGACCTGGATGAACATTATTATGAGCCTTATATCAAACCTAGGTACAGAAATGAGGCGAAAATACTTTTTCCTTTCAAATTCCTTGAGGACAAGTATGCCCCCATGATGAAAATCATCATGAAATATTTCACTTGTGAGGGTAAATTTTCCAGGTTGTACACCTATCACATCAAGCTTCTCATGCATTTTACTAGGGTGGGGATGTTAAACCTCCCTTATTTCTTATTCAGGAATATTGAGAAGATGGCCCATTTTGTGCAGAAAAAGCCATACCCTCAGTAGATGAGAAATCTCTATCAAAATTCCCTGATCAAGATGATTGTGCTTCATCATCTTAGCCTCCTCAACATCTCTTGGGAGACAATTATTGATCATGACATCTTCAGGGGTCCTCAAATTCATCCACCATTGTCTTAGGAATCAGGGGGACCTTCTAGCAGTGCTCAAGTGAAAACAGACGAGAAGGCCAAAGAGACTAGAGCTACTGATGTGCCTGGGACCTACATGAAATATCGGAGAGGTGCAAGGAGATTGTTTGTATTTGATAGGAAAGTGTTTTCTCCACAGGATGTGGAAGGGACCTTGCCTTCTTCATCAAGTCATAGGCAAATGCTAGCTCCATAGGATGTGGAAGGGGCTTTTCCTCCTTCATCAACATAGTAGGTACAGGTGCAACAACTACATAAACGGAAAGAAAAGATGTCGGAGGAAAGTTTTGATGATGAGGAGGAAGAGAGAGACTTTAGTTTGATAGAGCACGATGAGCTGGAGTAGCATTATACTCAAACAATTGACTTAGAGGCTTAGGATAAAGAAACAATAAAGGACATCACCATACAGGAAAAGGAGGCTCAAGTCCAAGAGTTGATGGAAAATTTGGAGAGAGCCAAGTATGTCATCACATATTTGGAACAAGAGCACAAGCAGTTGAGTGACAAGTAGGTCTCCATGGAGCTGGAACTTCTCAAGGTAAAACGACAAAGTGATAAGGAGGCACTGATCACTTTATCTCCTATTAAAAATGAAATTGAGGACGATAGAGAGACTTGGCTTGAGAGAGTAAATTTGCACCTGGAGAAGATCTTGCGGAAGGCCAATAGGGATAACCAGATGATCAGGCACATGGCCTACCACTACAATACCCGGAACAAAATTTGCAACATGAGAATCAAAAAGATGAACGCTAGGCTAAGGCGGGCCCTAAAAGGCAAAAAAGAGGAGGATAGGCTTAGGTTTCTTGCTGAAAATTCCTTGGCTCATTAAGATGCTTGATGGTGGTGCTTCTCACCAATTTTGGTCAAGTTTGGAGAAGATTTTTCTTTTGCAAATTTTGGAAATTGCACACATAGAAAAGCTGGCTCAATGCACAACGCCACTGGCACTGCTCTTTTCCTAGGGGCATCCAATGGAAATGGCTTGAATTTTTGGATTCAGAGTGATGATTACATGCATCCTATGGATTTTCTAAGTTCTTGGGGTAGAATGGGTCCACCAAAAAGTCAAAAAACATCTTAAAAATGACCTTTCTGCCACTTTTTGGACACACAGAAGCAGTCTTGGGAGAATCGACTTTTGAGGGGTCAAATGAGCTTCAAATGAAGAAATTCCAGGTGTTTTGGAAATAATACTTTAATGCATTTCCAATGAGCTATCATGAGATCAATTTGGATGTCGGGAAGGCTTCCAAAAATGACCTAAAAGTGGCACTGCGCGTTGGGCCAGTGGCGTTGCGTGTAGGGAAAATTTTACACAAGATGGCTATTTTTCTATGTTTTGACTGTTTTCGTGGATTTTCTCTCATGGAGGATGTTTTAATGATGCAAATGATGACTTGGCTTGTAAATATGATAGATAATTAGTAGTAGAGGGTAGATTCATTACATCAAAAGTCTATTTGAGCTCAAATGAATCAGTTTTTCACTTTTAGAGGCAAGTTGTTAAGATGCCTATATTCTTGTTTCTTGTTCAGTGTTGGTTATGTTAGCTCCTCATCTTATGGATTCGACCCCTTAGGATGGGAGTAGGTTGAAACAATTCCTATATCTTCTTCTTCTTTCTCATTGTAGAGGGTTGGACTCAGCTGGATGCTCATACCTTGATTGTACATCATTTCGTAGTAGTTTAGCAGGAGATTAATAAAAAATGCAGCTATTTTTTTGGGATCCATGTGGTATGGAGTTTTAATACAGTTTCTTCTCTTGTGATCATATGTTAATATGTTTTTTGTATTTCGTTAATCATTTCATTGCTTCTAAGTGAATGTTTTCAAGTTGATAGGTAGAATTCATTACATCACTGCTCTGCTTTGGGGAAATATTCACCATTATATGTTTTCTACAGTTTGGGAAGGATCCATGGTAATCACATGCTCTTCCTAGCCTCTCACCAATCTTAAAACATCTCACCCATCAAGCCCTAGAGTGCTAAACCTTATGCCTACCTTGCCCCATTGAACACCCTGCAATTTTGACCTAATTCCCTAGCCCTAAACTGTCCAGCTCCTCTTGATCCAGCAAAACCCCTTCAAAATCCAATCAAAACTTTGTGCTACTATACCTAGCCTAAAATCCTTTTCCTGATCCAGTCATCTTGGCTGAGATCCTTACGGAGAGAGCCCTCTCCCGACCTAGTAGGGCTAGCTACTTGGCTAAGCGTGGTTTGTGGTTACCTTGGCATTGCCTTCCTTCAGCCTGAGGTTCAATCCAGGTGATAACATAGGGCAGCCATAACTGGATGTGGGGGAGGTGGTGGATTTAAAGCAAGGATTGGGATATTTGGTATACCTAAAGGGGGATTAACGATAGCTTGAGTGGTGTGAACAATCTGTGAAGAAGAAGGTAGGGGGTGAGAGATGGTTTGGGTGGCGGTAGATGCAAAGGAGATATTTCGAAAATCAAAATATGGCCTATGAGTCTTATTTTTCACCCAAGTGTTTAAATTTGAAGAGAGGTTTTGCAACTGATCAAGAGTATGAATAAGTTGTGACCCTAATTTATTTCGTGAAAACAAGTCTTCATCGGGGTTGTTAAAAGATATAGAGGAATCAACAACTGTCTGATCAATCCAACTTAATGATTTACTGCGAAATAAAATTTGCTCAAAATTAACATCAAACTCAACGTCTTGCAAAGTGTCTAACCTTCCTGGGAGTGAATTTACACAAGGAATGAAATCTTCACTTGATTGTTGTTCTACTAAACTAGATTTCTTTGTAGTCTTCTTAGATTTTCACCCAATTTTATGAGAGTCACTGACAATGGTTGGAGGATTTAGATGTTCTTTCGAGAAGCCAGTATGTCTAACTTTGAAATTTTATATATTGCTTTACAACTTTCCAATTCAACCTAGTAAATTCTAAAACCCATCATCCGTAAGCTTAAGAATTCAAATGAAACATCTCACTTGGGTGATTAACTTCTGATCTTTCTTCCCCAGTATGGTTGCCACTATGTTATCACTTGGATTGAACCTCAGGACGAAAGGAAGGCAATGCCAGGGTAACCACAAACCACGCTTAGCCAAGTAGCTAGCCCTACTAGGCTAGGAGAGGGCTCTCTACGTAAGGATCTCAGCCAAGATGACTGGATCAGGAAAATGATATTAGGATAGGTATAGTACCATAGGGTTTGATTTGATTTTGAAGGGTTTTTCTGGATCAGGAGGAGACAGACAGTTAGGGCAAGGAAATTAGGTCAAAATTGCAGGGTTTCGATGGGGTAAGGTAGGCACAAGGCTCAAAACTCTAGGGTTTGATGGGTGAAGTGATTCAAAGATAGGTGAGGAGCTAGAAGAGCATGTGAGAAACATGGATTCTTCCTAAACTAAAGAAAACATAGACTGTGAATATTTTCCGAAAACAAAGCACAAATATTATGGGTTCTACTTATCCACTCGAAAAAATCCACTTAAAGAGTATGAAATGATGAAATGGAGTCAACAATACATTTTAACACATTGAAACATAAGAAAAATTGAACTGAACATCATACCACATGGATCCCAAAGAAATAGCTGTAACTTTTCATTAATCTCCTTCTAAAACTGATACAAAATGATGTCTACTCAAAGCATAAGCATCCAACTGAGTCCAACCCTTTACAATGAGAAAGAAGAAGAAGATATAGACATTGATTCAACCTCCTCCCATCCTTAGGGGTCGAATTCCTAATGATGAGGAACTAATCTAACCAAAACTGAACAAGAAATTGGAATCTAGGCATCCTAACAACTTGCCTCTAAAAGTGAGGAAAATGATTAATTTTTCCTCAAGATAACTTTTAATCTAATGAATCTACCTTATAGTACTTATTATCCATAATATTTACATTCCTATTCATCATTTACATCAGTCAAACACCATCCATGAGAGGAAACCCAAAATTACAGTCAAGGCACAGTGAAATGGAAACTTAGCACAATTTTTGTCCTATGCGCAACACTTTTTGCAGGGTCATTTTGGAGGCCTTCCCAATGTCCAAATTGAGCTCAAGATAGCTCATTGGAAATATCTTCAAGTCTTCTTTCCAGAAAATCTTGCATTTGTTCATTTGAGGTTAATTTGGCCCCTCAAAAATGGATTCTCCCAGGATTGCTTCTGTGTGTCCAAAAGAGGGCAAAAAGGTCATTTTTTGGGTGTTTTTTGACCCTTTGGTTGACCAATTCTGCTCTAAAAGTTTATAAAATGCACATGGTGCATGTACTTATCATTGTGAATCCAAAAATGCTAACCATTTTCTCATTGGATGCCCCTAGGAAAAGCGCAGCCAAAATTTTTGTGTCAAAAATTGCCAAATTCTTCAAAAGGCAAAAATTCTTCAAAACTTGCTCAAAATTTGTGGAAAACACCACCATCAAGTGTCTTGGTTAGCCAAGGAAGCTTCAGCAAGCAACCTAAGCCTATCACCCTCATTTTTGCCTTTGAGTGCTTGTTTTAGCCTTGTTTTCATTTGCTTGACCCTTATGTTGCAAATCTTATTCCGGGTCCTGTAATGGCAAGCCAATGCCTAATGATTTGATTGTCCCTGTTGGCCTTTTGTAGAAACTTCTCCAAATGAAAATTGACCTTGTCAAGCCAAGTTTCTCTATCCTCCTCAATTTCCTTCTCAATTCTTTGTTTTGCAGTCAAGGTAGCCGGTGTTTCTTCCTCTTGCATTACTGACTTGCCCTTGTCACTTTGCCTCTTTGCTTTGAGAAGTTCTAGCTCCATGAGGACTTGTTTGTCACTTAACTTCTTGTTCTCTTGATCAAGGAGGTGAAATTACATACTTAGATCTCTCCAAGTTGTCCATCAGTGCTTGGATCTATGCATCTTTTTCCCTTATGGTTATGTTTTCGTTTGTTGCCTCATCTTGAGCCTCTAAGTAAACTATATCAATGCCATGATGGATGTGTGGATGTTTTGGTTCATCGTCTTCCATCAAATCAAAATCTCTTTCCTCCTCATCATCAAGGCTTTCCTCCAACAAATTTTCTTTCCCTTTATGCAGTTGGTGCACCCGTTGTACCTATTGTGTCGATGAAGAAGGCAAAGTCCCTTCCACATTTTGTGGAGGAAGCATTTGCCTATGAGCTGCTGAAGAAGGCAAGGCCCCTTCCACATTAAGTGGAGTAAACACTTGCTTAGCTGCTGCAAACAATTTTCTAGCCCCTCTCTGATATGCCTTGTAGGCTTCTGGCTCCTCAACAACTTTAGTCTCTTTAACCTTCTCATCTTTCTTTACTTTGGCATTGCTGGAAGGCCTTTCTGCTTCTTGAGGCACTGGTCAAGGAATCTGAGGACCATTGAAGATGTCATTGACAATAAATGTATCCCAAGAAATGTTGAGGAGGTTGATTTGATGTAGCACAATCATCTTAATCAGGAAATAGTGATAGATACTACTCATCTGCTAGGGGTATGGCTTTTTCTGTACAATGTAGGCCATCTTCTCAATGTTCCTAAATAAGAAATACAGGATGCTCAACATTTTCACCCTTGTGAAGTGCATAAGAAGCCTAATGTGATAGGTGTACAATCTAGAAAATCTGCCCTCACATGTAAAATACTTCATAATGATCCTCATCATCGGGGCATACTTGTCTTCAAGGAACTTGAAAGGATAGGTCCTCTTCTTTTCATTTCTATACCTCAATTTTATGTATGGATCATAGTAGTTCTCATCCAAATCTTGTGCCCTATACCATTTTTCCCCCACATTTGGAATCCCTATAGCATCAACAATGATGGAGGATGAAACTGTAAAAGTCACCCCTAGAAGAGTTACCTTGTTATCACGAAGATTGGCTACAAAAAGCCTGGTCATCTCAGGATGATGTTGAACTCTTTCCACCTGCTCACAAAACTCATAACACCCTAGATGTTTGAAACAAGTGACAGTCATATGAGAAGCCTATAACTCTCTCATGTTTGATGGTTCCTCCCTGATAATTCTACCTCCCTTATGTGGTTTTCTCTGATGCTGAGGCTCATGTCCCATGCTTTCACTGTCACTATTTTCTTCCTCCTCATAATCTCTATCCTCTTTGTCCATGTTTTTCAAATTTTGAAGTTGTGTAACCCTAGAGAAGGTAATCAAGGAATGAGTTATGGTGAACAGGGATAGGGGAGGGGAGATGAGCTTATGCAGTGTAGGATGGAATATATATGATATGAGAATGAGAAGGAGGGTATTCTTATTTGATATGGATTGTTTAGTAAATAGGGTTTTAGGATTTTGCTTTGGGGATTAGGGAATAAGGGATATGGAGGGATTTGTTTGAGGGAATTAGGGTAAAAGGGATATGGAGGGATTTATAGGAGGGATTAGGGTTTAAGGAATAGGTGGAGGGATGTATAGGAGGGATTAGGGTTTAAGGAATAGGTGGAGGGGTTTGTAGGAGGGATTAGGGTTTAAGGAATAGGTGGAGGGATTTGTAGGCAATCTAGGGTTTGATTTTTGAAATAGAAAACCAACTTCAAAATGATGAATTGAATGCCAAGAGGATAGCTCAGAGATTACACTTACTTGTTTATAAGCTATAGAAGGCAAACAACACATTTTGAGTGGCTGACAGGGTGTTTTGGCACTTGCTAGCCCTATGCGCAGTGCCACCTACAGGTGTGCAGCGCTTCGGCTCTATGCGCAGCGCCGTTCAAATTTTCACTAGAGAAACTGACCTATGCGTAGTGCTCCATCCCTATGCGCAATGTTTTGGCCTCTGTGCGCAACGCTCTATATTTTATGCACAATGCCTCTTCTCCTATGTGCAATGCCTCTTCTCCTATGCGTAATGCCTCTTCTCCTATGCGCAACTCCTCTTCTCCTATGCGTAATGCCTCTTCTCCTATGTGCAATGCCTCTTCTCCTATGCGAAACGCCTCTTCTCCTATTCGCAATGCCTCTTCTCCTATGCGCAATGCCTCTTCTCCTATGCACAATGCCTCTTCATCGCTTAGGCACCAATTGGCCTCAATTCCCCTCTCTCCTTCAATGCTTTTCTTTCTCTTTGTCAAATGAGAGTGATGAATTTGGAAAAGCAATTTGACATCTTAAATAGAGGTTGATTTTGATTTTTCATTAGAAAAACCCACTTTCTAATGTTTTGGAACTTTTTATTCTTTCTTGCAAATCTCTATTTAATACCTTTCTCTCTTTGTCTCTTTTCAGGTGGATGATGCTTGGATTGAACTGATTTCTTCAGTGGTTTCATTTTCTTGCAGCAAGGAGAAATGTTTGGGGCAATTGGGAACACTTATTACACAAAATGGATTGAATTACATCAAAATAATATAAATTAACTAAAAATACTCTGTTTTCATCTCAAAAACATGTTTTTGAGATGAAAATTACATTAGTGACAAAAGATCTTTGTACAATCATCATGACTTACTGGCAATCACTCTTTGTTTATTGGTCATCCTCATACCTTTTCTGCCCTTTATTTACACTTGAAATCATGCTTTTGACCTTGGAAATGAACCCCAAAACCTAATGGAAAGACAATTGCCTTGACACCTAAAGTAACATATTTGAAACCTCAATTGAATACAACATAGAAATGGGTCAACAAATGTACCTCATGAGGGAAGATTTGATTTTCTAAGAAAAAGACAACCATCAGTGGACCATTTTAACATGACCTAATGGAATGATCCAAAATTCAGTATGAGACACCTAAAATGAAAATGCAAAGACTAGATTTTATCCCTGATGGAAGTACGCATATACTGACACTAACATATTGTCTTAGCTCATGACAAACTCCATTACCTCATCTTGCACAGTCTTTGTCTTTGCTGCCTTGGCTCAGTGATTTCTACAGTCGCCATTACTCCATTAAAGCATCTATGCAATCATGGTCCTTACTTCTTTGACTCAACAATCTTTGTAGTCACCATTACTCCCATGACACCAACCTTACTATGTGTTGGAAATAATACTGAGAGGGGGGGTGAATCAGTATTATCAGATCAATAAAACCTTTTCAATTTCATACTCAGAAACATATACGCGACTTCAGTTAAGTGAACCCGCGTGTACACGCGACTGTGTCTAAAGCAACTAGCGTATATGCAGATATCTTATGATTCAGTTAATCTTATCTTCAGTAAATGCATCAGAACATTATTAAGCAATTTAGCAGTAAACAGGTGCAGTATAACAGAACAGAACATCACACAAGAGCCACACACATGAACACCATGATATAAGGTGGAAACCCAATGTGGGTGAAAACCACCTGCTGCAATTCGTCTCTTTCTTCTTTAATGAGAAACTTCTTTTACAATATACTGGTGCAGTCCTTTACCAGTATGCAGGCTACAACCTGCAGAGGGCTACAACCCTCTCTCTCGTTTTCCAACTACTTTTGGAAGGGAGCTACAACCCCCTCAGCTCTTGTACTAGCTGATCCATTTACTAGTACGTAGGTGCTGACCCTACAACCTTCAGGGACCACGTTTCATCAATTTTCAGACTGGATCCAAGAGTACAAAGCAAACATTACCGCAATACAATCATCAACTTATACTTGCATCATAATTCATTAAACAACCTAATACCGAATCACTAAAACCCTGTCATCAAGAACACAGAACCCAAACCAGAATCTAGAACTCTGCAACAACCACCAGAATCAGCAACAACCTGAAATATCAACCCTTATCATGCATACGCTACTTCACTGTACCAAAACCGCGTGTATACGCGCTTTCTCCAAAGGCAACCCGCGTGCAGATCTAGAAATGATTACTTCTGCCTTTGCTGTCAGATCCGACCCTTACCAAGCGTCCTGAACAGATAACCAGCAATACCAGATCCTCTCACTGCGTCAGCCACTCACAATCCATACATCTTTGCCTAGTGATCTTCTCCTTATATAGCCTTAGGCCTTGTTCAATACCAAGAGCCAAAACCATAGAAACACAATACCATCAACCTCGAAACTAGGGATCAACACGTCCGTCGAGACATTATGGTCCAAAAACCATAGGCACAACTTCCAAGGTCTAACTACCACGGACCAAAGGTACTTTTCACATGTACGCGCTTTTACTGAAGCCAACCTGCGTGTACACGCGGATTCGCCTTGCTGAACCTGCGTATATCTCTTTCTTGTCCTGCTGTACTGAGATCTGTCCTCTGATCAAGTTGCCATCACCTGTACCAACCTCTGAGCACCTGTACCAACCTCTGAGTGAGTTGCCATCAAGGACAACACTTGAAACATAATGCCAACAATCTCCCCCTTTGGACTTGATGGCAACCACCACACCAAGTCACTCTCCCCCTTTGACATCAAGGGCAAAGGGTGTACCAAGATATGCTCTTCTTTGGTATACCTTCTACTGTCCATACTGCTGTCCATACTCCCCCTGAGTACATGCTGAAGTTTCTGATTTGGCTCCCCCTTTGTATATGCCAAAGTGTACCAATCTATCCACGCTCCCCTTGAGCAGATGCAAGTTCTAAGACCAGCCATTCAGATCTGTATCATAAGCATCAGCCTGCAATATCATTCCTTTGATCAAACAACAAGATGTATCATCAACTTCTAACCATAGTGCCAACAATGAATTATTTGAAGAATATTCTCCCCCTGAGTGTGAGCCAACCATGTCTGAACCATTTCCTGAGTCTGTTCTACTCCCCCTGAGCCTGAGCCAACCATGACTGAACCTGGGTATGCTCTGCTGCCCTTTCTTCATATACGCGACTTTGCAGCCTGTAACTCGCGTATATACGCGACTTGTATTCATTATATCAGCATATGCAGGATGGAATACTGAATTTCATCACTTTCAGATTCCCCTGTGTCTGTTATGTCAGCTGACTGAGTTATCCCACACCTTTCTGTCTCTGTCTTCTTCAATTCCTGCAACTGTGATGATGTATGGTCCCTTTGTCTTGAATTTTGAAATCTGCTTCTGCATTCCCTTGCTTTATGCCCATAGTTGTTGCATGTATAACACCTTATATTTTTCATGTTCCTTCTATCACAATCAATTGCTTTGTGTCCATATGCATTACAGGCAAAGCAATACCCTCTGAAATACCTGGGATGAGATGATCTTTCTTGAACCATTCTACTTCTGCATCTGGCTGCAACATGTCCAAGATTATGACATACATAACATTCAACTTTATTCAGCGGAGGAAATAATCGTCTATCACGTCCATAGTTAGGAGTAAAGGATCTTCCTTGAGGAATTTCTTTTCTTGGTTGTTCCTTGAGCATTTCAGATTTCTCATTAGAGTTTCTTGTCTCACCTTGTGAACTAGATTCACCTTCAACATATTCATGAAAACCAAGACCAGTCTTGATAGCAGGAGATCTTTGACTATTAAGAATATCATCCAAGACTTTAGAACTATCTTGAAATCGTAAAAGCTTATCCTTTTCTTCTAGTTTACCTTTCAAGATATTTACCTCAACTTGATGTTGTTCTTCCTTTTTCAGATACTGCTTCCTTAGGTCTTCTTCAACTTTTCTCCCTTCTTCTACTTGTCGCTTTAGTTTGATCACTTCATGTTCTTGATCTTCAAGATCTTCTTTTAGAGAGAGGATCTTTGATTCAAGTCTCTGAATAGTTGTGCTCTGATCTTTTGCTATATCCTGCAATTTCTCCCTTACCCTGGTTTCTGTTTCCAATAGTTCTTTTAATTTGGCAGCTTCTTCAGTTTCTGCATTCTTCTCTTCATGTGCCATGAGACTTTTAATATCCTCGCTATCATTGGATGAAGCATTCTTCTTCTTGTGCGCCATGAGACTTCTAATATCTTCACTATCATTAAATGAACTTTTAATATGGGAATAATAGCTTCTACCATCTTCTTCATATATCCTTTCTTTGTTATGAGGACATCTAGCAGCATAGTGACCAACTCTACCACATAGAAAACATTTGAAAGGCAGCTTATCTTTGAACCGTCCAGTTCCCCGTTCAAGATTCTTGACAAAATTTACCTCATCTTCTTCCTCTGACACTTCGAATGCGGCCTCTGGTGGTACCTCTAGTCGCATTTCAAAAGCAGTTAAGATCCCGTGAAGCTGTGACATGGTAATTTTTCGCACATTCTCCTTTTCTTCTACGGCAGATACTTTAGAATCAAATTTAGTAGACAGAGATCTCAAAACCTTTTGAACTAAGACAACTTCCTCAAATTCTTCACCCAGATCCCTCATACAATTCACAATCTCATCCATACGCAGGAAATAATTAGCTACGCTTTCATTACTTCGCATCTTAAGAGTTTCATACCGGATTCTGAGAGTTTGAAGCTTCGCTATTTTTACCTGATCATCTCCTTCGTAGCTTGTAACGATTTTGTCCCATATTTCCTTAGCTGATTTGAGATGCATGATCTTCATAAATTCTGATTGAGTCAAAGTACTCAATAGGACATTAACTACTTTGGCATTGAGCTCATATTGCTTTTTCTCTGCTGGATCTGTAGGAGTTGCTGATGGGAATTTGTATCCTCCTTCTATGAGTCCCCAAACTTCTGCTCCAAGAGACTGTAGATATGCAGTGGTTCTTATCTTCCAGTGAGTAAAATTGTTCCCGTCAAAGACTGGTGGCCTGATGTGTGCCTCTCTTTCTGGATTAGCCATTTTGATGGATCTTTTCCTTCAAGCGATCAAGCTTCCTCTGAAGGACCTGCTCCGATACCAATTGTTGGAAATAATACTGAGAGGGGGGGTGAATCAGTATTATCAGATCAATAAAACCTTTTCAATTTCATACTCAGAAACATATACGCGACTTCAGTTAAGTGAACCCGCGTGTACACGCGACTGTGTCTAAAGCAACTAGCGTATATGCAGATATCTTATGATTCAGTTAATCTTATCTTCAGTAAATGCATCAGAACATTATTAAGCAATTTAGCAGTAAACAGGTGCAGTATAACAGAACAGAACATCACACAAGAGCCACACACATGAACACCATGATATAAGGTGGAAACCCAATGTGGGTGAAAACCACCTGCTGCAATTCGTCTCTTTCTTCTTTAATGAGAAACTTCTTTTACAATATACTGGTGCAGTCCTTTACCAGTATGCAGGCTACAACCTGCAGAGGGCTACAACCCTCTCTCTCGTTTTCCAACTACTTTTGGAAGGGAGCTACAACCCCCTCAGCTCTTGTACTAGCTGATCCATTTACTAGTACGTAGGTGCTGACCCTACAACCTTCAGGGACCACGTTTCATCAATTTTCAGACTGGATCCAAGAGTACAAAGCAAACATTACCGCAATACAATCATCAACTTATACTTGCATCATAATTCATTAAACAACCTAATACCGAATCACTGAAACCCTGTCATCAAGAACACAGAACCCAAACCAGAATCTAGAACTCTGCAACAACCACCAGAATCAGCAACAACCTGAAATATCAACCCTTATCATGCATACGCTACTTCACTGTACCAAAACCGCGTGTATACGCGCTTTCTCCAAAGGCAACCCGCGTGCAGATCTAGAAATGATTACTTCTGCCTTTGCTGTCAGATCCGACCCTTACCAAGCGTCTCGAACAGATAACCAGCAATACCAGATCCTCTCACTGCGTCAGCCACTCACAATCCATACATCTTTGCCTAGTGATCTTCTCCTTATATAGCCTTAGGCCTTGTTCAATACCAAGAGCCAAAACCATAGAAACACAATACCATCAACCTCGAAACTAGGGATCAACACGTCCGTCGAGACATTATGGTCCAAAAACCATAGGCACAACTTCCAAGGTCTAACTACCACGGACCAAAGGTACTTTTCACATGTACGCGCTTTTATTGAAGCCAACCTGCGTGTACACGCGGATTCGCCTTGCTGAACCTGCGTATATCTCTTTCTTGTCCTGCTGTACTGAGATCTGTCCTCTGATCAAGTTGCCATCACCTGTACCAACCTCTGAGCACCTGTACCAACCTCTGAGTGAGTTGCCATCAAGGACAACACTTGAAACATAATGCCAACACTATGCCCATTTACTTAGTTGCTGACTCATTCATATTTCATAATTCTTTGTGCTATAATTTCAAAGCCCCACATTTCATAACTTTATTAAGGTAGGATATTATGAAATCATGAGATTCCAATATTGGCCTTTAGCTTCTTTCGCTCCGCCTCTTACTGTTTTTCACCATAGGACTAGGTGTTGTGACCAACGAGATAGCACTTAGATCCTAAGTCCTTTAGGATCTTATCAGGGGCATATCTCCTTGTGTTCTTTCTCTTTTACCTTGGTTCTTTGGGCCACACGACCAAATGCCAAAGGCATCGAAGCTCCCTCGTATCATTTTTTTCAAAATGCAATTATAAAGGAGTTCACGAAATTTTGACCTCTGAAATATGCTTCCCACATGGCGTCTCCACAACACTTAGGTTATAAGCCATTCTCTATGCCATTAGTTCTTTGGGCTCCACGACTAAGTGCAAAACACATTGGAGCTCCCTCATATTAAAAATTTCTTAGAAACCAATTATGGAGGAGTTATGAAATCTCTGATCTTCGATATGCTCACGTGGTGTATCCATAGAACTTAGTTGCTAAGCCTTGCTCTATGCCCTTAGTTATTTGGTCTCCATGACCAAGTTCCAACAACATCAGAGCTCCTTGCATCAGAACTTTCTTCAAAAATTAATTACAATGGAGTTACTAAATTTTTGACCTCCAATATACTTCCAGGATGATGTCATGCTCTTGTCATAAACCACATGTGGCATCTCCTTAGTGGTGACATGTGTCACCATGATTTTACCCATTAGGCCACTCAATAATGTTGAATATGACTACCACATGTCCTTTATATAGCTATGTCATGCTAATGTTATTTTCCACCATCATCTCTTGGGGGAAAATCACCTCTTGCCATGTGTCTTGTCCGAGGAGAGAGAAAGAGTCCCTCATTCCTTACTTTTGCAAATGATTTCCTTTTTAATCTCTGTTACCCGCAACCCTAGGTGATTTCAAAATAATTTAATTTGTAAGAAATTACGAGGTCCAAAGATTCCAAAATTTAAATTTCTTTTGATTGACTAAGACTCCGACCCTCTGAGACTCTGACTCTCCAATGTTTCGAGGTTTTGAAATTCGATGATAAGATATTTTGCCTGCTTCTGATTGATTGAGACTTCAACATCCTGAGACTATGACCTTCCAAGGTCTCGAAGTTCCAAAGTTCCAAAATTCAACATGCTTCCCAGTTATGAAATTCAACCTGCTTTCTTGTTTCGAAATTTTGAAATTCATCCTGCTTCCCTAGTTCTGAAATTGAGCATGGTCCTAAGGACTTCAAGACCCTTACAATGATTATCAATAAATTTTGATCTTAAGATCTATTTATGGACTTACACATACCATTGGAAATTTTTTTCAAAGCACTTTTTAGTGGAGAAGGTCTGATGTAGTCCTTGATCCCATTTGCTACCTGAAACATGGTTGTAAACTCTCTGCTATTCTTTGCACCTTGACTCTTCTTCTTGTGCCTGGAATCTTGGACTCCCCGACCAATGCAGTCATCTTTTTATGGGTTTTCCAATAGGCCTTTTACTATGGTGATTATCTACTAGAGACTGCAACAACCATATGACTCCCCATGAGCTTGACACATTAAGCATACCAATGCTAGCATCTATTGCTATCACAACCAGCTTAGTGGACATCAATGCTATCTTTCCTAACATCATGCTAGCACATACATCCATGCTAGTCTAGTTGACATCAACGCCAACACACTTGCTTACTATCAGGCAATGCCAACTTCCCAACTTTATCTCCCAGCATGATTGTTGACATCAATGCCACTAGCCAAACAAACAATGCCAATTTTCTAACAATCTCCTTCTCTGGCATTGACAACAACACCTCTTCACTTCTCCACACTGATGGCCAATCCTCATGCTAGTTCCAAACATCTCCTTGCATAAGCCACTAATGGTTTTATTTCCTATGCTTGGGCCATCAAAAATTTTCCAATAACTCTCTCCCCCTTTGACATCAATGGAAAAGGCCTACAAGTTGCTTCTTCTTCCCAATGTAATCATCGAATGTCAATGACCGAGGGTCTAATTGCTGATGTGTATTCTGCTATACAGAATTCTCTTTAAGGACTTATCATTGCTACTTCTATATGAAGTAGACATATGTGATATGCTCCCCCTAAACATATACTGCCTCTAATATGAATGCATCCATTTCTTGACACCTTATGGCTGCTGGCTAAATATTGTTTCTACCAATGCTTCTTTTGTACCAATTAAAAAGAAATTGATACCAATTAAAATTGCTCATGGTACTGCTACTAAATGTAGATACTACCCATAAGTAATGCATTAAGCTCGCTCTTTACTGCTGCTACTACTTCATCCTCTATGCTTACTTCTCCTAAGCATCTACATTAACCAACTCTACTCCTCTTGATATCAGGATACTTCACATATGGATTGCTTGCTTACATAATACCAATTGCACCAAAAAGGATGATACAAATTGGAATTGGATATTGTACCAGGAAAAATCTAATACTTCCTTTCAGAAATAAATTCCTATTTGCACAAAATGATGCTCCATACGAATCCATGTCACCAATTGACACAGTTATACCAATTGAAAGCTAAGAGACATTCAAAGCTTATACTTATTGTGTCTCATGAACACAAGGCAGCTAGGAAAAATAATTGTTTCAACTTAAATGAAACAAGGGTATTTCATCCAAGATGTATACCTTTCATTTCCTGTGCAATATTTCTACTTGAGGTTGAAAATTGTTGCCTTCTACTACTTAATAAAGCAGCCCCCCCAAGCCAATGCTCTCTGATCTCCTGCATCTGCTCCCTTTCCTCTGCATGAGGACAAATCCTGTGGACTTAACTTGAATGTGGACCTTTTGTCATTCCACACTTTTGCTGCATCTCATCTTCTTCTTCTCACAACATAAGATGTTGTTGTTCACTCCCCCTGAAACCTAGTTGGCTGCACTCCTCTCTCTTTCAATGTTGATAAATTTGAAATAAACAAATACATTTTTAATCAACATGGGGACTCGACCATACCTTCAATAATTAGATGCACATTTTTTTCTATTCTTTATAGCTTCCTGCATTTGGCTTATTCAACCTCCCTTGAGGCCATTCTCTTCCTTTATTGAAGAGAAACAAAGGATCTACTCCCCCTGAGAAGATAATCTTCCTTCTTCTTCCAAACCTTCAATGGCTAAGTCCTGACAAGAGCATTACTTTCCAACTTCTTCTTTGCCCGTGCTTGGAATTTCTCTTGGATATGCATGGCTAGAGGACTCTTCTCCTTCAACTCCTCTTTCTTCACCCAAATCCTCTTGTTGCCTTTTTTCCTTACAATTGGGTTTGCTACAAGAGTAGGAGGATCATTCTTCTTGGTTTTCTTATGATTTCTTCCTCCTCTTTTAATCTTTATCCTTTGACACAGAGCACTAAAGACAAAATTGTATTCCTCAAATCCATTGTTTCTTCATGCCTTCAAATCCTAAGTTTTTACATTTGAATGCATATGCTGAGAAGCATGCCATTTCTTCTCATACCTGTAGCTTTCTCTCTTGTTCCCAAGATTTCCACAATTGTAGCATTTGAAATAGCACTGGAATGGGGAAAAGGAGTTACTATTCTCGATAGCATTCTTGTCAAGACTCCTATTGCTGCCAAGATGTTTACTCCTGGAAACTTTGTGCATTCTTGGGTTGCTGCTACCCAACATATCTTGTTTTCTTGCATCCCATCTATAGTCTATGGCTTTATGTCCAAAATTATTGTAATAAAAACAATAATCATGAAAAGGATTTTGATGGCATAATTTACCTTTTCTTTGAGGGATTTGTCCTTGAGGGGGAAAGGACCTCTATTGATTCTTCTTGTGCCATCCATGGAAATTTTCATTACTACCTTGTACTCTTTCTTGCAACTACTTAGCTCTCTTTTCCTACTCTCCTCGTCATTTTTTATTAGCATTTTGTTGTTGCCATTTCTTCTCTTATTGTTGTTGTTGTCCAACAACTTATTTTTCTTTGTTGTTGTTGGAACGTCCAACTGCATTTACATGGGTTTTTGACCCTTCAGTCTTTTCCTGCTTAGATCATGGTTCTTCTTTGAAAGCCAATATAGCCTTGATGAGAGGGGATATTTTCTTGGCAATAATCTCATCCAATAATTTCTTTCTCTACCCAACCTTCTGATGTTGAGACAATTCTTTATTTGACTTTTCGAAGTCATGTCTCAATGAGACTACTTCATATGGTAGTCTCTTACAGTGATCTTCTCTTTCATTTAGATGAATGGTTAGCCTCTCATTCAATCTACTAGCCTCTTCTTGTTGAACATTTAGATCAAATATTTTTTTTCTCAACTTCTCATTCTCAAGCTTATACTTGTGCAACTTCTCCTTTGCTTGAGATTTGATTCTGATAGCTCCTTAGTATATTTTACATCAAATATCAACGTCTTCCTAAAATAGATCCTTTCATCTAGATCCTTTTATTCACTATCATAGGTGCTAGCTGAGCCACCACAGAGATATAAACCCATATTCGTGTCCATGGAATCTTCCACAGGTTTGAGGATTATTTCATCTTCATCACTTCCAATGATACCCCTATTCTCTTCATAGGATTTACTCTCTTCTTCTTCAGAGGATCCCTCATTTTCTATTGCTACTAAAGTGGGTCTATCTACATTACTAATACTATATGCATGATAATCTCTATATTCAAGTGATTCACATGAACATCTAAATAATGAATGACCTATTTCTTTACTTTTACTTTCATCTGGTTCATCATCATCATCAACTCGAGAGTGATGGGAATATAAATTCTCATTAGAATATGGATCTTTAATATTTTGAGCATCTTTCCTTTGGGATACCTTCTTCTTCTTCTCATTATTAGCAACCTTCACAAATTTAGGTTCACTGCTTGAGCAGTAAGGTTCTTTGACCTCCTCTTGAGTTGTGTATCTTTCTCCTCCATACAAACATTACCACCTATCGAACATTTCCTTTGTTGACTCATAATGCCTCACTTTATCAACATCTGGCTTAGAAAACCATTTCATGATGATTTCCTTGGCTTAAGTATTGAACTTATTCCTCTCTCCATATATCACAGACAACCAATTGTCTTCATTGACTACCATTAAGTAGGCTTCCATTATGATCTTCCATAGCTCATAGTATGATCCATATAAAAAATGGAACTCCTTCTACTATTAGCCAAACTTGATTAGCCTTTTTTTTCCCTTTGATATACCTTATATTGATCAATCCAATCTTGAAGGAACCTTTCTCTAATACTAATTATTGGAAACAATGTTAATACTAAGAGGGGGGTGAATCAGTATTAAGGCTAATTTTAACTTGTATGGAAATTTATCTTTACTCATTCAAATTTGGCATCCATTATATGAGAGCAACCATTAAAAATCCATAAAAAACCATATCATTGTTGTTGAGAACTTTAGGAGAAGAACAAGAGAGAAAGATACATATATGAGAAGAAATGGCATGCTTCTCAGCATATGCATGAAAATGTAATAGCTTGAGATTTGAAGACAAGAAGAAACAATGGAATTGAGGAATACAAGTTCGTCTTCAGCGCTCTATGTCCAAAGAGAAAGATGAAAAGAGGAGCAAGAAATAAGAAGAAAATCGGGAAGAATGATCCTCCTACTCTTATAGAAAACCCATATGTAAGGAAAAAAGGCAACAAGATGATTTGGGTGAAGAAAGAGAAGTTGGAGGAGATTATTCCTCTAGCCATGTGCAATTAAGAGAAATCCCAAACATGGGGAAAGAAGAAGCTGGAAAGTAATGCTCCTGTTAGGACATGGCCATTGAAGATTTGGAAGAAGAAGGAATATGATCTACTCATGGGGAGTAGATCCTTTGTTTCTATTCAGTAAAGGAATAGAATGGCCTCAAGGGGGGATGCAAAAGTCAGATGCAGGAAGCTAGAAATAATAGAAAAAAGGTGCGTTTTATTGTTGAAGGTATGCACGAGTCTCCATGCTGATTACAATAATGTATTCTTTTATTTCAAATTTATTGGTATTGAAAGGGAGATGAGTGTAGCCAACCATGTTTCAGGGGGAGTAAAGAACAACATCTTATGTTGTGAGAAAAAGAATATGAGCTGCAATAGAAGTGTGGAATGACAAAAGGTCCACAATCAAGTCAGGTCCATAGGAACTATCCTCACGCAGATGCAAGGGAGAAGATGTAGGAGATCAGAGAGCACTGGCTCGGGGGAGGGGGGCTGCTTTATTAAGTAGTAGTAGACAACAATTTTCAGCCTCAAGTAGAAAGGTTGCATAGGAAATGAAAGGTTTACATATTGTGTGAAATACCCTTGTTTCATTTAAGTTGAGAATTTGATTTTGCCTAGAAATCTTGTGTTCTTGAGACACAATAGGTAAAAGATTTGAATGTCCCTTAGCTTTCAATCAGTATCACCATGTCAATTGGTGATCTCGGTTCGTATGGAGCATCCTTTTGTGAAAATGTGATTTTCTTTCTGAAAGGAAGTATTAGAGTTTACCAGGTAAAGTATCCAATTTGTATCATTCTTTATGGTGCAATTGCTATTACGTAAGCAAGAAATCCATATGTGGAGTAGCTTGATATCAAGAGGAGTAGAGTTGGTTAATGTAGATGCTCAGGAGAAGTGGGCATAGAGGATGAAGCAGTAGCAGCAATGAAGAGAAAGCTCAATGAATCACTTATGGGTGGTATTTGCATTCAACAACAGTACCATGAGAAATTTAATTAGTTTTAATTTATTTTTAATTGGTACAAAAGAAGCATTGGTAGAAACAATATTTAGCCAGCAACCATAAGGTGTCAAAAAATGGAGGCATTCAAATAAAAGGCCATATATGTTCAGGAGAAACATATCACATATGTCAACAGTCATGCTGGGAGACAAAGTTGGGAAGTTGGCATTGCCTGATAGTAAGCAAGTGTGTTGGAATTTATGTCAACCAGACTAGCATGGATGTATGTGCGAGCATGATGTTAGGCAAGATAACATTGATTTCCACTAGGCTAGTTGTGATAGCAGTAGATCCTAGCATTGATATGCTTGATGTGTCAAGTTCATGGGGGCTTCATTGGGGGAGCAATACCATACCACATGGGTTCATATTGGGTGATATTTATTGAGGAAAAAATGACATAATATATTGGGGGATATATAGGGGGTAGAGGGTTTTTATATTGGCAAGTATAAAAAATGTAGCCCAAAGTCAATGAAAAAATATAAAGGGGTATAAAAAATGTTAATGAAAAAATGGATACCTAGAATATCTAGTGAAAGTAGGGGTTTTTAAATTGGGAAGGTGTATTGGGTTCGTATTGGTAGGGGGTTAAATAATGTGATTTTTAGAGGTATTTTCCAATATGTAGTCAAATTAGGGGTATTATTTAATATGCCATGAATGCACATGATATGACATAAGTTGATTGAGTGAATCCCCTGTGGTCAAGCTTAGGGGGAGTACTATGGTTTCTACAGTCTCTGGTAGAGAATCACCATAGTATCAGGACTATTGGAAAAGCCATAAAAATATGATTGCGTTGGCTGGGATGTCTAGGATTCTAGGCACAAGAAGAAGAGTCAAGGTGAAAAGAATGGGAGAGAGTTTGCAACCATGTTTCAAGTAGAAAATGGGCTCAAGGACTGCATCAGACCTTCTCCACTAAAAATTTCTTTGAAAAAACTTTCTAATGGTATGTGGAAGTCCATAAATGGATCTCGAGATCAAAATTTATTGATAGCCGATTCAAGGGTCTTGAAGTCCTTAGGACCATCCCGAATTTCGGAACTAGGGAAGCAGGCCAAATTTTGGAACTAGGAAAGCATGCCGAATTTCAGAATAGGAATTTTAGAACCAAGAAGTAGGCCAAATTTTGGAACTTCAAAACTTCAGGACCTCAAAAGGTCATAGTCTCAGGATGTGGGAATCTCTGTCAATTAGAGATAGGCTAAATATTGGATTGCTGAATTTTAGAAACTTGGAACATCAGAGGGTTCGAGTCTTAATCAATTCGAAGCAAGCCAAATTGTTGACCCTGAATTTCGAAACCTCGGGACCTTGTAACTTCTTACAAATTGAATTCTTTTGAAAGCACCAAGGGTTGTAGGGAGAAGATATTACATTGGAAATCATTTGAAAAAATAAGGACCGAGGGACCCTTTCTCTCTCCTTGGACAAGACACGTGGAGGAAGGTTATTGGCCCCCAAGAGTTGATGGTGGCATATGACATCAACATGACATGGATGTACAAAGGATATGTGGTAGTCAGATTCCACATTATTGAGTGGCCCTAATGGGGAAAAGCTTGGTGACACGTGTCACCACTAAGGAGATGCCACATGGGGTTGATGACAAGAGCATGATGTCATCTTGGAAGTATATCGAAGGTTAGAAATTTCGTAACTCCACAGTAATTGATTTTTGAAGAAAGTTTTGATACAGGGAGCTTTGATGTTGTTGGTGCTTGGTCGTGGATCCCAAAGAACCAAGGGTGTATAGCAAGGCTTAGCACCTAAGTGTTATGGATACACCATGTGAGCCTATCGAAGGTCGAAGATTTCGTAACTCATCCATAATTGATTTTTAGAAAGTTCCAATACCAGGGAGCTCCAATGTGTTTGGAACTTTGTCATGGAGCCCAAAGAACCATGGCCTAGAGCATGACTGAACACCTAAGTGTTGTGGAGATGCCACGTGGGAAGTATATTTCAGAGGTCAAAATTTCAATAACTCCTCTATAATTTCATTTTGAAAAAATTTCGATACTAGGGAGCTTTGATGTGTTTGGCATTTGGTCATGGAGCTTGAGGAACCAAGGGAATAGAGCAAGAACACAAGGTGATAGGCCCTTGGAAGGATCCTTAAGGGCTCAATGCCTAAGTTTTATGCCATTGGTCAAAACACCCAGTCCCATAGTGAAAAATAGTAAGAGGTAGAGCAAAAGGGGCTAAAGTCCAATATGAAAATCTCGTGATTTCGTAATATCTTGCCTTAATAAATTTATGAAATTTGGGGCTCCGAATTTACAACACAGAGGAGTATGAAGATGAATGAGTCAGAAACTAAGTAAATGGGCATAGTAAGGTTGGTATTGTAGGAGTAATGGTGACTATAGAGGTCGTTGAGTCAAGGCAACAAGGACCACAATTGTATAAATGATTTAATGGAGTAATGATGACTGCAGAAATCACTGAGTCAAGGCAACAAGGACCACGATTGTGAAAGATGAAATAATGGAATCTGTTATGAGCTGAGACAAGACATCCTTGATCTTGATTATGTGCCAAGAGGAATTGAATGGAGATCAGATCCTTAGGGACATGATATTTATTCACGGAAAGAAAAAAATCCTTGTTCGAGTGTGCAGGACTGACTGAGATTTAATTCTCAGCATGGAGAATCACACAGAGACCCATTGTCTGAATTAATTATATTTCAACCATAGTTGGTGAGTGAATGAAGCCCATTATTTGATTTAATGTTGCAGCGACATAATTCAAGCAAGAGATGCAATAGCAGGATGGAGAAGCCATGCAGAAGTACACTCGGGCAGTGTGAATGGTAGAGTGATGGCTAGCAGAGAAAACATCAATCTATGTGTTGCAATGAAACAAGACCCAGGATTGTAGTAGAGAAATGTGGGGGAAAGAAGCATTGTTGCTAGTGAGTTTTGTAGAGAGTTTTGTGGGTGTGTGTGCACTACTAAGGAGAGGCCAAGTCTATCAGTGCTATAGAGAGAGGTCAAAAGTGCCAGATAAGGAGAAGAAGGATGATAGCCTATGCTGCATAGAAAAGGAGCTAAGTGAGCCTGTGATGATGTGAGAGGCCAAGAGAGCCTGTGTTGTATGAGAGGCTGAGAGAGGCTATGCTGCTCTGTGAGAGGCCGAGAGAGCTCGTACCGCTGTGTGAGAGAATGAATGAGCCTATGTTGCTGAGAGATGCAAAGAGTGTCAGTGCAGGGGAAAAAGGCCCAGAGTGTGCTAGGGCTGCTGTGTTAGGCTGAGAGAGCTTGTGGAATAGTAGAGGGATGAGAGAAGAAGTATGATGCTATAGTGTGGATAGAGAGTTGTGTGGGATATGTATTACTGAATGTTGTTGAGTAGAGTAGTGGGTTGCTGCAGAGCAAGCATAGGACATAATATGTTGCGTGGGCCAAGGGTTGAGGAAAAAAAAGAGATGAAAATAGGTAGAGAATCTGCCAATTATAGTGAGCAGTAAGTTTTCTTTTTAGTGTGTGTTGAAGCCTACATACAGGAAGTTGGTGCTTCCATCTATAGTGGGTGTATGAGAAGGATTTGGGGTTGGTACCTCCTGCAAGTTGGTGCTTGCATAAATCCAAGGAGTTGCAAGTTGGTGCTTACATAAATCCAAGGAGCTTCAAGTTGGTGGTTGCAACAAATCCATGAAGTTGGTGCTTCAGATGGTGCTTCTACTAGGCTAATCAGGTGCCTGCAAAAGGAAGGAGTCGGTCCTTCTTGCTAGTGGGTGCTAGCAAACAATCAAAGGGAGTTGGTGCTTCCTGTGAGTGGTGGCTCATAAATATATTGATGTAATAGAGTATGTGCTCTCATTTTTACATCAATAACAACAACAATCTTTGGTGGTTTTTTCCCAAAAGTGTTTCCATGTTAAACCTAAGTATCACATGTGCTTGCTCCTCATGATGTGTATGCTTGTATTGGTTGATATGGCTATTGTTATGGCTCATTAATGGTTTCTTTCATATAATGGATCCCAAATTTGAATGAGTAAATATAAATTGGCATAAAAGTTAAAATTACTGTTAATATTGATTCACCCCCCTTTCAATATTAGCATTGTTTCCAATAGAAATTGGGGCTACATCAAACGAAGGAGATACATCAAGAGAAAAAGTCCTGAAAGTCTAAATGAATTTAATTTTTAAGAAAATTGAATGATCTCATTTTTTTTTTATTTTGTAATATTTTTTAGTATTTTTAAATAACTCAAATAGTTAAGAAGTAGTTAAGACAATTGATAGTTAATCATAATTTTCTTTGGGTGTAGCTTTTGTTTAAAAAGAGATAGAGGGACCAATGTAGGGGTTCCAAAATTTTTCTTCTCTTTCTCTATAACTAGTTTATTGTGTTATTCTTCTACTGTAATTTTTATTAAGAAACAACTGGTGTCTATTTTTATAATCAGATTTATCAGTTAAAGATACCTGTTTATTTTCATGCAAAGATAGCTTAATTAATTGATCCACAAATCCATCACTACACCTCCTTCATTCCATATTTTTTGCTAAGATTCTGTCTTTTGGATTCTTCACTTCCCTATGCATTGAATATTTATTCATAAAATTTCTCCCACTGCACTACAACTTCAGAAAAGTTGTAATCACAAATACAAAGGCCATCTTGAAGAGTTTGTTTACTTTTCCAAGAGATAAAATCACATTTCACCTCAAACATAGTCCATGGGAAAATATATTTAAATATTTTTTAAGGAAATATTTGTATTTACATAGGGAGGATGTCCTAGGAACTAGCATCCTTTCAACCATAGGTTGTACCTAGGGTTAAAACATATTTTGGCATCATTTTGAGGGAGTGAAGAAATAAGGTTATTTTTCCTTGGGTATTTTTTTCAAGCATTTATTTGATTGGTGAGCAAAGAAAGTGTAGGCTGAAATCACTCACCAAAGGGAGTTATTATCAGTAATCTTGGCTTCAAGAAAACGCCATACTTGCTCTGACACCTCACAACTGAAAATTCCATCTTTGTATGAGCCTGGAAAGCTTATTTCAATGAGAGACTGAAGACAAAAATAATCTCCAAAAGCCCTTTCGTACAACTTTATCTTTCCCTTGGGCTTCAAGTTCTAGTTCGTAGAGGACTGAAGTTCATATCCGTGAAGTTTCACGAAGAACATTAGCTTTTTCAGAAGGAAAGTGTCCCCCTCCTAACTTCCCTTTTCTAGAGCCCAAATTGGAAGACAAATATTTTGAATCAGTATCTTTCTTTTTCCCCATATTCTTACAAGTTATAAGAAATAAATGATATTATTAGACCATTCATATCTTGGGTTCTCAAAATAATTTCACAATCAATTCCAATATCTATAATTCCTTCTATTTCATTTGCATCACAAACAATTAATCTTCTTCCATCCCCACCTCAAAATATGGAAATTCCAGGGTTTTTATTCAAGAGATATGCCCCCTTAAATCTTCCACAACCCATGAATGCCATGGCATAAGATTATTTAAAACTAATGCCTCTCTTTACGAAAGATGAAGTGACAGTTGAAAATCACGTGGCAACATTTTGTGCTTTTCCTAAAAACCTTAATGTTGAATATATTGAGGTTTTTATGATATTATTTGTCCAGTCTCTTGATAGGGAGGCAAGAAAATGGTAAAAAATCTATCAACTATCTCAATTAACACATGGGAGGAGTTAAAAAGTAATTTTATGTGGAAATGGGGAAAAAGAAGGATCATGGTTACTTTTTAAAATAATTTAATAGTACAAAGAAGAAGATTAATGAAGAAATGGTTGAATTTATTAAAAGATTCAACAAACTCTATAAGTAGAAATCAAACCTCCACGAGCAAGTGCCAAGGTATGTTTTGCTAGATATTTTGACTCTGATTTTGGTTTCACTTTGAGGGAAAGAAAGTCACCTACTTTGGATCAAATCTAAACAAATGCTTTGGAAGTGGAAGCAAACTTATCAGCAGCTAGAAATTTAAAGGGAAAAAATAGCATGTTGATAGATGAAAATGGAAAGAAGAAGTTGAGTCCTCGCTTCAGTAAAAATATATTCAAGAGAAGAAATTGGATGAAATGACCAAGGTCATTAGGAAACTTTCAAACAAGCTAGTAAAACTGGAATTACAAAACAAAAATCTACCATGGCATATCCAACAGGGACCAAACATAAATTTTAATCCCTAGTTCAGGAGACCTCCTCTGCAGATTTTACAAAGGGAAAAGAAAGATCAACAAGATCAAGTACAACCCCCTTTATATATAGAAGATGAACTAGAGGATAATTTAGAATAAGCACTGAAATTCCAAGAGAATCAATATTCTACTTTATCATAAGAAGAAGGACAAGAGAAATACCAAAAAAGTGTTGATTTGGACCCTCAAACTACTTTAGATGAAGGGAAGATTGGTGCTTATTGCAGGAGATTTATAGACTTTATGAATTTGAGCTGCATAAAATGTATGATTTGAGATCAAGGAAAATATATAGAAACCAAGATCAAAATGAGGTCTAGAATCAATAAACTACACAAAAAAGTAGTGACAAAGGGAAGCAACCCATTCAAACTATTCCAGTCACTGAAGGAGAATCATCGCAATCTTAGCTTGTCAAGCCAAGTCAAGTAAACCAAGCAAAGAAGATTTCTCAATCACATGAAAAAATTCAAGAAAATAAGGGGGCGGAAGAAAAAAGGAAAGTGGAGAAAGGCATTCATTCTTTTAGCATTGAAAAGGAGTTGGAAAAAGTGAAAATCCTTGTTCCATTGACTGAATTAGAAAAAAATCCCGCTTATATAAAGAAAATTGCTAATTTTATCAATTTAACATAGGTAACTTCAACTTAAGATACTGTAAATTTATAGGAGGAAAGGTCGGTTGTGATGTTTGGGCCTCATGTATAAGAGTAGGACTCAAGAACTCCTCATTTTTATATCACACTCTTGATCCATGATTTGATGTTACACAATTGTATGCTAGACTTAGAAGCATCACATAATCTTATGCCTCTGACTATCATGGAAAAACTTGGTCTACAGATCACTAAACCATACAAGGATTTTTACTTTTTTATTCAAAAAGAGTAAAATGTGTTGGCTTAATCAAATACATGGTGGTCTCTTTGGCACAAAACCCTGTGAGGAGTATAATGATAGACGTGGTAGTTATTGACATCCCAACAAGGTTTGGAATGCTTATTTTAATATCATGTGGGATGAATCTTGGAGGATCCATCAGACTGGATCTCACATATGCAACAATTCTGATCTTTGGTGGAGAAGAATGAAAGTTGTACAAAGAATCAAGGTTTGTTAAAACCATTAGAAAAGAAGGTAATCCAAATAACTTCCCAATGTATGGCCAAGAGAAATATTTTTCTTATTTTTTGTTATAATTAGATGATGAGATTGTTGAAGATACTCAGATTGAGATTCCAGTCGCTGTACAAAATCCAAAAGCAGTGTAAAACTCCATTTGGAAGTTGTATTTCGATGGATCATACTCTTAAGAAGGGAATGGTGTGAGAGTCTTGTTAATTTATCCTAAAGGTGAGATGGTCCCTCTTTCTTATATATTGGAATTTAAGACAACAAATAATATCACAAAGTATGAAGCTCTGATTTTTGGATTGCAAGCTGCAAAAAAAAAAAATTGATTGTTTTTTAGTATTTGGAGACTTTGAATTGGTCATAAAGCAAATAAAATTCCAATGCAAGACCAAGAATTCAAGGCTAAGGTCGTATTGAAATGAAGTTTGGGATCTAGTTCATAATTTCTTCTCATTTTCAATATTCAGTTATCTCCAAGAGAAAACAATAAACCGATTGATTCTCTAAGAGTGGAAGCTAGTACATTCAAGCCTCCACAAAAACCTCGATTACGATATGAAGTTGAAGTAAGGTACAAACCTTCAGTACCCGAAAATGTGAAGTATTGGAAAGTATTTGAGGATGAAGAACAAATTAAAAACTTTAGGGAGGTGGTAGGATAATTTTCTACTTCAAAAATTGATCAAGAAAAGGAGACTGAGAATCAAGAGGAGGAAGATAAATAAGATATTCCTTGGAAAGATTCAATAGTAGACCAGAAGATTGTGCAAATCAAAGGTAATACAATTCCAAAATGACTTATATCATTAGAAATATTGTTTGATGCAAAAGATGTTCCAACCAAAGTAAGCAAACAAAGTTGGGAGGAATATATTGAAGATTGCAATATTGGTACGGAGCAACACCCTAGACTAATTAAATTGGCAAGGGGAATTCCAAAGGATTATAAAAAAAGGTATATAAATATGTTTAAAAAATATTACGATATTTTTTCCTGTTCTTATGAAGATTTGAAGACATATATTATAGATATTATTCAACATAAAATTCCATTAAAACTAGAAATGAAACCATATAAGAAAAAGCTCAGAAAAATAAATCCTTTGTTACTTCCTATGATAGAAAAAGAATTTAAGATGTTACTTCAAGAAAAAACTAATGCCCCTTTAAGATATTCAGACTGGGTTGCAAATCTTATCCCAGTAAGGAAAAGGAACAAATAGATAAGTTTTTGTATGTACTTAAATAATTTGAATAGGGTATCCCTAAAAGTTAATTATCCCTTGCCAAACATGTACTATAGTTTTCAAAATGTTGTAGGTTCCTCAAGATTATCCATGATAGATAATTTTTCTGGTCACAACTAGATTGTTGTAAATCCAAATGACGAGAACAACATGGTCTTTACCATAACATGGGGCACTTTTATGTATGCTAAGCTACCCTTTGGCCTCATGAATGTAGGTGCTACTTTTCAAAGGGCCATTGATATAGCCTTCATTGGAGAAAAAGAAAAGTTCGTGGTTATCTATCTTGATGATATAACTATTTTTTCAAAATCTGATGATGAAAATTTAGATCACTTACAACAAACCTTTAAAAAATGTAGGAAATATGGGCTTTCTTTAAATCCAAAGAAATCACAGTTTGCCTGAAGGGAAGAAAAAATTATTGGACATATAGTTTCAAATGAAGGAGTAAATATTGATCCCAAAAGCGTAGAAGCCATCAATGATATTTCTTTACCTATAAATACAAAATGAATTTAGCTTTTCCTCGAAAGAATTAATTTTTTGAGAAGGTTCATTCCTAATTATGCATAAATTATAAAAGAGATTATGAATATGCTAAAAAAGGATAGGGAATTCAAGTTAAAACCTAAAGCCAGAGAATCTTTTTCAAGAATTAAAAAGGATTTTGGTGAAGCTCATGTTTTAGTTAGTCCAAACTATGAAAATATTTTTTCTGATTTTTTCTTTTGCATCACTTACCATTGTTGTAGGTGTTGTTTCAAAATAATAAAGATGAGAAAGAGCAACCCATGGGATTTTTCATCCAAGTGTTGAAGAATGCTGAATTGAAATATAATATTTTGGAAAAATGAGCTTATGCCCTTGTCAAGGCATTAAAGGCATTCAGGACATATATATTGTAGTAAAAAATTACAACTTATGTTCCTACTACAACAATTAAATATGTTTTAACACAAGGAGACAACAAAGGTTGAAAAGGGAAGTGGATCACTAGGATACAAGAGTATGATATGGACTTAAAGCCAACTAAATTAATAAAAGGACAATGCCTAACCAATATTTTTTCTGTGGTAAATTGTCAAGCTATGGGCATTAATTTATTGGTTGAAAATCCTAGGTTAAATGTAGAGATTGAGAACGGTAAATTTAAGGAAAAAGAAACAATATTGCATATACATTTTTGTGCTTAGAATGGTACAAATGCATTGTCCATTACCAGTTTTTTCTTAGTTTCCCATCTAATTTTGATAGAGCAAAGTATAAAACCTTAATATTGTAGGCTCAAAAGATTTTCCTTTCTAATGGTCAATTGTATTGGGAGGATCCTGTTGGGGTGTTGGTGTTGTGTTTGAAAAAAGAGGAGACCCCTAAATTTTTTAATGAATTTGATGGATGTGCGTGTGGGGGATATTATAGTTGGAAAGTAACAACCCATAAAATCGTGAAAGTTTGATTTTAGTGGCCAACAATGTTCTCTGATGTGTATAAATTGGTAAAAATTTGCAAGGAGTGGAAAATATTTGTTGAAAAGAAGAAACTATCACATTTACCATTAATTCTAGTCTTTGTGAAGGAGTCATTCAGGCAGTAAGGATTAGATTTTATAGGTGAAATACACCCACCATCCAGTGGGAAACACAAATGGATTTTGACTACCACAGACTAATTTTTGAAATGGGTGGTAGCAATCTATAATCAGACAACAAGAAAGTCAGTGGTTATTAAATTTATTGAAGAAAATATTCCTGCAAGGTTTCATTGTCCAAAGAAGCTAGTAACTGATAATGCATAAGTTTTTAAATCTATAAAACATTTCTTGATTTTTTCCAAAAATACAATATCATATTTGGCCATTGCACCACTTATTATCCACAAGAAAATTATCTAGTTGAGTCTTCAAACAAGATTTTGGTAAGAATTATTAAAAATATCATTGCATAAAAAAAGAACTAGGATTCTCAAATAAAGTTTGTTCTTTGGGAAAATAGGGTGACAACAAAGAGATCTACTGGAAAGTCTCTTTTTGAGCTAGTGTATGGTACTATAGATTTAATTCCTAGCCATTTAGTTATGCCTGTAGCTAAGATAATTCAAGATGTAGAGGAAGAACAACCCATTAACTAGAAGAATAAATCAATTAGTAGAATTATAGGAAAGAAAAGAATAAGTAGTTCAAAATTTGATCAAATACCATGAAAAAATGAAAACTGTGTTTGACAAAAAGGCCAAGGATATAATATTCTAGCTAGGAGACCTTGTACTTAAATGGGACATCAGGCGAAAAGACAAGGGAAAGCAATAAAAGTTTGATGCTTTATGGTTTGTACCATTCACGATAGTTGAAGTTTGAGGCAACAACACATTTCTTATGGGGAACCTTGATGGTGATGTTGGGTCCCTATAATACTAGTGATTACCCCTTTACTATTGTAGTTGTACCCCTTATTAATATTGATGTGCCCCTATTATCCCCATATTGTTATTACTGTGCCCCATAGAATCCCTCTATTGTTATTTTTGTGGCTTTATATTATTATTGTTAGGTCGGCTGGGTTATATTGTGACTCCTTAGACTCCTATATATAGAAATGAGGTTTTGTCATTTGAATCATCCAAGAATTGTTCATTTATGTAATGTAAAGGAGGTTTCCCCCTCGAAGAGGCTGAATTCTAAGGCGTTGATCTATCTTTTCTATCTTTTTCTTGAGCTGGTTTCATAACATTTGGTATTAGAGCTTTGGATTCGCAACTACCTGTCAATGGCCCGTATCTCAAACATTATTTTCAACATTGAATTCATCTACCCTTTTCATTGTAAATATTAGCGAGTCCATTATAAGTATCTGGTGTGTTTTTATTTTATTACATTGTCTTATCTACAATATGGTTCCATGGCTAAGGTGAAGGCACTAATCTGTGGCTCTAAGAATTATGTTTTCAAAACCCTATCCCCAGGTGCAACCAATGTTGTAGCCACTTTTTGTTTTGTCTTTCAAGAAAGAAAATACAATATGTATATATATAGAAAACAAAAAAAAAGTTCTATAGGACTTGTATATCCAATGCATTGTAAAAGCCCTCATATTAAAGTTTTTATGCTATATATGTAATACAAGCCTAACTTTTCAAGCCTAAGTTCTATAACGCAGATCAAAATAAATATTATAAAATTTTGAGAAGTGGGCTACCCCACACATGAACAAGATTGGCAGAAATTTAAAAGGCATGGACGTTATAAATTTGTCAATCTATGTTTTAATGAAGCAACTTTCATGTGCAAAATCAATA
Organism: Pinus tabuliformis; assembly: GCA_031772625.1. Taxonomy (NCBI): domain Eukaryota; kingdom Viridiplantae; phylum Streptophyta; class Pinopsida; order Pinales; family Pinaceae; genus Pinus; species Pinus tabuliformis. The sequence continues at coordinate 991,375,058 of CM062819.1, read as the reverse complement.
GTGCAAAGTAAATGAAGGTTATCCAGAGGGGATATATTGAGAAGTTATTTCTTGAAACAACCAACCAAGAGTTCAACAGTCCAGATCCTCCTTGCCATCTCCCACTTGAAAACCACAGAATGACTTGAGAGCCCCTGAGAGTGGTAAGAGGTTTCTGCAAGAACCACCATCGACTCTAGGCAAGCATGTAATAAGCGAGCCATCTCATCTCCCCCACATCACCATTGACTTGCACCTCATATTTCCACATCATTCTCATCTGTATTTACATTTTCATTTTTCCTCCACATTGTGAAACAAAACTTGTTCAATCCTTCATTTGTTTCATTTGTAGGCAAAGTTTTCTTTCTCTCCAGATTCAAAGTTGTCACATTGACCTTCTAAAATATAGGTAATAACATCACCCAATTACCCTTATCTTCAATTATGAACATATTGATAAAATGGCCAAGAAAGATACTCTTTTGGCTTATCCTACACATATTCCGCTAATGGATATGGACAAAAATAATTTTTATTCCATTTTTCCATTAGACCTCATGGAGGTCCACCATAACTTATTTTCAAGAGAAATTAAGTTCAATGACCCATTTTGAGAAATCAAGTCAGGCCTCTATGCTGCATTATTCCTCATACTTATCATTTTCCAGAGTTTTTCAGTTGGTTGACTTCTTCACTTTATCCTCAACACATTTTTGTGATGAACTCTTCAAGGGAGAACATTCTGAAAGTGACTTCTAATTTCACAGAGTATGATAATTACATGGCTTTCACAAATGATTCCCTTTTATCTACTTTTCAATCTCTTTCTAAAGAAGATATAAAAAAGTTATTGCCACTCATGTTTCCTCCTAATTCCTCTCTCCCTCCAACAACAACTAAATTTCCTATAACCTTATTTTCAAAAACTCTCCAACCAAAATTTTCAATTATCATGGGAATTCTTGTGAAAGATGATACAAGAATCATCAATCAACAAGATTTAGGGATTTTCCATTTAATGATACAACCTAATATTGTGTTAGGAATTCCTGCTCACTGGGAGCACTCCATTAACCTTCAATTTTAGAATTTCAACGTCATTAGATACTTTATATTTCCATCTTTGCTAGTTTACCTTTTCCTATACACTCATGTTGATTAGTTTATTGATTTCGGGCTAAATATTTCTGATTCTAATAAGCAAATGTAGTTATTATTGATTGGATCAATATTTTAAGAAGAAAAGAGAACAATAAAGGATTTCCTATTACATATCTTCTATTATGTAAATTCTATATAAGGTCATAAATAATCAGTGTGATCCTCTAATTCTTCCACAAGAAAAATCCTTGTTGCAATGGAGCAAAGATACAAGGGTCAATAACTGGTATATCTTTGAAGATTGTTGGGAAATAAGGGTATATGGTGCGATACCTCACCTTAAAAGTTTCTTGTATTTGAACCCATGAGGATATTTTCTTTAGAATTCATCAGACAAAGCATAAATGTGGATCAAACCCATTTTGTTCTAGCTCTTAAAGGTTTCCTATCTAAATTTCCTAGAACAGTTGGTCCTTTTTATTGTGAACAATAGACAAGCTGCAAAAGAAGTTGAAAGAACGATGAAATAATTGGGTTTTGGAAAAGGGAATAGTGTAATTATTAGTTTCATTAAGTAATTTACAAAAGAAGAATAGAAATAACTTGTGCACCATATATTCATGTAGCAAAACTAGAGCTGGAAAAACTGGAAAGTTTTGGTATGGAGGATCAACAACAGAAAATAAATGTAGAAAATCATCTTCCCAAGGAAAAAGGTTTGAAGAGGAATGCTCTAGAATTTATGGATATTGATATTGAAGACTCACAATATAGCAAGGAAGCCAAAATTCAAGGAGGAGAAACAAAGGTGAAATATTTTTCCCAGTTGATTGAAAATCCCTCAAATGAAATAAGTTTCCAAGTGCAATTGGGAGATACAAGGTGTTCAACTTCATCCTCAATTCCTACTGATGAGGATGCTTCTTCTTCCATTGATGCTTTACATAAGAACTTTCAGCGGATTGAAGAGAAGAATATTAAATTAACAAGTAATGTTGCAACACAATTGGAGGCTCAATTAATGTCAAATTACCAAACCAGACTCCTAGCAACCATGGACCTTGAGAGGAATCAGTTGAAGATATCTCTTAGTCACCCAAATTCTCAATCAATTTCATCAAGCAAAAATATCAAAACCATAAATTTATTTGTCAATGCTAAGGACATTCCTCTATCTGATAAAATCAATGTACATAGCGAACTAGTGAGTTGTTATATAATGATATTGGGAAGACCTCTTTGGTAGCCAACAAAACAGAAATACTCTTAGAGAAGATAATATATCAAATTAAACAAGAGAAATATAATTCCAGAGCCCTGCACACTCAAAATGAGGAGTTTACAAAGTCAATCATTAAACTAGGACTGGATCTTGAAGATAGAACAATAATTCAGGCTTTGCTACAAAGTACAGATTCCAAAGTCCAATCATTGAGAAAGAAGTTAAATATGCTTGTTGCATAGCATGTGCAGACACCTAAATTGGACGAGGTAGAGAGGGAAAAGGAAATTTTAAAAAAGGATTTTCTTGATAGAAATCAAGAGCTTGCATTCCTCAAGCAACAATTTATAGAGTTACAACAAAATATGGATCAACTTGTGTGCACTATGGTAGTTTGAGCTAACTCAGAGGTTCCTACAGAAAAACTGACCACAGTCATTACTTAATTGAAAATATCAGAACATGAAATAAAGAAGATACAAAGGGACCTAGATGATAAGAAACAATGGTTAAGCATAAAGGAGACACAACTTAATATAGAAAAAGAGAATACAAATCAAATGAATACTAATTGATAGGCAACATATGCAAAAATTAAAGAGTTGAAAGATAAACTCAAAGGGAATATGTCTTTAATTTAGGAAAGGAAAATTATTTGGGACAATATAACTCAATGGATTCAAGCTATTTGGGACCACATAAATGTTATTGCAGAGAAAAAAGCTATGATAAAATCCTTCGAAATGATTATTACTGCAAACAAAAACAAAGCATTGGAAAACTCACAAATGGAAAAAAATATTATTGAGTATTTGAATGAAAAATCTTCCCAAGATATGAGAGTCGTAGATATCACAGAAAGGGTAGTTGTATTAATAGAAATTAGGAATATGGTTCATAGGAACATGTATAGAGAAGAATATTAGAAGAATTCAAAAACTTAGTTGCACTCTTCAATTCCAACTTTGATCAAAGAATTAGATCAAAACCAACAACCTGTTGGGACCAACATGGCAATATTATTTCATGGGAGCAATATGAATCACTTTTAGTAGAGGCCAAAAGTAAAGTATATTCATTACATGAGAAAACTACAACTTTGAAGGGCTCGACCATAGTAAACTTCCTATAGAGATATTTTCAATTACTTTGGCAGATCAAAACATTATTCATAGATAAGCCAGATTAGACTAAATTGACTAATCTAAAGATGACTTATATTAGAATGATCCATTCTCCTATAATTCCTGTTTTAGAACTCTGTAAAAAGTGTCAAATTATTGTGGTTCCATTGCAAGTTCAAGTTGTAGAACCTGGGGCTACATCAAACGAAAGAGCTACATCAAGAGAAAAAGAGTCTTGAAAGTCTAAATGACTTTAATTTTTAAGAAAATTAAATGATCTCATTTTTATAATTTTTTAATAGTTTTTAGTATTTTTAAAGAACTCAAATAGTTAAGAAGTAGTTAAGACAAATATTGGTAGCTACTCAAAAATATATTTGGATGTAAATTTTCTTTAAAAAGAGATAGAGGACCAGTGGAGGGGTTTTGAAATTTTTCTTGGAGACAATGTATTTTCTTGTGTAATGTGCTAAAGCTTTCTTGGAATATTATTAAAGGTTGTTCAAGTTATTCCAAATGTTAGTTGGCTATAATATGTGTTCACTCTATAACTTTTTTTATTGTGCTATTCCTCTATCGGAATTTGTGTTAAGAAGCAGTTGGCGTCACTAATTTTATAAAAATATTTATTAGTAAAGGACACATGTTTATTTTCATGCAAAGATACCTTAATTAAGTGCTCCAAAATTCCATCACTACACCTCCTTCATTCGATATTTTATGCTAATATTTTTTGCATTGGATTCTTAACTACCCTATGCATTGAATCTTTATTCTTAAAATTTCTCCCACTGTACTACAACTTTAGAAAAACTATAGTAAAAAATACACAGGCCATCTTGAAGAGTTTGTTTACTTTTCCAAGAGATAAAATCACATTTCACCTCAAATTTTGTCTTTGGGTAGAGATATATAAATACTTTTTAAAGAAATATTTTTATTTAAATCAGGAGGATGTCCTAGGCACTCGCCTCCTTTTAGCCAAAGGTTGTCCCCAAGGTTACAACAAAACCTCTATGCCCTCAGTCACATAGCTACACAAAACCACGTCTTGGGTTTTCCTTTAGCCACCGACCTTCTCATCCCGGCACCTTTTTCTTTGCAATTGGTTCAAAATCCCATGATCACAATAACACATGAAACCTCCACAAACTAGTTATGGGTGTGCCTTCCATCATTTGACGGAGTTGTCACTTGCCACCAAAGTCTTTGTCTCCCAACTTTATTATCCCGGATAAGTTCAATGCGTGCATTTTTTTCCTCTAGGGTCAAACCTCAGGGTTGCCATGTCAAGGTGGGTCCACCTAGTGCTTCTTTCCATTTGTCCATATGCTCTGTCACACTGGCATGGTGCCTTTTCAGTCGGTTGCTTCCGCATGTGCACCTTTATAAACCTTATGGGGTAGCCCTTGCAGGTTAAAATCATGCTTACATCATCATCGACCAAACACATGTTGCCACAAGCCTGTCAGATAGGAGAGAGAAAAAGGACCACTAGCCTTAGTTTTGCATCGAACTCCTTTGTTAAATTTAAAGTGTCACGAGCCAATTTTTATCATTGAGTCACCTTTCCACATTAGCCTGATTCTTCCATCTCAAGCCTTCACTCTTGCACGTTCTTTGAAGCTTCCAGGGTATACCTACTAGGATGATATCATCCCTAGCGCTTCTCCTCTACATCCCTTTAAACCTTCTAGACAACCTTCCATCGAGATAAGATATGCTATGGGTCTACCTTTGGGCCAATAGAAATGCATCCTACCACTTCTGTCAAAGCCATGTTTTCTTGGTCCTCTCCTTTAGCGCTCTATTTAAATACTCCATCATGTTTGGAAAACATGCCAAACTAACATGCTCCAAAATCATCGTTTAACCACTTATAGCTCTGCAACTTTGACTTTGGGGCAATTGACTTTGACTAGAAATAACTTGTGATCCAAGGGCCATTTGTAGACTTTAGCATACTGTGTTGGAAAGCTATTTCCAAGCATAAACTACTTATTCAATTTCTAGAATCCTTTGATCTGATCTCTTGAGGTAGAAATGCACTCAAAACTTGAGACTCCTTAAACGTCATAGATATAATACTTTAGCTTATTACCTCATCATGATACCATGATGCTTCTCTACCAAGTAATGCAGCAACAACAAGATTCCCTCTGAGCTTGACACACCATACACATCAATGCTAGCCTATTTGACATCAATGCAAACATTTTTCTCAACACAAAATTCCTTGCTCAAAGTAAAAACACTTAGCAAAACAATAATAAATAATAGCACACAAATCTCATAAAATATGGACACAAGATATTAACATGGAGTCCCAACTAGGAAAAAAACAAATTATGTTTTATTATGATGAAAAATAAACATTCAACTTCAAATTACATCAATTTTTGTGTAGGTTGAAAAGTACTGAAGGATTCAACATTCTTTCTCTCTGCAAGCACCAACTTGCTGATTTTACAGGAACCAACCCTAAGGAAGCACCAACTCCTTGTTTATCAACACCAACGCCCTATTGTGCAAGAATCCACCTGCAAAGCCCTTAAGATCTCTCTTTCATATGATTTTCAAACTCAAATAAAACCGGCTTCTTTGTTATGCATTCATAGCTTAATTCTCTATTATGCTAGCTCAGTAACCCATTTGTTGCTCTCTCAAGGCACACACTCCTCAAATACCTCTTTTCATATACATTCTTTGTAATGTTGTTGTTTATATATTTTTAGAGCTACTTCTATTCTCAGTTGATTTGTTAATCTTAGGTTTATTAATTAGTTTCACTTTAGATTTTTTTTCTTGATTTAATTATTGTCCACATTATTCTTATGGTTCTCTTTTCTTCAACTTGAACTATTTTTTCACCTCTATTTCAACTTTGGGCTTTATAATGAATTGATTCTCCATTCTATTCATCCACATGATTCAGATTCTATAAGCATGTTTTAATTTTGGCATTGGAACACCAAGTTTACAACTCAGAACACCAAATTTAGAATTTTGTTGCACTCTTAAATTTATTTCCTGGGTGTTATATCCTCGAAGGCCAAAAATTTGCCTTTCCACCAAAATCTCTTATCTAATCAGTCTGATGAACCCTTAAGCCTTATTTGACTCAAGTGCCAAAAATCAATAGCACACAAAAGAGCTTACAATCACAACCCTTTGGCATGAATCCCAAAAATATGCCATGTCATCAGCTTGCCATTTGTCTTCCTGTTATTGTCCCATGATGTTAACTTTCCACAATAATCACCACATATAACCTTTGTGAAAAAATACTTGCTAATGGTAAACTTTCCATTTAGTTCTTTCTGTCATTATGTCGCACCAAGTCTTTGGAACCTTTAGAACTTAGGACTGACACAACATGCTAACATCATCACCACCACATGGTGCCCTTTGAGTGGTGGCATGTGTCATATAGAAATAGTCCACTTGGCCACCTAATAGGGCTAAAAATAGCTACCATGTGTCACGCTCCTAAGGTGCCACATAATCACTTTGTCATGTCAATCTTGTTTGCCATGTGTCCTCTTGTCATTGGGCCATGTTGTCTTTCTTGTTGCATCAATAGCCAATTGTCATCCAAATGTCACCTGTTAGCACCTAAATCTGCCTTAGGTTGAAAGAAGGCAAAAATTAGGGTAACCAGAAACCACGCTCAATCTGGTAGCTAGCCCTACCAGAATAGGAGAGGGCTCTCTTCGAGTCATGCTCAACGAATGGATAGGCAAAATGGTTTGAGATGACTTATAAAGCGATATTTACCTTAGGCTAGTAAGTGAAAAAGGACTTCGGAAAAGATTTTTGAAGTGACCGAGCTTCTGGGATGTATATGGGACTGGCGCTTAGCAAAGAACAGAGAATTGAGAATGAAGGCACATATTATTCCGTGTGGCAAGGTAGGCGGGAAGCGTAGCAATTTCGACTTAAGGTGACGCGGAATGAAAAGATTGCTGAAGATAGTGAAAAGGGCATGGTCGCATGAATCCTTTTCAACAGAAGAATAACACTGCACATGAAATTTTCCCACAGGCAGAGCAATATAAATTGAATTCTACCTAATCTCACTCAGAAAATTTCACTGAAATGGAACATGAAATGAATTATGAGACATAAAAAGATACATATGGAACATAAGAACACAATTGCTACACTCACAACCACAAGAATCTCATGAAACAGAGCCGCTGCCTTTCATTAACTCTCTGTCAAAAAATACACAGTGAAGAAATAGAGTTTCTTTCCCACAGTCTCCCAAAAGTTACAAGCCAGCCAACCCTTTGCAAATAACTTGCTTACAATATATAGAAAGTGTAGAGAAGAGATGGAATGCCCAAGGGTTGGGAAGTTACTCAAATCATTTCGAAAAGGAGATGGAGAGCCAACCATCAGCTACAAGTGCAACGCTCTCAAGCATGACATTTGGCTGGGGTGACCCTTTGCATTCTTTTGCCACTTGGATAGATGCCCATCTGGAGAGAAAACTCTTAAAATGCCACCTTTGGTGCCAAAAAACTGAAGTGTAGATGACCGGGCCCACTTGGAGAAGTTGCGACCCAAAATTTCACGAAACGGGAGCAAATTGGCCGTTTTTTCCCCTGTGCGTTGCGCCAAATTCTCTGTGCGTCGTGCAACTTTGGAGCCTGTTTTGGGACACTTGTAGGTGTCCAAAATGTGCCCAAGTGGGCTTTTTGGAAAGTCTGTCCTGTCTACTTTCCAACCCAACTGGAATTTCTGAATTTGAAGCTCATTTTCCCCTCCAAAACTTCATTCTCTCAAGACTTCTTTTTGTGTGTCCAAAAAGTGGCAGAGAGGCCATTTTTGGGTGTTTTTTGACCTTTAGGAGACCCAAAACTTGTAAAAATTTCTTGCCCGGACCCCAGTAGATGTATTTTTTGATGCTGAATCCAAATATGCAAGCGGTTTCTCCACTGGAGCCCTAGAATTTTAGCGTCGTGCCGCACAGGGAGGAATTTCGTGTTTTATGTCCAAAAAATCAAAATTTGACCAAAACTTCCCCAAATTTGCTGAAATTTGGGCTGGAGGTTCCCTATGGGGTGCCATGCTGAGCTAAGGAAGCCTCAGCCAAGATTTTAAGTCTATCTTGCTCTTTTTCCTCTTTTGCTCTCCTTGTTGCTTTCCTCAATTTAGCCTTCAAGCTCTTTATTCGGGCCTTGGCGCTTATGTTTCGTGCCTGGTAGTGAAATGCCATATGCCTCAGTAGCGCAAGGTCTTTGTCTGCTTTGTCTAGCAGCCTCTCCAAGTGCATATTGGTTCTCTCAAGGTTGGCCTCCCGATCTTCATTTACCTCTTGCTCCAAGGAAGTGAGCTCAATCCTTGCCCTTTGAGCAACTTGGCGATGCTCACGAATGTCTCGTAGCTCCGTGAGGGTGTTTGGCTCATCTTTGAGCTGTCTGCCACTCCGGTGATGTCTCCTATGGACCCTCTCTCCTGAAGATCTGTCACTGTGTGTCTCCCCCTCATAATCTGATGAAACTCTTGATGCCATTAATGCTGCTTGTACCCTGGGTTTTATGCTGCCCTCAGGAGGGGAATGATGAAAAAGGGGAATAGGGGTTTAAAGGAGAAATTTATCAGGGATTTGGGAGTGTTTGGGGTGTGATTTTGATGGGGGTAGGGTTTGGGATATTATGAGCTATAGGAATAAAGGGGACAAAAATGGATATGATTACAATGTAGCTAGGGTAACTATTAGGGGAAACTGCTCCAGGGGAATTAGCTGATTGAGGTAGGGTAGGAGCATATTTAGCAATCAAGTTACTGTAGCAAAACCCTAGCTTTTTTACCCTTTTCTGTGTCATTTTTGTGTTTTCTTAATAAAAGTTTGCTTTTAATTTCATGGTCACCAACATCATATTTTTCTTTGAGTTTAGGATTAGTGCTGAATGTATCTAGGGCCACCTTTGCAATTTTGAGAGCCATTTACAAAATTTTGGGCGATTTCGGTGCTTTTTTAGGCTCACAGGCCTGTGCGTCGTGCGCTTTGCCCAGTGCGCTGCGTGCCGGGTATGCACCGTGCCAGTGCATTTTTGACACTGTGGCCGGGCTCCCAGTGTGCCGCGCGCCCTAAGTGCGCCACATCACCTTGTGTGTGCGCCGCGCACTGTCAAACGACACAACTTTGCTTGGAACTCCGGGGATGGGTCTTAGTGGGGATTTCTAGGGGGTTTCCTTGGGAGACAAGGTGGCATGGAGGTGACAAATGATGAGGAGTGAGGGGACAAGGGGATGGGAGCAACCTTGGTGGCGTCTTCACAAATTTTCAAACCCCGTTTATCATTTTCCTTTGATGATTGTTTGGATGGATGGCCAATGCATTTAGATATCATTCAACATCTTAGAAACACCATTCATTGACCAAATTGACAGAGAAGAGGTTTCATTTGAGCCTACCTCTTTCTTGATAGCTTTCACCAAGAAATTTGAGGTAATTTGGAACAATTTCAGGCCCTTTTTTCCCTGTGCGCCGCGCTCTCTATGTGTGCCGCACCAATGTAAATTTTACACTGGAAAACCTCTCCCAGTGCGTCGCGCTCCCTCTATGCGTCGTGCTCTTTTCCAAGTGACTTTTAGAGACCTTCCCGGTGTCCAAATTGGGTGCAGGATAGCTCGTTGGAAGGGTATTTGAGTCAAATTTACAACCAAACTAGAATTTTGCAATTTGGAGTTCATTTTCCCTGTCAAAAATCAAATCTCCCAAGACTGGTCAAAATGTGCCAAATGAGGCTGCCTAAAGGCAGAGTGCTGTTACAGTCAACTTTTGAATGTCTTCCTCAACTCAAAATTGAGCTCATGATAGCTCATTGGAAATATATGTGTGTCTAATTATCATTTGATTCATCAAGCAAGTCATTTGGCCAACTTAGCTAGGAGAAAAGTTGATTTTCCCAAGGTCACTTCAGAGGTGCATCAATTCTCCCGAGGCAATTGTATTTTTGACATTTATCTAAAACCATGACACCTGTGTAAAAAGTGAAGGAGGTTTTTCTTCCTTGGAATGTTTTGGACAAAAAAATCTCTTAGTTTTCCCAAATTCATCTTTTATTGTTCAGAAACATCATTTGAGTGAAACATATCCCGATGTGTGGAACAAGGGATTTGTCGAAATGAAGCGAAATGAAGGGGATAGGGAGCTTCTAAATTCTTGAGGAAATTTTGGGAAGTAGGGAGAGATGTTAGGAAGTAGGGGAAAGTGAAATCTTAGAGATTGAGTGAGGGGAAGGGGTCCAAAAAGGCAAAACACAGGTCCAACCTAGAAAATTGCCAGGTTGTAGCAAGAAACTAGGGTTTGTGTGAAAATGAGGAATTTGGGGGATCTCAGTGATGGGAAGTGTTTGATAAGGTACTTTAAGGATAGGGGAAGGTGTATGAACATCAGGATACCAGTTTTTCCGATGCTTTGACTACCCAAGATAAATTGCCTTCAAAACCCTAGGAGAGGGAAATGACCTTACCTAGGCACAACTGAAACATGAACAAGGTGTGAAATGAACCAGTGGGACTTGACATGATAATGAAAACTCTCTGAATGATGGTACACTCAGCTGAATTTTGTACATGGAATGACATTTGGACAACTTTGACAAGGGTAAAATCAAACCCTAGACCCAATGCCTAGTGACCAAATTTTGCTTGAAGACTCACTGAAATGACAAAATTTGACCTTGACACATTAAAATCACTTTGCAAGAGCATGTTTGATCACTGGAGGAAGGCTGCAAAGACTGACACTAACACTGGCTCCAATAGGGATGGCAGCTCCTTGGAGGTGCCAAGAACTGCAGATCTTTGGGTGATCAGACAATGCCTTCGTCCATTGGGCTATGGAGTCCATTATTCCGACAAACCAACATGACTCAAATTATTGACTGAAACGTGACTCAAACTCACTCAATGCGAATTGAAATGACTGAAAAACTTGACTCTATGCAAAAGGAAATGACTCATGATTGACTTAACTAAAACAAGTATTTACAAAGCTTGTTCAATGGCAGCAGTCCATCAAGATTCGAGGGTTTCGAATCAAGATGATAGCCACCTGCGTACTAATGCAATATGTACAATCATGTGTAATGTGTCTTCTAATGTAACCAATCAAGTAGATGCCTCCTTGATTGATTCTCCTGATCAGATCTTCTGGTCAACAATAGATACTTGTAACTGGGCATCCAAAAAACTAATTGACCCTGATCTCCTTCATCACCGAATACTGCAATAATCACCTTCACGGCTGACTGCAGTAAATCTGCCATTGGATCCTGAAGAACATGAAGATTTTCTTCCTGCTGAAGAAACAAGGTGTCCTTTGCTTCAAATTCTGATCTTCCTTCATCATGTGCTTCAGTAAAACTATGCTCCTGGGCTTCAAAAAACTCTGAACAGGTAGATGAGCAGATATCTTCTTGGAAAAACATTTCAACACATGAAACATATGAAGAGGAATCTGAATGGAAATCCTGAATGTTTTGATCTTCTGTGGTGTGAATGTATTGAATGAAGGTCTGATCTTGTTTTTCATACACTGACTGGATTACCTCCTCATGAAGGCTGTATTCTAATGAACTGAGAACATTTGGATCCAAAACTTTGTCTTCTTCATCCCAGATGATTTCAGAAGTGAAGTTCTCTTTCATAGGATTCCATACTAGGCATTCTTGGTCATCACAGTCTGAATTTGGAACTAAAATAGCTGTCCTGACATTATCACATTCTGAAATTAGAACTGAACTTACTTGCATGCCGTCTTCTTCTATTGACAGATCTGAATCGACACTTTTTCTTTCATCAACTTCAGCCATATGGAACTCTTCAACCTGCTAATCTATTTCATATAATTCATGTCGACTGTCAAGATGCATAATTCTTTCATCTTCCACCGTACTACAATCTTGATCATGCTGCAAATTTTCATGATCGTCTTAACGCTGCTGAAAGGGATTTTCATACAGGGTTTCCATGATCTCATCATCCATGAAATTGTCATCTTCATAATATTTTTCAAGGCTTTTAATAAAAGTAGAAGCATGTTTGCAACAGTCATGAACTAGATTTAACGATGGATAAGATTCTTTATACTTCTCAAAGAATATTGAATGAAAATCCTTTAGACAATAAATGGAAGCAGGTGGCAAACTTTCATACCAAGATCGGGCTTCGTCTTCCAGAGTAGCCATAAACATTTTCATCAAACAGTCTTCAGGAAAATCGATCTTTAATTTATGCACGTGAATGTGAAATTTCACCAGATGAAGAGCAGCGTCATTACCTTCCACATTTCTGAACACAAGCAAATTCTTTGACCAATCTACCTTGAGCATTTTATTTGGAAAGCCTGGGATGTGATCTCAGCTCATGGGAGCGTATCTTCTTGCAATTCGATCCATATTAAGAAATCTCAAAGCTACTGATCCCTCTGCAGTGGAGTCACCATGAAGGATTGATTGCATGGATTCTTCAGTGAATGGAGTCGCCAGGTGAATGATTTCAGCCGTCTTCTTATGTCTGATCGTTGTTCACCATCAACAATCAGCTCTGAACTTGATGGTGAACAACGATCAGACATAAGAAGACGGCTGAAATCATTCACCTGGCGACTCCATTCACTGAAGAATCCATGCAATCAATCCTTCATGGTGACTCCACTGCAGAGGGATCAGTAGCTTTGAGATTTCTTAAGATGGATCGAATTGCAAGAAGATACGCTCCCATGAGCCGAGATCACATCGCAGGTTTTCCAAATAAAATTCCCAAGGTAGATTGGTCAAAGAATTTGCCTGTGTTCAAAAATGTGAAAGGTAATGACGCTGCTCTTCATCTGGTGAAATTTCACATTCACATGCATAAATTAAAGATCGAGTTTCTGAAGACTGTTTGATGAAAATGTTTATGGCTACTCTGGAAGAAGAAGCCCGATCTTGGTATGAAAGTTTGCCGCCTGCTTCCATTTATTGTCTGAAGGATTTTCATTCAATATTTTTGGAGAAGTATAAAGAATCTTATCCATCATTAAATTTAGTTCAGGATTGTTGCAAGCATGCTTATGGTTTTATTGAGAGCCTTGAAAAATATTACGAGGATGACAATTTTATGGATGAAGAGATCATGGAAACCCTGTATGAAAATCCGTTTCAGCAGCCTACAAAACTCTTAGATGAAACTTTGCAGCAGGATCAAAATCAGCAGGTGTTATAGACATTTTTGTGCCTTACAACTTTGAGCATGAAATGTCCATAATCCAAGGGATCCAAAGTCCGTAAAAGTGTTGTTCCTGCCCCTAAAGGAACAAGGTCAACCAATGACAGCTTCTCCCAGAAGTTCTCCACCAAAAACCACTCAGAATCACTCAATTCAGGATCAATTCAGATGCTCTACTAGCTGACTGCGTTGCAATGCACCCCAGTACACTAGCTAGGTGCGTTGCAACGCACCTAAATGCACTACCAGGGTGCGCTGAGCGAGAAATGCCAAATGGCAATGTCATTCCGCGAGGTGTACAGACACTGGAAGCTTCCAGAATCTTCTCCAATGACACTTGCCTCAATGAATTCGACCAGTGATGAGTAAGAGGCTCTCAACCTCCAAGTGGAAGCAAGAACTGACAGAGAGAAGCCACAAGTCAAAACATAAGCTGACTCATCCTCTCTGCTTACATCTATATATGGATCCCTCATCCCAGAGATCCAAAGGCTGGAATTTTGTACTTTGCAGAGAATTGTTGTTGGTTTGAGATTGAGATTAGTACATTGGGTGATTTATGCTTTCTTGGAGGAGAGGAAGGGATTCCTTTTCTGGGAGGTAGATGCTGGATCGAGACTCACTTGGTTGTATCTCCTCTTGGAATTTCTTATCATATCAATAAAATTATTTGAGTTTCTCCTACATGTTGTGTATCAATGATGTTTTGTTATATTTGCATGTTTAGCTTAATCTGATCCTAAGCTTTTTGTGAATGTAAATCTATATCTTCGTGTAGTTTCTCTCTTCTGTGATCTTGCAGGAATTCGGTGAAGCTGGGCCGGTAAGGGAGCAGGGAGCTGGGAGCTATTGAAGAGAAGAGCGATTGGATCAACAAACTAGCGAAAGACACAGGTTAGTTACATCCTTCCTCTTCATTTACATTTCATAAAGAAGAATACTCAAGTAGTTTTCCTTGTTTGTTGCTAAGGCACTATCACACCTTAGAGTGGGATAGGGGCATTCCGAATGGATACTTTTCCCAACAACAAATTGGCGACTCCGCTGGGGAACGTATCTAGTTAGTTTATTTGTGTTTCTATTGTTGTTCATCTCATAAACTCAGGAGTGCCGAATCGAACTGCATTTTCCATTTACAAATGAAAAGTAGAGATCTGCTACTCTAGTCCATTTACTGGGCCTATTTATGATCTGAACAGCTGATCCACAAATGCTCTAACGGCCCTTTTTGATAGCTCTTAATCCTCCTTTAAATCATTCCTCTAATTGTACCTTATTGATAGCTTTTATCCGGCCAAAAACCGTAGATTAAACTGCAAATCGTGACCCAGAACCCAGAGACAATTCTCGTTTCTGCTTCAGCGCAGGCTCTGTGAAGAGGTTCTGCATTTCAACGCAGATCCCGAGAGGGCTACCTACGCTGCAATTCAGTTTCTCTGTGCAAGGGGTGCGCTGATCAGCCTTTGCCTTGTGCAGCTGTGGTTCTCTGCTTCTTTTTGCTCACTTTTATCTCTGTTTTTTGCAGCCTGTTATCAGTGTGTGTACCTATCTGAAAACCCCTTTTCTTTGCCTTAATTCCACCTCAGTTGTATAAAAGAAACTGTATTTGTTTTTGTGTATTTGTTACATCATTTGCAGTTTCCCATTACAAAAGTAAACTAGTCATACTGTCGCCCTTAGATCTAGACCTGTCGTAAGTGTCGTTTTGATCTTAGGAGTGAGTTTGTTTGCTGTTCACAGTTGATTACGCTTTTACTTTTGTCTTTTGGTTTGAATTTATGAATTTCTAGTGTCGAAACAAGTATTTGCTTCAAAATCATAAAGTGTCGTAATCGTCTTTTTGATTTCGAAAGAAGCTTGTTTGTGTTTTTCACTTGAAATCGAATTCAAATTTGTACAACAGCTTTCTTTTTAGGCATCAATATTAAGAAAGTGAAAACAAATACATGCATATGTGCATTTGCATTTTGACAGTTTGTATGTTGATTTAGGAAAAGTGCATTTACAGTGTGCTCTATGCTCTTTGAGAAAAGATTGTGTCTTTCTTTTCCCCTTGTAGCTAGGATTTTCATTGTTGAAAAGAGATAAAAGCTTGCTTATCATCTTTAGACTGCATTTAGGAATTGTATCTACATCTCGTGGTGATCCAAAAAGGCAAACTTCTAAGAAAGATGAACCTAAAATAAATTGAATGAACTTAACAACGCTTTGTAACTTAACGCACAACATAGAGGTCTAGGCTAGAGACGTGTTCCGGCATCGTAAAACCTGGTAACTGTTGCCTCACTGATGGTTGGGTGATTCCTCCTGAGAGACGATAAGCGCCAGTACGGATTGTGCTCCCACATACCGTCGATTATATATTGGGAGACCCCTATAGGCATAAAACCTTTATCCATAGGAAGCCGTGTCGGCCGCCCTACTGATCACAATGCACTGAACACAACATTCGGGAGGATTGACCGCCCGTACCTTAAAAAGTATTCTGCGGTTTTGCGATTGGTTTGGCACACCCTCTACCTAGAACTCCAGAGCAGTCCCTTTCGTTCCTTTTCAGACTCCTTAACGGAAAAGGTCCATCTGAGCACTTTTCACTTCAGGCTCATTAAAAATCGAAGGAGACTAGAGTCATCTTTTGTTTTTTCTCAACTCTTTAAAATTGAAAAAACAAGTTGTGTCAAAGCGTCTAAACTTTATTTTAAACAGAATAATCATCACCTTTCCCTCGTTGGTCTTCGAAATTAGTCTTCCTTCATCGCTAGTTCTTGTAGAATCGCTAAGAAATCTTTTGGATAGACTAGATATGTCTGAACAACCGTCGACATCCAGGACTGTGTCGTCCGACACAGCAGTGGCACAGCCTCCTACTGCTACTCCAATGATGTTCAATGGTATACCATCTGTCCCGGCAAGTTATCAACAACAAGCCGGAGTCCCATCAGGGACTACTTCGACGACATGGTTAGTTCCTATTTCTTCATCCAGATTATCATCTGGTATTTCTTATGTTGAAACTCAACAAATTGATCCAATGTGTCTTCAAAGGCCAATCTAAACTTTAAGTACTGGATTGCCACCATATGGAGGGCAGTATGCCTTTTCATTGTTCCCTCCCAGAGAACAACCATATGGGAGTTACAACAAAGTTCAAGTCAAACTGGAATTACATCCAGTGGTTGGGTACCAATACTACCTCAACAACCAAGGGTTGTATGTTCAATGCAACCAGTCCACCCTGTGTCGGATATTCCCACTATACCTGCTATGGTGACTACATCGCAAGTACAAGCGCTACCTGTTGTATGTCAACCCCAAGTTTCTCAGGTTTCAATACAACAGCCTCTTGTCTCAACGACTCAATCACAACCTCAGGTTAGTGACTCCTTATCTGGAGTGAATCAGGCTCAAACAAGTACTATGACTCCTCATCTAGTATTGGACAACAACAAATGGTCCAACAACCAGGGCTGATTCAATCTCAACAACCGCAATTCCAGCAATCATATCAAGGACCTGAGCAACAAGTCTTTGTAAGTAATGGGCAACTGCATTTCCAAAACGGTTATCAACAACCATACTATAATGGTTATGCCCATCAACCTTGTCAAAGCTGCCAACATCAAATACACTATACTGGTATGCAAAGGCCCACTGTTCAGGCGATTCCATCTTATCCTGGGTATGCTTCGCCTAACCTGAATCAACAGTTGCCCTTTGTAGCAACTCTAGAATTACCAGATCTAAACCGGCTGACGAATGATCCAATTGCTTATGCCCCTTGGTGGCCAGCGATTCCGCATAAACTTCCGTCAGATCCTAAATTTAATGGAAATCCGGGTGAAGACCCGTCGAATCATGTGATGACATTCCATCTGTGGTGTTCATCAAACACCCTAAACGATGATTCGATTAGGCTTCGCCTTTTCCAGAGGACGTTAACTGGTCCGACAGAAAAATGGTATATTGAATTACCTAGAGCTTCGTTTGCCAACTTCAGTACCCTAGCCATAACCTTTTTAACCCATTTTCAATTACCAATAAGGTACGAAACGGGAACAGAACTCCTTACCAACTTCAAACAGACGACGGCGACTCACATATCTGATCATATACATGAGTGGTGACGTCGTCGTAGGATGGTAAAAACGTACGTCCCCGATCAGCTTTTAGCTGAATGGTTTATTAAGTCATTACTGCCTTCCATCACGGAAGATGTGGCAAAGGGGGGGGGGGGTCGTAACAGAAGAGCAAGTTATCGCTCGTGCGCAATATTTGGACTTGATTTACACTCAGTCCGACACGCTCTACGATAAAATACCTGACACCCCTAGACCAGAATTCTCAGTTCCTCCTCCTCCTAAATCAAACAATGACTCTCGTGCCATCGATGGCGTGATTGGCGCGACAGACACGAAATCGACAAAGGCTACATCTAAAAAAGCTCGTAAGATTTCCAGTCAAAATGAAAATGAGGAACTTCTTGCCTCGGAAGTAAATGTTGTGTCGACCGACAAGGGCAAACTACTGAAGCAACCAGGGGGCAAGAAGAAAAAGAAAGGGAGAAAAAGGAAACCCCCTGTAGGGTGTCATATATGCGATGAGGATCATTGGACGAGAGATTGTCCACATATAGCTGAAGTTAAGAAACTCTTTAAGAGTTCAAAAACCCCAGCAGTATTGACTGATCCGTTTCCAAACCCGGGAACCAAACTGGTTGCTAATCAAAATGCTTCCCGATCCCAAGTGCTTATGTTGTCTATCTCAAAGCAGCAAAATGATGCTTTGGCAGGGAATAAATATTACGGGAATCCACAAGTGTCAAATAACAAGACTAATGAACAACCTAGTCGTTCGACAACAACTTTGACCAAAGTTGAGCCACCCATCATTCCTGAACAAATGATAAAGTCGCCAAAGGGAGTAGTGCACAAATCGACATTTAATCCTCATACAAAAATAGCACAGAATTATAATATAATAGAGGACCTGGCCCAATCGCCGTCCGCTATGTCGACACTTGAGGCACCGCAAAATTTCCTCTCCCAAGAGCAAGCTTTATTATCAGCAATAGGTGGGATTGACCCAATGGATTCCAATCTTGTGGCCTTTAATCATAAAGGATATGACCCTCAGTTACCAGCTCAACTAGCTTTCCTTATTCAAGTGAAAGCCCTCAACAAAACTGTTCATCGAACAATTATTGATGAGGGGGCATCTACATGTATTATGTCGATGAGTTGCTGGAAAACTTTAGGATCTCCAACCTTGTCACGGTCTGCGACGACGTTAAAAGCATTCGACGGAAGGACATATACCCCATATGGTATCCTAAATAACTTGATAGTTGAACTAGGAGGGAAAACAGTAGAAATAGATGTTGAAGTCATAGATGGGAATCTTGATTACAACATCCTACTAGGAAGACCATGGATATATGCCATGGCAGCTGTTGTGTCGACCTATTTCAGAAAGATTGCATTTCCCTTTCAAGGAGGGATTACAATCGTCAATCAGCAAAACTTCCTCCCCAATGGTTCTCAAGTTACTGGAAGCATTCCAATGATCCATGGAAGCAATCATTCGCTCCAAAATATCGGAGTAGGTCTCCTAAAAGACCCTGCCATAATGGGTACTTTTTCCCTACCGCCTCCAAGTAATCTGGCGGAAGTAGCCACAGTGGAATATGAAACCTTCTATATATAATGGATTTGGACTCCGAGGACGATTCTTATCTTGTGTCAACCTCATTAAAAAATGAAACAATCCCCTTTCCAAATCCCAAAGGTAAACCTTCATTCCAACCACCAAGTTGAATGCAATGAAGCTTGGGGGGCATGCACCTCGATTTGCGTTATTATGCCGGGGGCATACAAACTTATCACGAGCAGTGTTACTGCAGGTTTCAAGCTCGTTAAAAAATAAACCCGCATCGAGCAGTTTTAGCACATAGTTCATGCTCGTTAAAAAATAAACATAAGATCGAGTAGTTTTAGCACATAGTTCATGCTCGTTAAAAAATAAACATAAGATCGAGCAAGTGTTCCAACCCGCGTTTAAGCTCATTAAAAATGAACTATCCTCCGGTAAATAACCACCGTGAATGTAATATTATCAGCCATTAAAGCCATGGTCGTGTTTGCACCGTCACCTCCACTTTTCCATTGGCCGATCATTCACCTCCATTTGATTGTTTACCTATTTTGAGGAACAGCTGCGAAGAGTGATTTCACTAGCCATCCTTGTGACACTGCTGTGATTGGAAAATTCCAACCCTTACCTAGAATCAGCTGCTACCCATTTTATCACTCGTTCCTCAAAAGACGAGTCTTCTTTAAGCTCTTTTCATCTGACTCGTAAAATATGAAAAGATTGCCGAGTTTTGGCCTTCCAGCTCGTTAAAGTGACCGGAAGTGCTATCCCTCCTCTAGATTTTAATCTTTTTGGACCTGAGGGATTATTGCACAAAACGATCGAGCGCTTGCTTTGTTCGGCTCGTTAAAACTATCGAAAATTCATCCCTTCTGCATTGTTTTATACTTTTTCGGACTTAAGGGATTAGATGAAGAAAAAGGACTTTTGGAGTTATCTTTACGTACCTTTTCAGACTCTCTAAAAATGAAAAGGACCGAGTTATCTTTGTCGTTAGACTCGTTAAAAAGATTAATAGCGAAAAACTTGTCTTTAGACGAGAACGAGTTTCACTATCGCTAGGCTCGTTAAAACATAGCGATGGGTTTGCCCGAAGGGAAAATTATAGAACAAGCATATGTTATCCTCCTCAAGCTTGACAAAAATAAAGAGGTACTGGTCAGCAATGACTGGGGAAAAATTGGGAAGAAACTCAAAGAACTTTTATTGGTAGCAAGTTGCTCTTGAACATGACACTTCCGCTCCGTGCCTGAGTCGGGTTGGGTTGTTTCATTCACCGGTCACATCACCATGGTCTCGCCATACCATCCATCTTCGGGGTAAATGCTACCAATCCATCATATAAGTGTTGCCGATATGTTCAAGAGAAGTCATCCAGAGAATTCAACCGTGTCCCATCCACTACCATACATTATACTTCATTCTTTCATGACCGCCACCCTGAACCATATATCATCAGATCGTTTTCACCTCCATCAACATCATTTGCTCCATTCCGTGTCACTGATGTGGGATACATTAAGGCCCTCCTTTGACGGATTGCTTCTTGTCGACATCAGCTAATTATCCAAGAAGTTGATCTAGGAACACCCCTTCAGTAGTTTGAAGCTTGCATGCCTCAATGGCAGGTTTCTCACTTCCGGCGACAGGTATACATCAATGACCTTCGACCGAAATATTTTGCGTGGTGTTTGACGCCAAGTCCTTTATTCACACCACGTGAATTGTACTGCAGTACCTTGAGGGTCATTATCATTATCGGTGATTCCTCTTGCGCTCGTTAACAGTTTACATCATTGACTGGTAATCAAGCGATGTCTTTCCATGTTCGACTTCAAAACATTTCTCACATGGATCGACTTGTACTTAGAGTGAAGATCGGACGAGATTGAAGACCCCGGATCTAGTTTCATCCATCCGGGCTGCGATATATATTCAGGAAAAATAAAGACATTGACATGTACAGCATTGCAACAGAGATAATCATCCTACCAAAAGGATGATGATTCCATCAAGATCATCAATCTACCATCAGACGATTGTCTGTCCTATGTACATAAAAATGAATTTATAAAGCTGAGCATGGGAATGCCCGCCTCAGCTAGATCATGAAAACAGTATGAAAATAATGTATTGTATTGTATCTTATTACAGGTCTCCTCCCAGCATTGAAAGAACTTCGGATCCTCCTAATAAAGCATTTCACCCGATAAACGGCCTCATACTTTAGGGGGCAACTGTTATAGACATTTTTGTGCCTTACAGCTTTGAGCATGAAATGTCCATAATCCAAGGGATCCAAAGTCCCTAAAAGTGTTGTTCCTGCCCCTAAAGGAACAAGGTCAAC
Source organism: Pinus tabuliformis (assembly GCA_031772625.1). Taxonomy (NCBI): domain Eukaryota; kingdom Viridiplantae; phylum Streptophyta; class Pinopsida; order Pinales; family Pinaceae; genus Pinus; species Pinus tabuliformis. Next base: position 991,353,406 of record CM062819.1, on the reverse strand, counting down.
CAATGACAGCTTCTCCCAGAAGTTCTCCACCAAAAACCACTCAGAATCACTCAATTCAGGATCAATTCAGATGCTCTACTAGTTGCTTGCGTTGCAATGCACCCTAGTACACTAGCTAGGTGCGTTGCAACGCACCTAAATGCACTACCAGGGTGTGCTGAGCGAGAAATTCCAAATGGCAGTGTCATTCCGCGAGGTGTACAGACACTGGAAGCTTCCAGAATCTTCTCCAATGACACTTGCCTCAATGAATTCGACCAGTGATGAGTAAGAGGCTCTCAACCTCCAAGTTGAAGCAAGAACTGGCAGAGAGAAGCCACAAGTCAAAACATAAGCTGACTCATCCTCTCTGATTACATCTATATATGGATCCCTCATCCCAGAGATCCAGAGGCTGGAATTTTGTACTTTGCAGAGAATTGTTGTTGGTTTGAGATTGAGATTATTACATTGGGTGATTTATGCTTTGTTGGAGGAAAGGAAGGGATTCCTTTGCTAGGAGGTAGATGCTGGATCGGGACTCACTTGGTTGTATCTCCTCTTGGACTTTCTTATCATATCAATAAAATTATTTGAGTTTCTCCTACATGCTGTGTATCAATGATGTTTTGTTATATTTGCATGTTTAGCTTAATCTGATCCTAAGCTTTTTGTGAATGTAAATCTATATCTTCATGTAGTTTCTCTCTTCTGTGATCTTGCAAGAATTCGGTGAAGCTGGGTCGGTAAGGGAGCAAGGAGCTGGGAGCTATTGAAGAGAAAAGCGATTGGATCAACAAACTAGCGAAAGACACAGGTTAGTTACATCCTTCCTCTTCATTTACATTTCATAAAGAAGAATACTCAAGTAGTTTTCCTTGTTTGTTGCTAAGGCACTATCACACCTTAGAGTGGGATAGGGGCATTCCGAATGGATACTTTTCCCAACAACAGCATGTTAATGATGTTCCAATCTCCGAAAATGATTATGATAAACCAGATCGAGAGACAAATTGTGACGAGGAAAAACATGTTGTTCCGGATCTCATAAAAGAGAATTGCATTGTTGAGGTTACCTCAAATGAAGAATACAGAGTTACAGGCCTAACTACCCTCATCTCATCAGAACACAACCTCCCTACCAAGGTAATTCAGTCAATTCATGAACAACAAGAGGATATCTTCGTTCAAATAGGTGAAAAATTTCCTTTGTATGAATCTTTAGTAGATGGTAGAAATGTCATTTGTGCGCTTCAAGAATCATATGAAGTTTCTCTTCTTATGATTAATGAATGTAATAAGGAACATGAAAACTTGGTTGTCATATCATATGAAAATGACCTACAGTACATTCACACCACAGAAGATCAAAACATTCAGGATTTCCGCTCAGATTCTTCTTCATATGTTTCATGTGTTGAAATGTTTTTCCAAGAAGATATCTGCTCATCTACCTGTTCAGAGTTTTTTAAAGCCCAGAAGCATACTTTCACTGAAGTACATGATGAAGGAAGATCAGAATTTGAAGCAAAGGACACCTTGTTTCTTCAGCAGGAGGTGGCAATAGCAAATCTTCATGTTTTTCATGATCCAATGGAAAATCTGTTGCAGCCAGCAGTGAAGGTGATTGTTGCAGTATTCGGTGAGGAAGGAGATCATGGTCAATTAGCTTTTGGGATGCCCAGTTACAAGTATCTACTGTTGACCTGGAGATCTGATCAGGAGAATCAAGCAAGAAGGCATCTGCTTGATTGGTTACATTGGCATTTTGATATAGTTTGATCGTATATCGCCTTGTAAGAAACACGGGTGGCCATGTACTGCCACCCAGCTTTAAGTTTTAAGTTCAGGTCTTAGTATTTTTGAAGTACAGTTTGTCGAGTCAGTTTTTCAGTCATTTCAGTTTCACAATTGAGTCGGTTTGAGTCCAGTTTCAGTCAATAAATGTGTCAAAGTCTGTGTTGGTTATCGAAATAATGACTCCATAGCCCAATGGACGAAGGCACTATCTGCTCACCCAAAGATCTGCAGTTCTTGGCACCTCCACGGAGCGGCAGCTGCCATCCCAATTGGAGCCAATGTTAGACTCAGTCTTGTCAGTCCTCTGTCAAAGTCAAATTCACCAAGGTTCATTTCTCGTCATTTGCAGTCATCAAATGCCATTTTAGTCAACAAAGAGTCATTTAGCTCCTAGGTCTAGGGTTAGTTGATTTGGTCTTCAACCGTGTCCAACAATGCCAGCAGGGAGGTTCCTAATAAGTTTTCACTTCACAATTTTCATCACCAATAAAGCTGAGAATGTTTCTTCTTCAAAACCCTGTTTTGAAGAAGAAATCGTTAAAATTGTTTGTTGTAATAAATATGTAATTTTTCAGTTCTACAGCTCTGCATGCGCAGCCTCAACCCTCATTTTGCAATGTGGATTACACTCTTCAGAAAGCTTCATCAAATAATGTTGGATAATCCAAGCAGGAGCATAAAATTGCAAGTCATTTCTACAATGAATTTAATTGTAAGGAAGAGTCACCCAGGCATAGAACGAGAACAATTTGGTCAAATATTATTTTACAGAAGCTTGTCTGAAATTTTACGGAAGAAAGTTGGTGCAAATGTACAGTTGCAGGCAGTTCACATTTTGTTCCTCCTCTTAAATTGTCCAACGTTGTTTAAGCTCTTCTGTGGCTGCAAAGAAGATATTCAAATGCATTTCAACAATAGCAATATCAGCATGGGAATTTCAGGGATGGAAGGCACATGTGAAATGGTTTTGCAGGCTCTAGTCACCTTGCCAAAATTCATGCTAAACATCCCTGCAAGCAGACAAAGAGTCTCATTAAAAAAAGAAAAAAAAAAATCAAAAATGAAAAATCGTAAAACAAAGTTTGTATCAAAGTTGTCAAAGGGCCAAGTTCTGCAACGTAAACAATGGGTTTTGAAGAAACAAAGATTAAACCATGTCTATATAAGATATTTCTTAAAGCCATTCATTCATTTGCATCAAGAGTATTCAGAAAATCCAAGTGAAAGTCGAGTTTGAAGTCTGGAGGGACGGAAAGGCGTTTTATAAGGACAGTCTGGGCGACTTTGTCACCGCGCAGCGCACACAAGAGGAGGTGCGGCGCACTAGGAGCTCGGCCACAGTGGCAAAATACCATTGGCGCGGCGCACTGGGAGCCCGACCACAGTGCAAAAATACCACTGGCACGACGCACTCAGAGCGTGCGGCGCACTGGGCAGAGTACGCAGCGCGCGGAGCCGACAAACGCAAAAAATTTGCCTTTGTCCCATAGATCTAAACAACTCGATACAGAAGTTATATTTTCTAACCTGGTTCATAAGATTCTGGCTTTGCTATAAATTGTAGAGGCGGACAAATGACTTATGCTACAGGAGAGGTGTTTGAGCAGGAGAACGAAACTCTCAAACGCTGCCTCATTTTATGTCAGCACTGCACGAAAGTGGGGAGTCAGCGAAACTGGACTTTTTTCAGGTTCTGCTAGTGCTGCAAACTATACAGCAACCAATCAGTTGCAAATTACAACGAAATCAGATTTAGAACTGGACCAGACAGCGCGCTTATCTCCCAACTCACTTCGAGACTATGGTTTAAGGCTTGAGAACTGACCATCTACAGTAAACCTGCAGTGTGCAGAGACACAAATGGCAAATATAAATAGCTGGAAGAGTCTTGGAAGATGCAATTTTGATGTTTATGATCAAGGGCAGAAAGTATTAACAAATTTTAACATCAAACAGTAAGCAGGAGGCTCCAATATAGCTATTGTTAGATCTTTCAACAAGATCAACGTAACAGAAAACTTCCTTGAAATTCATTTTTCTGGACTGGAAAGGGAACCCGCTGTATTCTAATCCAGGGAGCCTAGGGACCACTAGTATCAGCTATAAAAGTTACTCCTGAGTTCATTCCCACAAGGAAACAGTAAGACAAGTAAGACACAGCTAGTGATTGAAATCACTATTGGGATTTCTTCCATCATGATATGCATAATTTTGGAGGAGAGGACTTCCAAAGCTCGCAGCAACAGATGTTGAGAAAAACGAAGCAATAACGATATTCGTTCAAAACCGAAAATTTTCAGCTATGCGTATTTGGAAACTGCAACTGGAGATTTTAATAAAGATAATAAATTAGGCGAGGGAGGATATGGTGTAGTTTATAAGGGCTCTCTTTCGGATGGTGAAATTGTAGTAGTGAAGCGACTTTCTTCTGACTCTAGACAAGGAAACGAGAGTTCATAAATGAAGTAGCTGTAATATCTGCAGTGGCAATTATGTAACAATAACCGACGCTGTCAAGGAGGCACCCAAGCATTTAAGAAGTAGAAAATACATAATCTATGTCAAAGCTGGACTGTACCTTGAAACTGTCAAAATTTCTAAACGAAAAACCAACATAATGTTTGTTGGCGATGGCAAGGGAAAGACTGTTGTTGTCTCCAGCAAAAATGTGAAGGAGGGTTCTACTACTTTCAGTTCCGCTACCTTTGTTGTATCCGGTGCAGGATTTGTTGCACGTGACATGACCTTTATGAACAGTGCAGGGCCTGACAAGCATCAAGCTGTGGCTCTACGGGTGGGGGCCGATTTTGCAGCGATTTATCGATGCAGTATTATTGGTTACCAAGACACACTTTATGTTCATTCTCTTAGGCAGTTTTACAGAGAATGTGACGTGTTTGGAACAGTAGACTTCATTTTTGGCAATGCGGCCGTGGTTTTACAGGAGTGTAACATTTATGCTCGACAAGGTATGCCCAATCAAATGAATGTAATCACTGCCCAAGGAAGGAATCATCCTTATCAAAATACCGGCATCTCAATACATAATTGTATAGTTACAGCAACAAGTGATCTCCCTCCCTGGATGGCATTCACTTCAACATACCTCGGGAGGCCTTGGAAATTATACTCTCGAACAGTTTACATGCAATCGTTTTTAGGCGACCTCACTCTTGCAAAATAGAACATGAAAGTTTTACTTCTGACCAAAGTGCTCCAGTGAACCCAATGATATGATGGAGTGGGTCTGGCGGTGCGTTCTTAAACAGTAGCTTAAGAAAGTCTTGGCATTTTTTCTGGGGTCTATGTCAGCTGCCTAATTTCAATTCAGTGGTTGGAATTTTGCTGGCCGCCAGTAGTCATGTTTCTAAGCTACTCTACAATTGCTTGGGCATCCTCTGCTCATGAAAGACAATTGCCAAATGTGGACTATGGTATTCCAAACAAATCAACTAAGGACGTTGTCTTTAGTGTGTTCAATGCCTTGGGAGGCATTGCCTTTGTTTATGCAGGACATAATGTCATCTTAGCTACTATTCCTTTGAAGCCAGGGGAGCCATCCAAGATCCCTATGTGTCGAGGAGTTACCGTTGCATATATCGCAGTTGCTCTCTGTTATTTTCTAGTCGCATTAGTAGGCTATTGGGGCTTCGGAAATTTTGTTGCCGACGATATTCTTGATACAGTTGGAAAGCCCACACGGCTTATTGCAACGACCAATATGATGGTTGTAGTCCATGTGATTGGAAGCTATCAGATTCATGCTATGCCAGTATTTGATATGATGGAAATAGTGTTGGTCAAGAAACTTCATTTTACTCCAGGGATTCCACTTTGTTTGGTTGCTCGCTCAACCTATGTCGCCCTAACTTGCTTCGTTGGCTTATCATTTCCTTTCTTTGGGAGTCTGCTTGGGTTCTTTGGAAGATTTGCTCTTGCCCCTAAAACTTATTTTCTTCCCAGCATCAGTAGCAACCATCAAATATACAGAGGAGGGGAAGTGCACTGCAACTATAGCACTGTCATTGGCTCTGTCCATTATTTCTTTTGCGACAATATTGATTCTATTTGCAGCGATTCTTAGCAAATCTGATGATCAAAAATATCTCGTAAAACACGATGGCACCCAAAACTCTCCATGGAATCAGTTTTTAGACCTCATATTGGTGTTTTGTATGTTTAAAGCGAGAAATTACAGCTGGGATTGTATTTAAAAATCGGTTCCATTCAAACGGTAGTGGGATGTTGAAAGGATCAAAAGCCAAAATTAGAGTGCATAACATCCACCGTGGCAGAGAGATAGGAATGCTCGCCCATTTTTGTCCTCAATCATGATTCCATGGGATCCACGTTACATTTTTCGATTTTTTAATTGGTCACCAGAGAAAATTAAAATGTAACGCTGCTTCAGTTACTGATTGTTGGTTGTTCATTTCTGGCAATAATGATTAAACAATCCCCAGTTTGGGTCGACCCATTTCCTAATGGCAGAGATTATTTATTAGATGAAAGATCATTTGTAAAGGGTTCTGAGTTCTGGCAAACAGTGGGAGAGCTTTGAAAGAAAACTTCACTGTACAATTTTTTTGACAGGGATTTAATGAAAAGATACAACTCTGACTCCTGAGATTCTTGTGGTGTAAATTCAGCATTTGTTTTTTCCTTTGTTCCATATGTAGCTTGTTATGTTTCCATTTCATTTCATAATCACTTCTAAATGAATAATTTTAAGTGAGAAAGGCAGAATCCAGTTTTCTGCTCTGCCTTGGGAAGGTATTCATGTTTTGTGTTTTCTTCTGTTTGATAAGGATTCATCTATTTCCCTTGTCAACCTCTCAGCGTTCTTTTCATTCCATATAATGTCAAAATTGAATGCTAAATTTATTTCCTGTCTTGCCTCCTGAGATAATCTGTGTCTCGGATTTAATTTCCCTGCTCATGCTATTCTTGATCCCACACTACCTAGAAAAACCAGTCATTTATCAAATTACCCCTTTCCTATCCATTTACTAGCCTAAAATCTGTTCCCATTTTTAGTCATCTCGCACCCGATTGCTCATTTTATCGAGATTGACTGGAGAGAGCCCTCTCCTGCCCTCGTAGGGCTAGCTACGAGGCTGAGCTTGGTTTGATGTTGCCTCGAGTTTTGCCTTTTTCAGCCTGAGGCAGATTCGAGCGCTAACATCACCTATACAGAGGGGTTCCCATTTTTTTATGTTTTGTATTGCTTTTCTTTGCTAATCAAAAAGTGGTTGGGGCACTGAATTACATTATATGTCATGGGAAGGTTTTTGTTTCGTAGAGTCCATGTATCATGGTATTTGTCCACTCTTGAACCCCCACAAACATTTTTACTTTTACTCTGCATCAATACGTGAAAGTTCACGTTGTCTAACATTTATTTCCATGTCCCTTGGTTGCATAAACCATGCCACCACGCCCAACACTTGGCTTGACCCTTCTATGGTGTACTATGAAATTTCAAGTTAGATAACTAGAAAAATCCCATCTCATGTCTTCTATCAGCTTGTGCCCCTGGAACCCTGTCACACTTCGAACTATCATAATTTATGATCCATTAAAATTTTTTCAGAGTGTCATACACCACTAGAAAGGTCTCCTAGAGTGCTATCCAAACAGGAACCCTTGAATCCTACCAAACTTCAAACTATCATAACTTATGATCCATTAGAAATTTTTCCAGAGTGTCATACACCATTGGAAAGGTATCTTAGAGTGTTTCCCTTCTCCTCCTACTCTAGCACTTTCGTCCCCTCTCTATAGCATTGGTGCACTTGACCTCTCCTCAAAAACGCACACATACCCACAAAGTTCTCCACACTGATCACTAGAAACAATGTTTTTTCCCCCACATTTCTTTGCTACAATACTGGGTCTTGTTACACTGAAACAAAGTGATCAATTTTGTCTCTCTCAGCCATCACTCAGCCATTCACACTTCCCTAGTGTACTCTTGTATGGCTTCTACATCCTATTGTTGTGTCTCATGCTTGAATTCTTCCCCTGCAACATTAAATCAAATAATGTGCTTCATTCACTCACCAACTGTGGCTGCAGTATAATTTATTTAGATAATGGGTCTCTATGTAATTCTCCATGCTCAGAATTAAATCTTAGTTAGTCTTGCACACTCCAACAAGGATTTTTCTGTGAATAAGTCTCCTATCCCCAAGGTTATGATTGTCATTCAATTCTTCTTGGCACGCAAGAAAGATCAGGGACAGCTTGTCTCAACTCATGACATACTCCATTATTTCATCCTGCCCAATCATGGTCCTTTCTGCCTTGACTCAGTGATCTTTGCAGTCGCCATTAATCCATTAAAGCATCTACGCAATCATGGTCATTGTTGCCTTGACTTAGTGATATTTGCAGTCGCCATTACTCCTAGGACACCAACCTTACTATGCCAAATTACTTAGCTTTTGACTCATTCATATTTCATACTCCTCCATGCTATAAATTTGAAGCTCCACATTTCATAAATTTATTAAGGCAAGATATTACCAAATTTTGAGATTCCGATATTGGCCTTTAGCCCCTTTTTCTTTGCCTCTTACTATTTTTCACCATAGGACCAGAGGCTGTGACCAACGACATAACACTTGGGTTCTAATTCCTTCAGGATCTTTCCAAGGGCCTATCTCCTTGTGTTCTTACTCTATGCCCTTGGTTCTTTGGGCTTCATGACCAAATGCCAAACACATCAGAGCTCCCCAGTATCAAAACTTTTTCAAAATGAAATTATAGAGGAGTTCCCAAAATTTTGACCTCAAAAATATACTTCCCACGTGGCATCTCTAAATCACTTAGGTGCTAAACCTTGCTCTAAACCCTTGGTTCTTTGGGCTCCACGACCAAGTTCCAAACACATCAGAGCTCTTTGGTATCAAAATTTTTTTAGAAAGCAATTACAGAGGAGTTACAAAATCTCCAACCTCTGATATGTTCACGTGGTGTCTCCATAGCAATTAGGTACTAAGCCTTGCTCTATTCCTTTAGTTCTTTGGGATCCACAACAAAGCACCAACAGCATCAGAGATCCCTGTATCAGAACTTTCTTCAAAAATAAATTACTACAAAGTTACAAAATTTCTGACCTTCGATATACTTCCATGATGATGTCATGCTATTGTCATCAACCCCCCGTGGTGTCTCATTAGTGGTGACACCTGTCACTAGGATTTTCCCCATTAGGGCACTCAATAATTTTGAATCTGACTGTCATGTATCCTCCATACAACCATGTCATGTTGATTTAATCTACCACCGTCAGCTCTTGGGGGTCAATCACCTAATGCCATGTGTTATGTCTGAGGAGAGAGAAAGGGTTCCTCAGTCGTTTATTTTGTAAATTATTTCCTTTGTAATATCTACTCCCTACAACCCTCGGTGCTTTCAAAATAGTTCAATTTGTAAGAAGTTATGAGGTACCGAGGTTAGAAGACTAGGGATCCGAAATTCGGCCTGCCTCTGATTGACTGAGACTCCAACCCTCTAAATTTCAGAGGTCTTGAAATTTAGGGATTTGTTCTTCGGCCTACTTCCGATTGACTCAGAATTTGACATCCCAAGACTTTGACCTTGTAAGGTCCTAAAGTTTTGAAATTCAGTGTGCTTTCGGGTTCTAAAATTCATCCTACTTCCTTGTTCTGAAATTCTAAAATTTGGCCTCCTTCCCTGGTTCTGAAATTCAGCCCGCTCCTAAGGACATCAAGACCTTTACATCAACTGTCAATAAATTTTGATCCCGAGATCCATTTATGGTCTTCCGCATACGATTGGAAAAAACTTTCAAAGCATGTTTTAGTGGAGAAGGTCTGATGCAGTCCTTGAGTCCATTTTCTACATGAAACATGGTTGCAAAATCTCTATGATTCTTTGCACCTTAACTCTTCTTCTTGTGCTTGGAATCATGGACTCCCCGACCAGCATAGACATATTTTTATGGATTTTCCAATAGGCATGCTACTATGTTTATTCTCTACCATTGACTACAACAACCATAGGAATCCCTCTTAGCTTGACATATCAAGAATATCAATGCTAACATTTGCTGCCATCACAAATAGCTTAGTGGATATCAATGCTATCTTTCCTAACATCATTCTAGCACATACATCCATGCTAGTCTGATTGACATAAATGGAAACACACTTGCTTACTGTAAGGCAATGCCAACTTCCCAACTTGAGCTTCCAGCATGACTATTGACATCAATGCAAACACAATTACTACCTCTAGCCAAATAGACAATGCCAATTGTCCAACAAGTTTTACAACTCGAACTTGCAATGGAATCATAACAAACTGAAACTTTTTTCGTAATGCTAAATCAGAAACATGAGGCTGGATCATTTTGTTATAAGGAATCTTTAGATTATTCAACTTAGTTTAATACTTATTTTCTCTGAATAAATTTTTTATTTTCGAAAGTAATTGAAAGTCTCTCTATAGGTAGTTTATTATGGTTAAGCCCTCCAAAGTTGCACTTTTATCATGTGATGAATTTAATTTACTTTTGGCCTCTACTAAAAGTGATTCATATTACTCTCATGAAAGAATATTTCCTTGCTGGTCCTAGTAGGTTTGTAGTCCTTCTCTAATTATTTGATCAAAGTTGGAATTGAAGAGTGAAAATGAGTTTTTGAGTTCTTTTAATTTTCTCTCTACATGTTTTCTATACATGTTCCTCTAAACCATATTACTAATTTCCTAATCCAGGTGGATATTGATGGCCATCCACCTATTCCACTTGGACCCCCACCATTGTTTCTTTCAATGTTTTAGTTTCCTTATTTGTAGACCAATTTACTATTTTTGGCAGTTTTTTCGGGTCTTAAACTTCGGAGCTGTTTTGAGGCTCTAAACGAAATTTTTTGGGAAAAATTGGGCCAATATATGTCATAGTCCAATGTTGGCAACTTTAAAGTTATATTTCTTGGATAGATGTTTCTAACGAGGTATTGTGCGCGTCAAATGGAGATCGTATGCCAAAGTTACGACCCCGGGAAGTTGATGTACCTATTTACCCAAACAGAGCCCATAGTTTGGAGCTTCATCTCTTAGGGTTCAGTTTTCAGATGTTTAGGGTTTTCCATTGTTTCTCAATAATAAATAGGACTTTGAGCCTCACTATAACACAGTTCAGAGGCATGTAGCCACCACATCTCTTCTCAAAGATAAGCTACCATCACCAAAGCTAATCTTTTTTCTATTTTGTTTGTAAGCATATTTTAGTATTTGATATTAATGAAATGAAGTGTTATTTCTACTACATCTCTATATTTATGGTTATGTATGTAATTTTTTGCGCTCCTGTTTAAATTCGAATTAGTGGTATTACAACGGTCTTCTCTTTCTCTGTTTTTCTTTGCATGTCCCCAACGAGGTCGGGATATAAGGAGTTAGGGCTCGATCTAGTTGAACCTTTGCAAGATCAACCTCGCAAACCCCGACAGCTGCCCATGGGGGAAGAAAATAAAGATGAGGGAGTAGGAGATTCTATCGAAATATTGCTCGAGGAGGCCCTTGAGAAACAAAGGAACGCAATGATGGATAACTTTTCCTAGATACTTCAATGGTTGCCCATCGATGGAACATCCACATCTAGCAGCCACTCTGGAGGCTCCACTCCTTTTAAGGTATAAGTAAACTTTGACATTCCCATATTTGAGGGCCAAATAGATGTAGACGTCATAGATAAATGGTTAAATTTCTTAAAAGGATATTTTTCTATTCATTATTTTTCCAACCGGTAAAAGATTACTTTTTCTCTTCTCAAAGCCAACCCCCATGTCAAGGACTGGTGGGAAACCTACTGTGAGCAAAAGGATGAAAGTATGCCCTCACTATTTTCAGCCGCACCCACATGGAATTCATTCTAGGACTCCATCAAGGAGCAGTACTACCCTGTCGGGAGCTATGAGGATAAATACATAAAGTGGACCATGCTACAGTAGGGAAGGGACCAAGATGTGCTCAAGTTTACCAATGTTTTTCATACCCTTCGCACAAAGTTGGGTATCAAGGATTCTGAGAAACATTTGGTACTCAAGTATTGTGGCTGCCTACATAGATACATCTAGGATTAGATGGAGTTACTGGACATCTCCTCGCTCAGCACGGCGTACCGATATGCTTTCAAGATCAAGAAGAAGTTTAAATAGAAGAAGCGAGACTTTGGATCTGTGAATTCGAAGCAAGGGAAAGGAGCCACCAAACCATAGAACAAAGGAAAAAGCCAAGTCAGGGTGGCCTAGGAAAACTCGCCAAAGCCATAAGCAAAGAACAACACCGCGAAGCAAAAGAAGGACATGGGAAAGTGGTGTGAGTTCCATAAGAGCTCCACTCAAAACACAAGTGAGAGTCGGGCCAAGCAGCCACTAGTGGCTGAGCTGAAGGCTTCAAAATCAAATGCATGTTCCCACTCTGAGTTGGAACCTGACAATGGGAATGATAAGGAGAAGAAAATTATCAATGGGGAGCCCAATGCCACCATTGCCACCATGAAGATCATGAAGGAGGAACCTGAAGATCCAGAGGAGGAGTGTCTCTTCCACTCCCAGATGTGGGTAAAGGGTTCCCCATTATAGTTCATTGTCAAAAATGGAGCTTGTTGGAGAGGTAAATCCCCTCTACGGATAGAGGCGATCCCTACTAGCCCAGAATGAGTCTAGCAACAATCAGTCAATGCTACTATGCAAGTTCCTAATTGCAAATAAAAGATAGGCAATGAACACCTACTTGGATTCCAACGCTATTGTTTGATGAAGAGATGTCGTTCTCGCTCCTTCGCTTTGGCCGGTCACGATCTTCCACGATCCCCGTAGATAGATACCTGCACACACGAAGAGAAACACAAACACAAGCGTGAAATCTAATAAATGCAATCATACATCAGTCAGAAAGGATGTAATTCACATTAACCATTACAAAGACAAATGAGAATGGAACCATAATAGTAGTCATCTATTATTAATCAATAACAGAGAAAGGTACAACCAAAGTTCTGACGTTGAGTCCTTCTCAAGAGGGTCCAGCCAGCAAGTCTCTTAAGCATTCACCCTTGGAGGTAGATCTCCCAAGACAAAAACTCTCTCTCACACAAGCAATACTCACAACCTTCCTTAAGCTCTCTAACAAATCCACACTTGTCACACCAACTACCTACTAGCAGCAGCACTCTAAGCAATATGAATTCCACACTATCCAAAACTAGCTGCTCATGGTAATGGTAGAGGTTTAAATAGGAGAAGGAGTCTCCATGAATGATGGGAGGATGAGCTTATCTCCAAGGAAGGTGGCTCAAATGACGAACAGACATGCCATAGAAGGTAGGGCGACATTCACAAGGCCAACAACCAGGTTTGGAGTCATCTGGAAGGCTGGCTGTTAGAACAAACTCGCCCAAACAGGATCAGCGCGGGTGCATAACTGGACTAGAGCGCTGACATCGCATCTTAATAACGGAGCAGGCTGTGTCAGCGCGACTTAATACCAACATAGGATGCGCTGGCTTATGAAATTCGACCAGCGCGGAGAACCCGTGTGCTTTCGCGCTGGCAGCGCATCAATTACACTATCAGCCGCCAGTCAGCGCGGTTCTTTTAATAACAGTCGCGCTGATGAAATAAAATTTGGCAAAGTGGATCATTTGGCCAGTTTAGAGAGCATGAGCATGGTTATTTTGAATTCATGACACAGTAGGGAGACTGACAGGGAGACAGTGACAAATTACTGCGTAACAGAGCTAAAAGAACCTCATTTTAGCTGAGGTTGTGAAGCGGCTGGGCTTACCGACCACATCACACCCACAACCATTCACCATCGGGTGGCTTCACTAAGGATGAAATCTTCGAGTGAGCCAACAGTGCTACCTTACATACAACATCAAGCCCTTCATGGATAAGGTATTATGTGATGTTACTCCGCTTGATGTTTTCGATGTATTATTAGGCCAACCATACTTGTGGAAGTGACATGTTATGTATGAGCCAAGGCCTTGTGCTGTTATTGTTACCTTGGGAAATAAGTTGTACAAGATACTGAAGGTAGCAAGGCCTATTTCCATATCTTTGGTTACTACAAAATAATGCAGGAAGCTCATTTCCAAAACCGGGAAATTTGTTTTCCTGGTGATACGCCCTCAGGAAAAGAAGAAGATGGTGGCCATGACCTCTAGAAAGGGCCCCTCCGCATGAAAACAACAGATGGACAAGGTCGTGGAGGAGTACAAGGACATCTTCACCTCCCCCACAGGGGTGCCTCTGCACTGTCAAGTCAAGCACTCCATCGACCTAACCTGGGTGCACCATTTCCCAATGGACCAATCTATCAGTGCTCCATTCTGGAGAACGACGAAATAAAAAGGTAGATTCAGGAGCTACTATAGAAAGGTCATATCTGACCGAGTTCATCGCCTTGTGGGAGCCTACTCATGTTGGTATAGAAGAAAGATGGGACTTGGAGACTTTGTATTGACTATTGAGCGCTGAACAAGATCACTGTTCAGAATAGGTACTCGATCCCATGGATTGATGACCTTCTGGACCAACTTAAGGGGGGGAAATATTTCAGCAAGATCGAATTGAAGTCCAGATATCACCAGGTACCAATCGAACCCTCTGATGTGTGGAAGAATGTCTTCAAAGCCAAGGAGGGCCTTTTCAAATTGTTGGTTATGCCTTTCAGGTTGACGAATTCCCCTGCAACCTTCATGAGGCTAATGGATGACATCTTGCGACCATTCACCAACTCATTTGTAGTGGTATACTTGGATGACATCCTGATCTTCAGCCAGAGTTGGAAAGTGCACCTCCACCACATCCAAAAGGTTCTCCAAACATTGCGGCAACACAACTTGTGTGCCAATTTGGAGAAATGCACTTTTGGAATGACCCAAGTTCAGTATCTAGGATACATTATTGATGAACGGGGGGTGCATGTGGATCCAACCAAGATACAAGTCATTTGGGATTGGCTAGCCCCAACCACTGTGACAGAGCTCTGCAACTTTCTGGGTCTTGCCAATTTATACCGAAGGTTTGTGTTGGGTTTATCTCATATCACTTGGTCCTTGTGTCAAGTCACCAAGGGAGGAGCGAAAGCAAAATTATTTTGGTCTAAATCTCAACAAAAGGCATTCGTAGAGTTGAAACATCGCCTTTGCTTTGCACCAGTGCTCACATTACCAGACTTGCAACAACCATTTGAGATCCAGACAGATGCCTTTGACTATGCTATTGGGGTAGCCCTTACTCAATAGGGGCATCCAGTGGCATATCATAGTGAGACACTTTCAGACACAGTCCAGAATTATCCCACTTATGACAAAGAGATGTGCTCCATTGTGTAGGGTTGTCGTCAATGGAAGCATTACATTTTGGGGAAGGAAATAGTCATTCACATAGACCATCGACCCCTACAATTCATACAGATGCAAGGGAAGTTTCAGAATGATCGCCATCAGAAGTGGTCCACATACCTACAACAATTCGATTTAAATATCAAGTACAAGAAGGGAAGCACCATTAATGTTGTAGACTCCCTTAGCCGACCACCAGTCATGGCATTAACCACCGTGATCAACGCTCGTGGGCACACGAATTTTGATTGGCGACTTCTCTACAAAAGCGACCCAGAATTTGGCCACACATACCAAACGACCTTGGAGGGTCACCAAGTTCCATATTTTCACCTCCAGGATGCCCTGTTATGCCACCTTGGACACCTTTGTGTTCCTTCAACCGAGTGTGCCAAGATGATTTGGGAAGTGCACTACAGTCGGATCACTGGGCATTTCAGGGTCGAGAAAACGGTGGTAGTACTGCAGAAGTATTTATATTGGATGAATCTTTGATAGGATGTTGAGAAGTACATCAGATCTTGCACTTCCTGCACCATTGACAAACATACCATAATGAAGCAAGGCCTTTATACTCCGCTCCCTACCCCTATTCGACCTTGGGAATCCATCTCCATGGATTACATGTTAGGCCTTCCTTCTACTAAGCATGGCAACAACTGTGTTTTTGTGGTCATCGACAGATTCTTGAAGATGGCCATTATGGCGACCTGCAAGAAGAATATCATAGCAGAAGCCACTACTAAATTCTTCTTTGAACGAGTGTGGGTACACTTTGGGATCCCATGGTCTATCATCTTAGATTAGGACAATAGGTTCCTCAGTACATTTTGGTCTAGTACCTGGTCGATGCTGGACACCAAGCTCACTAAGTCCACAACTTTCCATCCCTAAATTGATGGCCAGACAGAGGTTGTCAACAGGATGATCGTACACATTATGCACATGTACAACTCAAAGCATCCATGCACATGGCATGAGAGCCTCCTCAATGTCCAACACAATTATAACTGGGCTCTCCACGTCTCTACTGGCCATAGCCCTTTTCAGGTGGGCTTGGGATTCCAGCCACTATGTCCCATTGATGTGACCATACCATTTGCAGCTACTCAGGCAGATTTGGTTCATGTCCAGTCCGAAGCCAACAAGGAAAACAACTTCATTGAGCACATTCAACACATCTGCCAGTAGGTCCATGACATTCTAGAGAAATTAAATGACAAGTATAATTAGTGACATGATCAACATCAGGGACCACACAAGTTTTAGGTGGGCGACAAAGTTTGGTTGCATTTGCAGAAGGAACGCCATACCGGAGCCTATCAGAAAATCAGACCACTCTGATATGGTCCTTACACCATTACCAAGGCTGTGGGAGGTAATGCATTTGATCTCAGAATTCCTCCATTCCTTGGCCTGCACCCAGTGTTCAATTTGGACTGCATTTGACCATACTTCCCACCATTATTGGACACATCAGACATTACATAACAATTCACACCTACAGAGTTAAATCCAAACTGCATGGAACAAGCCACAACTGATCGGATCATGGATACACAGATCAAGAACACCCAATAGCAAAGGATCCAACTATATCAAGTTGCCAAAGCAGGCCAACTCCTTCACTAGGGCAAGTGGCTCACTAGGGACTGAGTTCAGCAGAAGTTTCCTCATCTCATGGAGGAACTCAACGCAATGGGGACCATTGCTTCCTAAGGGGGGAAGAATGATCCAAGTGGATATTGGTGTCCACCCACCTATTCCACTTGGACCCCCACCATTGTTTGTTTTAGTTTTACAGTGTCCTTATTTGTAGCACAATTTACTATTTTTGGCAGTTTTTTGGATCCTAAACTTCCAGAGCCGTTTTGAGGCCCTAAACGATGTTTTTTGGGGAAAATTGGGGCCAACATGGGTATTTTAATAATTTTTTCCACTCGAAAGTTGTATTCCTTGCATAGATATTTCTATCGAGGAATTGTGCACGTCAAATGGAGATCATATGCCAAAGATACGACCCCGGGAAGTTGATGTACCAATTTGCCCAGACGGGGCCCATAGTTTGGCTCTTCATCTCCTAGGGTTAGGTTTTTGGATGTTTAGGGTTTTCCTTTGTTTCTCAATAATAAATAGGCCTTTGGGCCTCATTGTAACAAAGTTCAAAGGGATGTAGATGCCACATCTCTTCTCAGAGATAAGCTACCATCACCCGAGCTAGTCTTATTTCCATTCTGTTTGTAAGCATATTTCAGTATTTTATATTGATGAAATGAAGTGTTATTTCTTTTTCATATCTGTATTTATGGTTATATCTGTAATTTGTTGTGTTCCTTTTTAAATCCGGATCATTTCCATTACTAAAAATACCCTGTCTATGATATCTACAACTATGAGATCTTGGGAATATTTTGCATTTAAATATTCAATAATAGTTTTTTACGTTTATGAGCTTTCAAGTGATTTGTTTTTGTTTGCACTAGTAATCATTTTAGAGGCTTTTATCGTAGCCTTTCTCCTCCGCAATGACATTTATTTGGTCCCAAATAACTCGAATCTGCTGAATTATATCGTCTCAAATAATTTTCCTTGCCTGAATTAAAGACATATTCCTTTTGAGTTTATCTTTCAACTCCTTAATTTCTACATATGCTTCCTGTAATTTAGTATTAATTTGACTTGTATTCTCTTTTTCTATATTAATTTGTCCCTCCTTTATGCTTATCTGTTCTTTAGTATCATCCAGGTCCCTTTGCAGCTTATTTAGTTCATCTTCTGAGATATTCAATTCAGTCATGACTCCGATCAGTTTTTCTATAAGATCCTCTAAGTCAGTTGATACCACCACATTTCACACATGTTGATCCATCTTCTGTTGCAACTCTATAAATTGTTGCTTGAGGACTGCAAGCTCTTGATTTATATCAAGTATCTCCTTTGTCAAAATTTCCTTTTCCCTCTCTACCTGTGCCAATTCAGGTGTCTGCACATGCTTTGTAGCAAGCATCTTTAGCTTATTTCTCAATGATTAGACTTCTGAGTCTGTACTTTGTAGAAAATCATGAATTGTTGTTTTACCTTCATAATTCACTCCTAGCTTAATGGTTGACTTTTTAAACTCGCATTTTTGAGTGTGTAGGCCTCTTGAATTAGTTTTCTCCTATTGAATTTGATATATTATCTTCTCCAAGAGTATTTTTGCTTTACTGGCTACCAGAGAGGTCTCCCCAAGATCATTACATAGAAACTTACCAATTTTCTTATGCAAATTGATTTTATCAAACAAAGGAATATCCTTAGCATTGACAGATAATTTTATGGTTTTGAAATTTATGCCTCTTGAAATTGATTGAGAAGTTGGGTGAGTAAGAGATATCTTCAATTGATTCCTATGAATGTCCATGACTTAAAAAATTTTAGTTTGGTATTTTGAAATTGAATGAGTTCCAATTGTGTTGCAAAATTACTTTTTAATTTAATATTCTTCTCTTCAATCTACTAGAAATTCTTTTGTAAAGCATCAATGGAAGAAGAGTCCTCCTTATCAGTAGGAATTGGGGATGCAGTTTAACACTTTATATCTCCTAATTTCACTTGGAAACCTATTTCATTTGAGGGCTTTTCAATCCACTGGGAAAAATATTTAGCCTCTATTTCTCCTCCTTGAATTTTGGATTTCTTCCTAGATTGTGAGTCTTCAATATCAATATCCATAAGTTATGGATCATTCCTCTTCAAACCTTTTTCCTTGGGACGAGGAGTTTCTACATCTATTTTTTATTTTTGATCCTCCATACCAAAATTTGCCAGTTTTTCCAGCTCTGGTTTTTCTACACGAATACATGGTGCACACGTTATTTGTATTCTTCTTTTGGAAATTACTTGATGAGGATCATTATTCCACTTTTCCCCTTGTCGAAAACCCATTTCTTTCATCATTCTTTCAAATGATTCTGTAGCTAAGATTTAGAATATTAAAACCACCTTTAAACCTCATAGAAATCTAAGGAAAATGTTTATGTTAGCCAAATATAAGTCTGACCCCATGTCATGTTCTGGTTTTTACCAAATTCCCTGCTCATGTGGGAAATGTATTGGTCAAACTACTCGTCCCTTCAAAGCTCCCTTGAAGGAACATATGGCTGATACTAACCATCTCCATTTATCTAAGTCAGCCATTGTTGAACATTCCTTCAATTCCAAACATCATGTTTGCTTCGATCAATCCAAAATCCTAGCTTGTGTTCCTTTTCACAACACTCGCATTATTAGGGAAGCTCTTGAAATAGAGAAGCACCTTGATAATTTCAATAGGGAAGATGGGTTCAAATTAAACCAATCCTGGAAGCTTGTTATCCATCATCTTTCTCGATCCTAAATTGTTTATCTGATTTGTTTATTCTCCCTGGATATTTATTTCATTTGTTTAATTTTATATAAATTATTTTATTAATTACTTATGATTATTTATCTTTTAAAATCCTTTTCACCGCCTTTTATTTCTTTATTAAGTTTAATTATCAATTATTTTTAATTCCTTATTTATTTATTTAAATCATTGATTTTAATTTCATTACCGTTTTAATTTTAAATTACTTTTGAATGGTTCCTTATGATCTTCTTTCAATTTAATTATTTAAACAATTTTTTTATTTTATTTTAATTCTTTTAATCAAAATCTGTGTTAATTATTTATTGTTGCTAATTTATTTTTAATAGTTACTTATTTTCCTCTTTGACTTCTCCTTCCTCATTTTACTTTATTTATTCAATTACTTAAATTTTTTTATTAATTTATTAGTTGATTATTTTTAATTTGTTAATTTTAATTATTAATTCGTTTATTTTAAATTGTTCTTTTTAGATTTCAATTTCATCTTATTTTTGACCTTCTTGACCTCACTCTTAACTACTATTTTCTTCCCTTTGACTTGACCCTGAAGGACTATCTTAACATTTTATTATTTTTTCCCAATTGCTAAATAAGTGGATTATTTTCTATTTAAAGCTTCCAACACTTGCTTGTTTATTATTCAATATTCTCTAGTCCCTCGTGATGGGTGGAAGTCCACCTGAAAAGTTGGACAAAATATTAATCCTATACACAATTCCATATGAAAATTTTCGTTGTGGAAATCTTCATTCTATTGTTTCTAGCTTATAGAGAAAAGCATATCTCAAAAAAAAAAAAAAAAAAAAAAAAACAAAACAACTACACATAAAGTTGTTGAATTGAGGCTTCTGTGATCCATATCAAGTTTATGAAAAGTTTTTCGGCGTAAATCACATGATAATACATTTGTCGACGTGTTTTGAACCAATGAGTGTGGTTCATCATTAGGACAAGTTGAAGAATCATATTATGGCTGCATATTAAATAGGGAGAGCAGATCATCCAACAGCTAGGTTTGACTGAAAAACAACTATACTGAAAAATGGCTATAATAGATCAGACTAGACAAATGGCTAAGGTTGACCAAGAACAGCTATATTTGACTATTCAAGATGTTTAATTATATAATATTATTATGCTCAAACAAATATTATTCTAATATCTATCATATGCTATTTAAGTGAAAAGATAATCAAATTTGAGTTATTACTAGGGAATATTTAAAATAAAATTGTTGATATATAATACTATAACTAGGGAAATAATGGTTAGTAATAGAAAGGATTTAATAAAAACTAATAATAATTAATATTATATTATTATTATAATAATATTATAGTATTAATCTTATTATTAATGTAACTAATTAATATAAATTTTATAGTAAGGCTATTTAATTGGAATAAGAATTAATAGATCAAGGGATATTAGTAAATGTAAGGATTTAACATTAAATAAAACAATGTTAATTAATGTTAAATTATATATACTAAATCATTTTGATTAGTCATGAAAAGGGAATATCCATACTAATATTTAATATATATTAAAAATAATTGTAGTGATAGTATTATTTTTATTATTAATGGTTAGGGTATCAATTTATTAGTAATCTAATAGGAACCTATACTAATAGTTCTAGGGAAATTAGTAACTGTAAGGATTTATTGTGTTATTATTATTAATATAATAGTGTTATAATAATAGTATTTAATTAAAGGATGGGTGACTAATTAATATAAATTTATTAGTAAAGTCTTATACTGATAAATTAGTATAATATCTTATACTATATAAATTTATTAGTATTAATATCTTATACTATATAATCTAACCCACTAAGAAAGGTAGGAAAAGGATTGTTTCTTGAAAATAAGAATCCAAGGAAGATTTCCAAAGAGGATACAAAGAACTATGTCTAACGAAAGCAGGTTAAAGGATAAGAAGGGGAAAATTCTTTAAAAATCTAGAACAAGTTAATAAAAGAGGGAGGGGAGGAAGGGGAGGAAATGACTAGGAAGTGAGGGTCGGGACCCAGAAACTACTGATCTTCCAACCGTCATCTCTATTGAGATTGCTTGGCCTTTTTTCAATCTCAAGGGCTTCCCTAAATTTTCGGTGATGGAACTGCGAAACTCTAGCAATAACATTGGCCTCCTCAATACAAACATGATGTTTGGTCTTCTCCACATGCTCTACAAGTGCAGAAGACTTGGTTCTCCTATGTTTAAGGTCAGCTGCGTGCTCACTAATTCTTTGATTAATGGAGCGTCCAGTCTCACCAATATAGGGGGTCCCACAGGAACAAGGAATAATATAGACACCCTTCATGTCCTTAGGGTCGATAGGATCCTTCACTAATCAGAGGGACTTACGAATGGTGTTAAGGGGTCTAAAGGTCGAGGGAACATTATGCTTCTTAAGAATCCTCACAATCTTATCAATGGTCCCTTGAACAAAAGGTAGATGGACCCCTGGGACCCATTCTTTAGGTTCTTTTTAACTACCAAATTTTTGGAAGCTTTGAGGAAAGCCTTCTGACCCAAGTATCTACTATAACCGTTCTCAACAAAGACATTAAGGAGATGGGATTTCTCTTTCTCTAAGATCTTTTCATCATAGTTGTCGACATTTCTTTTCTCAAACATTTTCGTGATGCTGGAATCCTTCCCTCCTTTTGCAAAATCAAATTTCCTAACTCGTATTCTTAATAAAACCAGTGCAACAATTCTTCAGGCTAAAATCCACTTCACCAGGAATGAGGTTAATAAATTATCTTCCAAAATTTATTGTCTTCACCTTAAGCTTGCTTCTATAATTATGTTTGATATTTGGTCAGCCATTGACAACATATCTTTTAATTCAGCTCTTAAAAACTTTGAATCAGCTACCAAATGTCAAATTCGTAAGTTTTCCTGACTTTGACTTTGTTGAATCTTGCATTGCCTTGGCGAAATCCTCTATTAATTCTGCGACTTGCTCTATCGAGATCCCTAATCTTCCTTGGAATATTAATCGTGATCCCTCTGTGGTTTACGTTAACGCCTTTTCTAACTTTTTTCAAAATGATCTTTTTATTTCTTTTGATAAAGTTTTCAACGTAAGTGGCAATATCAACTCTTTT
This sequence comes from Pinus tabuliformis, assembly GCA_031772625.1. Taxonomy (NCBI): domain Eukaryota; kingdom Viridiplantae; phylum Streptophyta; class Pinopsida; order Pinales; family Pinaceae; genus Pinus; species Pinus tabuliformis. The sequence goes on along the minus strand of CM062819.1, from coordinate 991,330,723 downwards.
AATTTTAATTCTTTTGATTTTTCTAATCACTTTAATGATAGAAAATCCTATTTCTCTCCTTATAATAATAATATTATCATATTCACTCATACTATTATGATCCCCTCTATTAATATTTATGCCTCTCGAGATTTAGTTTCTCTTCACTTTTTAAATAATAATCAATTTAATAATAAAACTGTTTTTAAATTTAATAATAATATTTAATTTAATAATCAAACTAATCATTCTAATTCTAATGATTTTATTAATTATCACATTCATAATATTTATTTCAGTAATTTTCTTAATTTGGTCCAAATCTATTATCATATTAGTTTTCCTCTTATTAAGGCTCAAATTAATAATGATAATGGTAATGGTCATTTAGATAATCCTCTCTTGGTTTGTCATAAGTCTAATTATTTCCCTATCTCTCCACATCCTTCTTCTCCTTTCTGCTCTAGGCCCCCCTATAGTGAACCTTTCCTTTTTTAATCTTGATCCCTCCTCCTTTCACCTCTTGGAAAAATAGTTCAATTTTACTATAGCTCCTCATCGTATCCCCATAGAAGAAAATCTTTGTTCCATTGAGCTTGCATGTCAGAACCTTCTGTCTCATATGGCTGCAAAAATTCGTCAAGAATGTGGTAGAGTTATAATGAAGGAAGAACCTCCCAAGCCCAATTTATCCAAAGATGAATTCCAAGCCATTAAGCATCTTAATAATAACCCTGAAATCATTATCCTTAAGCTTGATAAAGGCAATGTGACTGTCATCATGAACTCTTCTAACTATGAAGATAAGTTACTTGATCTTCTATCTTCTAGTTCCTATAAAATCCTTCCCAAAAACCCCATTAATTCCATCACCCATCTCGTCACTAAAGCCATTAAATATTTTATGTTAGATCCCTCCATGCCTTATTCCCCATACTCCCCAAAATCCCAAAATATATGGGCTCCAAAAGATCCACAAACAAGGGGTCCCCCTTAGACCCATTGTTAGTGCCATCAAAGCTCCTACCCATGCTCTTAGCTGGCTCCTAGCCTCTAAGCTTCAACAATTTATTGGATCCTCCCCCTCTTTCATTAAAGATTCCTCTGATTTTATTCTTAAAACCAAATACATGCATCTTGATGATAATGACCTCTTAGTTAGCTTTGATGTTGTCTCTCTCTTCACTAAAATCTCGATTCCTGAGGCCCTTGATATTATATCCAAACTTGTTGATCCTAAAACTCTCAACCTTGCTAAGATTTTCCTCTCATGTACATTCTTTTCTTTAATGACACCATTTATGAGAAAAACAAAGGTACAAAAATGGGGTCTTCCCTTTCTCCCATTGTCCCTAACATTTTTATGGAATTCTTCGAAGCCAAAGCTCTCGACACTTAGCATAAAAAACCAAAGTGTTGGTTTCGGTTTGTTAACGAAGGAGGATCGTGCTTGATGACTTTCACTCTCATCTTAACAACATTTCCCCTCATATTCAATTTACCATGGAGATTGAATCTAACAAATCCCTTCCCTTCCTTGATGTCCTTGTCTCTCAACAACCTGATGATTCTCTATCCCATCAAGTCTACTGGAAGAAGACCCGCGTTGATCGGTATCTCCATGCCCTTTCTCAACATCATCCCTCACAAAATCTTGGTGTTCTAAAAAATCTCATTTCTAGAGCCCTTAAAAGCTCTGCTCCTCAATTCCTTCCCTCAGAAAAGGCCCATCTTTTCCAAGATTTCAGAGCCAATGGCTACACCCCTTCTCAAATTCATAAATCCTTTCATGTTGTCTCCAATCCCAAATCTCGGTCCACTCCCCCCTCTCTTCCCCTAAGTCAAGTCTCTCTTCCTTATATTAAAGGGACCACTGACTTCATTTCTAAAATCTTATCAAAAAATAATATTTAAACCTCATAGAACTATAAGACAGATGTTTAGGTCAGCCAAAGATAAGTCTGACCCCATGTCATGTTTTGGTGTTTACCAAATTCCCTGCTCATGCAGGAAATCTTATATTGGTCAAATTGGTCGTCCCTTCAAATCTTGCTTGAAGGAACATATGGCTAATACTAACCATCTTCGTTTATCTAAGTCAACCATTTTTGAACATTCCTTCATATCCAAACATCTGTTTGCTTTGATCAATCAAAAATCCTAGCTCGTGCTCATTTTCACAACACTCACATTATTAGGGAAGCTCTTGAAATAGAGAAGCACCCTGATAATTTCAATAGGGAAGATGGGTTCAAATTAAGCCAATCCTAGAAGCCTGTTATCCATCATATTTCTCGATCCTGATTTGTTTATATAATATGTTTCTTCTCCCTAGATATTTATTTCATTTGTTTAATTTTATACAAATCATTTTATTATTTTTATTATTTTATTAATTACCTAATGATTATTTATCATTTAAAATCCTTTTTGCCCCCTTCTATTTATTTATTAAGTTTAATTATCAAATATTTTTAATTCCTTGTTTATTTATTTAAATCATTGATTTTAATTTCATTGCCATTTTAATTTTAAATCACTTTTGACTTGGTCCTTATGAAATTCTTTGAATTTAATTATTTAAATACATTTTATATTTTAATTATTATAATCAAAATCTATTTTAATCAAAATTTGTGTTAACTATTTATTGTTGCTAATTTATTTTTAATAGTTACTTATTTTCCTCTTTGACTTCTCCCTCCTCATTTTACTTTATGTATTCAATTACTTGAATTTTTTTATTAGTTTATTATTTGTTAATTTGTTAATTATTAATTATTAATTCTTTTATTTTAAGTTGTTCTCCTTAGATTTCAAATTCATCTTATTTTTGACCTTCTTGACGTGATTCTTAATGGTTATTTTCTTCCCTTTGACTTGACCCTTAATGACTATCTTAAAATTTTATTATTTTTTCCCAACGGCTAAATAAGTGGATTATTTTCTATTTAAAGCTTCCAACACTCACTTTCTTATCATTCAATATTCTCTAGTCTGTGATGATGGGTGGAGGGTCCACCTGAAACATTGGATATGATATTTATCCTATGCATATTTCCATCCGAAAATTTTCCTCAAAGCTTATCTATTGTTCACAATAAAGTACCAATTGTTCTAGGAAACTTAAACATGAAACCTTTACGAGTTGGAACAAAATATACCCAATCCATATTTGGGGTTTGTCTAATGAATTCTACATAAAATATCCTCATGGGAGAAAATACATGCAACTTGTAAGCTAGGGTCTCTACAACATATAACATTATATCCAAATTGTATTCAAAGATATACCAGTCATTGACGCTTTTATCTTTGCTCAATTGCGACAAGGATTTTTCTTGTGGAAGAATTTTATAAGAACACTGATTATTTATGACCTTATATATAATTGACATAAAATAATATATGTAATAGGAAAAACCTTCATTGTTCTCATTTCTTCTAACAATACTAGTCCAATCAATAATATAATTCTTTTGCTTATTAGAATCAGAAATACTTAGTCCCAAATCAATAAACGGATGATCCAGATCTCTTCAGCTACCAGAGTTAACCAAGATCTTTTACTTCTATGATGTTAGCAGAATTGCATATGAAATAGTATGAAAATCCACATGTGCATACTATAAAGAAGATGAAACATAATGACAATCATCAAAATAAGAACACAAACATATTGATAATGGAATTTGCCTAGTGTGGGTTACGTCTCTAGTCCCTGGTGTCAAGAATGGGGAGGTCACTTCATTAATGTTGCAAGATGATGATGAGTACATGGTAAATTCTTTGTCATTACAAGGATAAATTCCCTCAATCAGAGTGGCATGTCTCTCCATGATACATTCTCAGGAACTCACTCATATGGGAAAATTCCTTCAACAAGAGTGGCATGTCTCTCCACGAGACGTCCTCATATAGGAACTCTCACTCAAATGGGCCCTCATTCAGACAAGCTAATAAATTCTCACATGACGTGGCATACAAGTTTCCCTCAACGTAATGGTAATCATGGATCTCAACAACAAAAACATCATCTCATCAAATCAAAAGAAAGACATGGCATAACTGCATCATTTATCTCGACTTTCAGGGATGGCCAAAAAATGAAAATATCAACTATTGAAATGGACATCACCACTGAATTCATGGCATGAAATCGTGTCTAACGACTATAAACTTTGCCTCTTTCTGACACTGTCAAATTCTGGACCCTCAGGAATCTTGAAGATTCCCCCAAATATTCCTTCTCGAAGATGACCGAAAAATCCGCTGCTCGGATGGAGATTTTGTGCATGCCACTATGCTCCCTGCGAAATTGTGTGAAAAATGACTATAAAGTTGGCATCATTTCGTCTCTGTCAAAAATCAGTCTCTATGGGAAAATTTTAGATTCCATAAGTTTCTGCAAAGATTCCTTGCTGCTAGATGCCTGAATTTTTACTACTCAAATGGGGAAACAAACCAAATGGTTGGAGTCCTGGTGAGAAAATGTGCACAAATGACTATCAACTTGTCAAATTCTAACATTAGCACCTCTGGCCCTCTAAGGGAATCTTTTCATCATCTAACATATTCCCGTGCTCATGGTTCTGACCCTTCCTATGCTCAAGGTTCTACTGTGTCCACCCTCCACCATTCTATTGAGAAATTGAATTGAGTTCTTATATATGAAAGTGTCAAATTTTTGCAAGCATGGGCCATTAGCCCAACGGTGGTGAATTCGATTAGGCCGAGGGTAGACAGAGTTCAAACTCTTGCCGCTCCTCATATGGAATATTAATGTTTTAATAGGTGGATTTATATCAACATTAGCGTTTACCATGTAGACTGGAAGTTACATATAATATGGAAACAATTTTTAATGTGATGGATATTGGTTTGTATTCGGTCAATGGTTATGCGTTATTTGGTTATGATTTAAGTCATGTTCCACCAGCAGACTGACCAGTTGTTAAGCCAGGTAGGTTCGACACCCACTGGAACATATATGGTGTGTCAGTTGCGGTCGGGTGGGGTCCGGGTCACCTTCGGCCTCGACCTGTTTCATTTTGTTTGTAACATAATATGTGACTGTTGGTGGGGGTGGCAGTCCGCCACCCAAATTTGTATTTTTTTGTATTATATATATATATATATATATATATATATATATATATATATATATATATATATATATATATATATATATTGGTGAAAACTCATCGAATATAAAATAAGGGTTACTGGAAAAATTAACGATTTGACAAAATTTCCCTTTCTAGTGGTCAGATTCTGTGCGCTTGTTGGGTCCCTATAATACTAGTAATTACCCCATTACTATTGTAGTTATACCCCTTATTTATATTGTTGTGCCCCTATTACCCCCATATCGTTATTTCTGTGCCCCATAGAATCCCTCTATTGTTATTTTTGTGGCTTTATATTATTATTGTTAGGTCGGCTGGATTATATTGTGACTCCTTAGACTCCTATATATAGAAAGGAGGTTTTGTCATTTGTATCATCCAAGAATTGTTCATTTATGTAATGTAAAGGAGGTTACCCCCTCAAAGAGGCTGAATTCTAAGGCGTTGATCTCTCTTTTCTATCTTTTCTTGAGCTGGTTTCATAACATTTGGTATCGGAGCTTTGGATTCTAGGGTTCCGCTGCTCCAAATAGGTCATCGTGGAATTTTCGCTATAACGTTTTTTCTGTGATGTTTCAGAAGTCTAAAAAAAAACCCATTTTATAGCAAATCACGCTGAACCTTGGGTCCGAATTTCAGAGATTTTCGCGCGATATTTTCGGAGATATGATCTGAGGAAGTTGGTCTTTTTGCAGACTCCTGAATTACACTCAAAACAGGTGACATGGGGAGAATCGTCATAACTTTCTTTCTGAGCATCGGATTAAAATTTCGTAAGAAGGTGCAGAAAGAGTACGGACTTTAGTTTTCGTTTATATATTTTTCAGAGTCAAAGGTTGAAACAGTGACACGTGGTACTTCATACAAGTTCGCTCTACTGAACTAGTCTATAATCAGGTCACTGCGGGAGATTGTGCATAACTCTTTCTTGGAGAATCCAATTTGGATCAGACTAGTGGCATTGGAAAGAGGACATAGAAGGCTACTACAAGTCACAATTTCAGAACTGGATGATTCGAAATTACAGAGATACATCAGATTCAATATCAGGCTTCTACAAAGTAAAAAAAGGTGTGTAGTTTTTTTTTAATTTTTGCATAAGCTTGGTTTGAAGGAATTCAAAGGGCATAGTAAAGCATTATTATCGGTAACTGATGCCCCGAGGAAAGAAAATGCAAACACCTAGTAAGGAACCTGAAAGCTCTAGCATGACTCATGAAGAAGAGGAAGAAATGCTACATGATATATCAAAATTACAAGAACAAGTGCAACAAATGTCACGCTCACAAAAGCTAACAGATGCTAAGATAAATGGCGTGGAATCTAAGATAAAGGGCATGGAAGCTCAGGTGAATGGCATGGATGATAAGATGGAAGAATTGAAGATAAATATGAATAAGTTGCTACAAGAAATGGTCACTAAGGGTGAAAGAGTACTAAAGGAAACTCATGATGAGAACAAAAGAAATGTTAATCATGATTCCATAGACTCTAATGTTGGATCGAAGACTCACCATGTTCCAAAAATCGATATGAGGAAGTTTGATGGCAAGGATCCCGCCACATGGATATTACAGATGGAGCAATTCTTCGATCTCAATAATGTGCAAAACACACAAAAGGTACGTATGGCAACTTTATATTTGGAACCAAATCAGTTTGTATGGTATCAATGGCTTTGTTCTCGTAAACAATTTATCACTTGGGCAATTTTTACGGAAGAATTGATAGCACATTATGAGGATACAAAAAGCAACACTTTTTTTAGCCAATTGATAAGTCTCAAACAAAAGGGTTCAATAATGGAGCACATTGAGGAGTTCCAAAAATTGAACATAAGGGTAAAAGATATTCCAGAGGAGCATAGGATTGATGTGTTCATAGGGTCTTTAAAGGATAATATCCAACATGATGTGCGCCTTTGGGAACCTGATTCATTAGAGAAGGCATTCAGGTTAGCAAGAAAAATGGAAAGCAAAATTATGGCAACTAGGAAGCATACCATTCACAACTATAAAGACGGAAGTGTTGTTGCCCATAGTCTTCCACAACCTACAAGGTTGACACCACAACAATTGGAAGAAAAAAGAGCAAAAGGGCTTTGTTACAATTGTGATAGCAAATACACAAAGGGTCATAAGTGTGCTGAGAAGAAATTATTCTACATAGATTGTGAAGAGGAAGAAGAAAAGGAGCAAGAAAGGTCAAAAGAAGAGGATATATTCCAGGAACAAAGCCTAGATGAAGAACAAATAAATCCGACCATATCTTGTAATGCATTGGCGGGAATTACCACTCCTCAAACCATCAAGATAGAAGGACAAATCAAGAAGAAAAAGGTAATAGTGTTGATTGATTCAGGAAGCACCCACAATTTTATTCATTGTAGGGTAGCAAAAGAATTGAATTGCTTCCTATATCCAGCACCAGAGTGTCAAGTGATGATTGCAAATGGAGGAACAATAAATTGTTCTGGAAAGTGCCATAATATCAAGCTATCCATGGGAGAATATGTATTGACTAGCCCAATGCTTTCCATTCCAATGGGAGGTGCTGATGTTGTACTAGGAGTCCAATGGCTACAATCCTTGGGTACAATAGCTTTTAATTTTCAAGAACTTTTCATGAAATTTTCTGTGGAAGGAAAGGAAGTTGAATTAAGGGGTATTGCAGGGAAACCAGGAAAGATAATCAGCTCTAATGGCATGACAAAGCTTCTAAAAAAGGAGCAAAGAGGTGTAATTGCACAATTATGTTCGCTAGATGTTTCCACATTGGAATCATCTATTTCTCCAGATCTCCAAAAAGTCCTGGACAATCATTCCAAGGTATTTGAGACTCCCAAAGGTCTCCCACCTATGCGTGATCATGATCATGCTATTCATCTGATTCCAGGAAGTGTTCCTCCAAACATCAGGCCGTACAGATATCCCTATGTCCAAAAAAGTGAAATTGAACGTATGGTTGCAGAAATGCTAGAGGCTGGTATAATTCAACCGAGTCAAAGTTCTTTCTCAGCTCCAGTAGTATTGGTGCACAAGAAGGATGGATCATGGCGCATGTGTCCAGATTATAGGGAGCTCAACAAGCTCACTATTAAAGATAAGTTCCCCATTCCTGTCATTGATGAATTACTGGATGAATTGCATGGATCAATTTACTTCACCAAGTTGGATCTTCGTTCGGGATATCATCAAATCAGAATGAAGATTGAAGACATTCCGAAAACGGCATTTAGAACTCATGAGGGTCATTATGAATTTTTGGTCATGCCTTTTGGCCTTACCAATGCACCTTCAACATTTCAAGGTTTGATGAATTCAATTTTCAAACCATTCCTTAGAAAATTTGTGTTAGTATTTTTTGATGATATACTAATCTACAGCAAGTCTTGGAAGGATCATGTTGAACATGTTGACAAGGTGCTACAACTATTGGAGGAGAAACAATTATATGCAAAAAGATCCAAATGTTTCTTTGGAGTCCAGGAGGTGGAATATTTGGGTCATATTGTATCTCATGAAGGAGTTAAGGTAGACCCTAGCAAAATTAAAGCCATTAAGGAATGGAAAATCCCCACATCCATAAAGCATCTGCGAGGATTTCTTGGGTTGACAGGGTATTATCGCAAGTTTGTTAAGAATTATGGGAGAATAGCAGCACCTCTAACAACATTATTGAAGAAAGATTCATTTTCATGGACTCCGAAAGCAACAAAGGCCTTTAAACATCTTAAAGAGGCAATGTGCCAAGCACCGGTCTTAGCTACACCGGACTTCACAAAAACCTTTATTGTGGAATGTGATGCTTCAGGAAATGGAATTGGTGCTGTTCTAATGCAAGATGAAAGACCCATTGCTTTTGAAAGTCGTCCAATCAAGGGAAAGTTTTTAAGCAAAGCTATTTATGAGAAGGAAATGTTGGCAATACTCCATGCACTTAAGAAATGGCGACCCTACCTAATGGGAAGACACTTCAAGGTAAAAACAGATCATGATAGCCTTAAATACTTTTTAGAACAAAGATTATCCTCTGAAGAGCAACAAAAGTGGGTCACAAAGATGTTGGGTTATGACTTTGAAATCATCTACAAAAAAGGGAAGCAAAATGTGGTGGCAGATGCACTCTCAAGAAAGGATGAGGATGTGGAAGCATTGTTGTGTGCCATTTCTATTATCCAACCAGATTGGATAAACGAAGCAAAGGAGGAATGGAAGAATGACGAAGAAGTGTGGGCACTTATTCGAAAGCTACAACAAGATTCCAGTACTTCTGATACATTTAGCTGGAAAAATGATTCGTTATGGTACAAAGATCGCTTATACCTCTGTAAGAATTCCCAGCTAAAACAAAAGATTCTTATGGAATTGCACACTTCTCCCTTAGGAGGGCACTCAGGATTTTTAAAAACTTACCACAGGGTTAAGAAGGAATTTTTTTGGGATGGCCTTAAATCAGATATTCAAAAGTTTGTGGCGGAATGTTTGGTTTGCCAACAAAATAAAGTTGAAACAATTAAGACACCGGGTCTATTACAACCTTTATCCATTCCAAGCCAACGTTGGGAGGAGGTTTCAATGGATTTTATCACAGGTTTACCCAAGTCTGAGGGAAAGAGTGTCATCATGGTGGTAGTTGACAGACTTACCAAGTATGCACACTTTTGTGCATTATCACATCCATTTAAAGCCAGTACAGTTTCTACTGCATTTATGGAAACAGTTCAAAAGCTACATGGAAACCCAAAGATTATTGTAAGTGACAGAGATCCCATTTTCACTGGAAATTTTTGGACAGAATTATTTTCTTGTCTTGGTACTCAGTTAGCTCATAGCTCATCTTATCATCCTCAATCTGATGGGCAAACTGAGATAGTAAACAAATGTTTGGAAGGATATCTTCGTTGCTTTGTATCTGATAAACAGACACAATGGGTCAAATGGTTGCCTCTGGCTGAATGGTGGTATAACACTTCCTTCCATACAGCAACAAAAATGACCCCATTTATGGCACTTTATGGGTATCAACCACCATCCATCACATCATATTTAAGAGAAAATTCTAAGGTTCAGGCAGTGGAACATCACATCGAACATCAACAACAAGTCCTCCAACTCTTAAAGGATAACCTCGTGTTGGCACAAAATAGAATGAAACAACAGGCAGATCAACATCGCAGTGAAAGAAGTTTTGATGTAGGTGATTGGGTATTCCTACGGCTACAACCATATAAGCAAATGTCCCTAAAGCAAGCTAAGAAGGATAATAAATTATCACCAAAGTATTATGGTCCGTACAAGGTGTTGGAAAAGATTGGTACTATGGCATACAAATTGGAGCTTCCTGCAGCTTCTCGATTGCACCCAGTTTTCCATGTTTCATGTTTAAAGAAGGTTATAGGCGACAAGCTCCCAGTTCAAACAATATTGCCAGAACTTGACGAGGAAGGAAAAATTATATTGGAACCGGAAGCAGTCACAGAAACAAGAACTCGACAGCTACGAAATCGATCAATTTCAGAGTATCTTATCAAGTGGAAGAACTTATCCGCTGAAGATTCCACATGGGAGGATGAGAATTTTATGCAGAAGTATCCAGAACTACTCAAGCGTTGAGGACAACACTTTTTTGAAGGAGAGGGGCATGTTGGGTCCCTATAATACTAGTGATTACCCCATTACTATTGTAGTTATACCCCTTATTTATATTGTTGTGCCCCTATTACCCCCATATTGTTATTTCTGTGCCCCATAGAATCCCTCTATTGTTATTTTTGTGGCTTTATATTATTATTGTTAGGTCGGCTGGATTATATTATGACTCCTTAGACTCCTATATATAGAAAGGAGGTTTTGTCATTTGTATCATCCAAGAATTGTTCATTTATGTAATGTAAAGGAGGTTGCCCCCTCGAAGAGGCTGAATTCTAAGGCGTTGATCTCTCTTTTCTATCTTTTCTTGAGCTGGTTTCATAACAGCGCTAGGCTTTTTCCAAATTGTTGCTCGTTAGTGACTGCCACTTGGCCTAGTTTGACCCGAACTTTGACCACAAATATCTGTAGCATACAAAATCATATTCGAGTGTCGTTCATGTTGTTGTAATCAGGTAAAACGAGCGCTACAATATGGTCCTAGTTTGGGTGGAATATGAGAACTTTTATTTTTGAGCTTATCCATAGCCACTATTGAATTCTGAGCGTGTCTGGAGCCACCTGGATCAATGAGTGTATAGGAAAAGATAAACTAGAAGAGATGGAAATATGAAGCATTCAGTGTTGTTGAAATTATGAACTTGATGGTTAATGGAGTGCTCCCAGTAAGCAGGAATGTCTAACACAATGTCAAGGTATATCATTAAATGGAAAAGCCCTAAAGTATGATAATTGATGATCCATGTATCATCTTTCCCAAAAATTCCCATGATAACTGAAAAAATTGGTTGGATAGTTTATGAAAATAAGGTTATAGGGAATTCAATTGTTGTTGGAGGGAGAGAAGAATTATAAGGAAAAATGAGTTGCAATAAATTTTTTGTACCTTGTTCAGAAAGAGATAGATAAGTATACAAAGGGGAATCATCTGTGAAAGTTGTGTAATTATGAAACTCTGGGAAGTTTAGGGCTTGAAGAACTAATTGAGAAGTCAATTACAGAATGTTCTCCCTTGAAGAGGTCATCACAAAATTGCATTGCGGATAAAGGGAAGAAGTTAACTAACTGACAAGCTATGGAAAAGGATAAGTATGAGGAATAATTGTAGCATAGAGGCCCAACTTGACAGCTCGAAAGGGTTCATTGGACTCAGTTTAACTGGAAAATAAGTTCTGACAGAATTCCATGAGGTCTAATGGACAAACGAGATCAAAAATATATTTCTCCATATCCATTAAGGGAATATGTGTAGTTGACGCAGAGAGAGTAGCTTTCTTGGCCATTTTAGCAACATGTTTCATAATTGAAGATAAGGGTAGCTAGGTAATGTTGTTACTCGTATTTTAGAAGGTCAGTGCTCCAAATTTGAATAAGGAGTGAAAGCGAACTTTGTTTGGATATCAAATAAATGACGGACTGAACGAGTTTTGTTTTATATCATGGAGGGAAAATGAAAATGTGAATATAGATAGGAATGGTGTGGAAAGATGAGGTGGAAGTGTATGGTGATGTGGGGGAGATGAAATAACTCACTTGTTCCATGCTAGCCCAGATTCAACGACGGTTTTTGCGGAAATCACTTACCACTCTCGGACGTTCTCGTGCCATTATGTGGTTTTCCAACGAGAGGTGGCAGGGAGGATTTGGACCATTGATCTCCCAATTGGGTTTTTCGAGAAACATCTTCTCAGGAGATCCCCTATGGATAACCTTATTTTACTTTGTACCATCAAGGCTGCACATGAAAGTTGCTTTATTAAAACGTACACTGATAGATTTATAATGTGCATGAATTTTAACTTTCCTCCAATCTCATTCATGGGTGGGGTAGCTCACTTCTCCAACTTTTATAATATTTATTTTGATCCTCTTTATAGAACTTAGGCCTAAAAGGTTAGGCTTTCCTCACATATATAACATAACAACTTTAATATGAGGTCCTTTACAATACATTGACTATACAATTCCCTATACATTTTTTTTGCATATATATATATATATATATATATGTATTTGTATATTATTTCTTGAAAGACAAAACAAAAAGTGGCTACAACAGGTTTAATGCATTGGATTTAAGCCCTCAAGGCTATACTATAAGGAGGCACCTAAGAGCCAGTTTTGTGACGGTTTTGCATGCTATGCAACTGTGGGCCTTCAAGCTAATTCCAATTAAAAAGAGAGTGGGTTGGGTTGGGTGGGGGGGGGGGGGGGGGGGTGGCGAGGGGCGTTGGGGGGGGGGGGTGGCGGGGGGCGTTGCGGGGAGGGGGGGGGGGGTTGAGGACATATGTTTAAATGGATTGGGCGGGTCGATGGATTTTGGCAGGATTCCTCCATATTTGGCAGAGATGCCAAATTTAGCTATTCATCATGCTTGGAACAAACAAGAATTCAAAGATTTAATGGGCCAACAACTATTTTTGTTCTATAAGTGGATTGCAACATATTTGTGTTTAATGAATCCTAGATGGGTTGGCAGCTGCTTGACATGCATGAAGTGAATACAAAGAATGGTGTTTTTAATGGATATCAGACGAAGAGCTCTATATCCCATAAATAATTACATCTTGAGTGTTGAAAGAAAATTGTGATTTAAACAAGAAAAATTTAATGGTGGAGCACTCTCATTGTGTAGGAGGATTGAGAATTAATTCTTGGGATGGAAAAAACTCCAGAGTTCACTATCAAATTTATTACAGATGCATCTGTGAAACAATTATGTATCTGATAACATGCAACCAATCTTGTCGAGCCTCATGAAGTTGTAATGGAGACCATACTAGTGTCAGTTGGTTGAGTAAATTGATCCCATACAAATATTCTTAATTGAAGACTAGAGTGCCATACTGTGTGTTGAATGCAGTAGTTGATGAGTTGACAAAGTGCATCATTCATTGTGTTGTTGGTGAACTGAAAGTTCAGAAGACACTAAGTCTAATGGTGAAAGTATTATTGTTTGTTGTGCATGAGAGTGTGAATTAGTGTGGGAGATTGTGTGTGAGCATAAGGATAATGGTGGCTGGGAGTTGATAATTGTACAAACTAATTGAGGGCTAAGAGAAATTCTAATGAAGTAGTGAAGTGTTGAGTGTAGAAATTAGCTGCAGAGCATAAAGGAAAGAGTTGTGTGTAATAACAGATCAAGTTCTTTGTATTTCTATGTAATAGTGGTAGGCCTTTGTTTCATAATTTGAAAATTGTATGAAAAGTAGGACAATTAGCTGAAGCAAGTTGGGGCCTACATATATAAGAGGTCGTCGCCTCTTGGAAAGTGGTGGATTTCCATTTTTAAGGGGATTGGGGCCTCTTGTGAGTGGGTGTTCACAAACAACAATAACAAACAACTTGGTGGTTTTTACCTTTTTGGTTTCCATGTTAAATCTCTGTGTCCATGTGTGTTTGTTTCTTATGTTGATGATGCATGTTTATGAGAGTCAAATACTGTGCTATCTATGCATTTGATCATAACTTCTCATATTGGTGATTGCTAAGATAAAAGAGGTTAAAAGTTAAAATTTACACCCATTATTAATTCATCCCCCCTCTTAGTAATTCCCTATTCCAACAATTGGTATCAAAGCCAAGTTCCTTTAGGAACAATTTAACCACTGGAAGGTAGGTCTATAAAGGATCATGTCTAGGCAAGAGAACTAGGATGCTTACTCAAGTTCGATACCATTATTTGATGGGTCAAATTATGTCTTTTGGAAAATTAGGATGGAATCCTATCTCACGTCCTTAGGAACCGAACTATGAAGATTTGCGTTAGTATATTTCTCTGTTCCAACAACTCCTTCTACAGATGTAGATGGTAAAAATATTTATGCAAATAATGCTAAATTTAGGAATGTCGTCCTATATGGTCAATCTGAACTGGTAAAGGTTATGCACTGTAAGTCAACTGAGGAAGTATGGGACACACTTAATAAGAGTCATGAAGGAGATGAGAAATTCAGGCAAGCCACACTCCAAACCTTTAGAATGGGACTTGAGAGCTTAAGTATGAATGAAGAAGAATACATATTAGAATATTTTCTTAGAGTTGATGAGGTAACAAACATGATCAGGGGACTTGGTGAAGAGGTCAAAGAGGAAGTGGTTTTTCAGAAGGTTTTGAGGTCTCTTCCTATGAGATTCAATGCCAAATTCTCAACCATTGAGGAGATGACTTACCTGAAAAGTATCACAATGGACTAGTTGCTTGGTACTCTCCTAGCCTATGAGATGAGAGTAGGTAAAGGAGAGACTGAACCAAAAGGGGGAACATTCAAGGTGTCTAGGAAGGCTAAAGAGCACAGGGATCACCAAGAATATTCCAGCTATGAATCTGATCAGGAGATGGCTCATCTTTGCTAGAAAACTAAAGTGAGGTTCAGGAAAGTATAAAGGGAAGCCACCCTTCAATTGCTTTGACTGTGGAAGAGTTGGAAATTTTGCATCCAAGTGTCCCTACTTGAAAAATTTAGAAAATGAAAAATATTAAAATCCCAACAACAAAGCTCAAAAATATCAAAAGAAGAAATCCTTCAAGAAGAAGGGGCTCTAATCCAAAGAGGACAACTCTATATCAAAATCTATTAGTGAAGATTCTTCAGAAAATGAGTCTAACAAATGATTTCTTATGGCTCTTGAAGCTCAATCCAAAACCAATAATGTCTCAGACTCCGAGGAAGAAGAAGAAGAAGGAGTAATGGATATAGAAGGAGAATGTATTAGTGTTGTTGATGAATTGAAGAAGGCTAGGAGGAAGAAAAAACAATTAAAATAGAAGTTGTTGCGCGTTGAAGAAGGTATGTGTAACTCTAATAATGAGGAGTTTGTTTATGAAAAGGAAAAACTTGAAGAAGTCACTAGAAGTAAAGAGAGCTTAACATTCCTATTAGAAGAAAAGCAAAAAATATGTGAAAATCTAGAGGAAGATAACAACCTCTTGAAGCAAGGGCTCACCAAGGAAAAGGAGGAGATGACTTATGAAACATGTAAAGGGGATATTTTTTTCTTTAAAAGTTAGTTTAGAGGAAGGAAAAAAAAAGAAAGAAGTTCTAAATGACATGATTCTCAAATGGTAAGATAATTGTCATAGTCTAGAAGCAAAAATCATCTCCTTGAGAATAGACCTTGAGAGGTCAAAGATGGAGAAGGATATAGATAGAAGATTTGTTGAAGGGACAAGGAAGTTAAATCATATTCTAAGTAGTCAAAGGATTCTTAAGAACAAAATAGGTTTGGGTGACTCGGAATCACAAAATCCTTATACAGGAAAGACAAGATTCAAGTTTGCAGGATTTAAAGACCCCCAAAGCTATACAAATGTACTTCAAGGAAGTGTTAATGAAGACAAGAAAAATTCAAGGCAGATGAGCACTCAATGCTAGAACAATAATGCAAAATTCACAATTAAATCACACCACAAATATGTGGATCAGTTTGCAAAATGACACAGGCACATGTAACCAAGTCAATCTCATTAGTTATCAAATAACAAGCACCAAAAATTGTTTTATGATTATTGCCATAGGTGTCAATTTTAGAAGTGGTAAAGTTGAAAGGGATGAAAATTTCAGATATATATATTATCAGAATGATAGAAAGCATGACTCATTGCCTAAGAATAAAAATTCATTCTCGCCTCTAACGAATGAAGTTGAATGATTCAAGTGTAAAAATTTTGGGCGCATGGCAAGTGAGTGAAAAATCAAATTTGATCACTTATTTAAACCCCAACACACTTGGAAACCAAGTTTCCCCAAGGAAAAGAAGAGTTGGAAGCATAAAAGTGGGAAAAGCATGGAGTTTGGATTTGTTCTGTCTGCACATGATTAAGAAAATATATGGTAGGTGGATAGTGGTTTCTCCAAGCACATGACGAGGGATAACAGTAAATTCTTGTCTCTACATGAAAAGGACAAAGAGAACAATGTCACATTTGGAAACAATGCTCCAGTTAGAAATAAGGGAAAGGGCATAGTCCGTTTGATGAAAAGAACAAGGCTCATAATGTGATGTATGTAGAATGAATCAAGCACAATTTGCTTAGTATGAGTCAAATGTGTGATAATGATTACAATGTGATCTTTCGATCCAAATACTGTGAGATCCGAAAAGAAGAAAATGGAATGATAGTGGGAAAGGAAGTCATGAATCACAATCATGTATATGTGTTTGATGACTCTAGAGTGAGCTGCTACATGAGTTAAAAAAGAAAAATTGGTTGTCGCATAGAAGACTTGGCCATATAAATTTTGACAGCTTGATAAAAATAAGCAAGACAAAAGTTGTAAGAGGATTGTAAAAATTGTCAAAGCCTAATAACCCAATCTGCTAGTCCTGTCAATTTGGTAAGTAGACAATGACTCAGTTAAAAACAAAGGGATTCTAAACCTCTAAACCTCTATATCTAGTTCACATTGATATCTGTGGCCCAACAAGGACAAAAATCCCAAGAGGAGAAAGGTACTTTATTTTATTTATTGATGATTTTACCAGAGCCACTTGGATAATTCTCTTGAAAGAAAAATCGGAAGCCCTAAAAAAATTCAATATATTTAAAACTCAAGTTGAGAATGAGAAAGATATAAAACTCAAATGTTTATGATCAGACAGAGGTGGGAAATTCACTTCAAGAGAGTTTGAAAATTATTGTGAAGATCATGGCATTAGGAGGCAATATTCAGTAGCCAAAACTCCACAAAAAAAAATGTAGCAGAGAGAAAGAATAGAACAATCTAGGAGATGGCCAGAGTTATGATGGATTAGGAAGATGTACCAAACACCTTAAGGGGAGAAGCAACACAAGCAACTAAATATTTAGCAAACAAAACACAACTTAGGCCTAACAATGATAATACTCCCTATGAGTTATGGGAATGGGAGACCAACATCAATGAAGAATTTCAAGGTGTTTTGGAGAAAATGCTATATCAAAAGAAATGATAAAAATATTGGAAATTTTGATTTGAGAACTGATGAGGATATATTTCTTGGGTACTATGTCAAAATTAAAAGCTACAAGTGCTTCAAAAAGAGGGAAAAAGGGGTTGAAGACTACATTGATATTGTAGTGGATGAAATATAACCACAAGTAGAGCCATGTAAAGCGAGAACTTGGATGAAAGAGAAAATTCAACATACAAACCCTCTCACTAGGAAGAAGCGGAAGAATAGGATGAAGATGAAGAAATAAGTATGACACAAAGGCCCAAAACTCTTTCCAGGTATGTGTAGAAACAACACCCATAAAGTCAAATTATTTGTGATCATAGTATCGGTTTTCAAACCATAAGAAAATTCCTTGGTATTTTGAGCTATGCTAATCTTGCCTTGTTGTCACAAATTGAACCCAAAATCCTCAGTTAGGCAAGTGAAGATGAGTTCTGGGTGAAGGAAATGAATGAAAAATTGAATTGAATTGAGAAATATGATACTTGGTTCTTTGTCCCTAGACCAAAAGAGAAAAATGTTATAGGCACAAAACCAATCTTTAAAAATAAACTAAATGAACAAGGCCAAGTGATGAGGAACAAAGCATGACTAGTCTACAAAGGGTATGCTAAGCTAGAAGGGATAGATTTTGAAATTTTGCACTTGTAGAAAGATTGGAAGCCATCAAAATGTTTCTTTCCTTTTCCAGTCACAACAGCATCATGGTATACTAGATGGATGTGAAATCATCCTTTCTCAATGACGATTTGGAGGAGGAAGTATACATCGAGCAACTAAAAGGATTCATGCTCTCAGAGAACAAATATTGTGTATGTGGATTGAAAAAGGATTTTTACGGGCTCAAAAAAGTCCCCAGATCTTGGTATGCCAAACTGGATAAATATATCCAACAACAAGGGTTTAAGATAGGCAGTGCAGACAACAATCTATGTATAAAATCTCAAGATGATCATTTATTTATTATTTGGTCTATGTCGATGATATCATTTTTGGCAGTGATTTGGAATAGATAGGACTCTAATATGTCAAGTCTATGCAGAAAAAATTTGAGATGTCCATGATAGGAGAACTATCTTTCTTTCTAAGGCTGCAAATATCTCAATCTAAAGATGGCATCTTCATCTCCTAGTCCAAATATTTAAGAGAAACATTGAAGAAATTTGGGATGGAAGAATGCAAGCCAATTAGTAACCCCGTGATTACTGGATGTAAGTTATGTAAAGAGAATGAGACACCTCCAGTATATCAGGAAATCTACATATTAATGATTGGAAGCTTGTTGTACCTCATAGCCTTAAGACTAGAAATTATGCAAGCAGTGGGTTTGGTGTCTACATTTGAAGCCCGACCTCGTGAAAGCCACATCATTGTTGTAAAAATATTTTTCAAATATTTTCAAAGCCCAATAGGCTATTGGTTATGATATGCTAGATGCATATATTTTAAGCAAAAATATTATACTGATGTTAATTGGGAAAACATTCTTGATGACAAGAAAAGAACCTTTGGAGCAACATTATTTTTGAGAGATTGTCTAGTGTCTTGGGTCAACAAAAATTCAGATTCAATCTCATTATCAATATCTGAAGCAGAGTATATTGATGTGGCCACTTAGTGTTGTCACACGGAATCTGTCAAGGGTGCGGACACGACTGACCTTCCTAGAAGTCTAAGACATTCTAATGACAAACAAGACAAAATGGAGTGATCTTTCTCTAAATACACCTTTTACAACATGAAAACTACAAGTGTTTAGGCTTACCTTATTCCAAAACGCTGTTGTTGAAGTCCGTTCTTGACGATCCGGATGAGCTCCTCCTTCAAGTCAATTCCTGCAACCACAAACAATCAAACAATTACCAAGCACTTGCATTTCATATAATAAAACATATATTCAACATGCAGACCAAGGAACACATGAAATAACTCATTAACACAAGCTATTGAGAAAAATAAACCAGTTTGTATTAATAACGAAACAAAGAAACTCTTACAACCTGGCCTTGGTGTTGTGCAAGTTCCTCCCAGGGTCCATCAAGGGTTTTCCTCTACTTTGACAAAGCTCACCCTCTCCCAAGTAGAATCAAGTGAAGACAATCTCTCCTCACAAAGGCTCTAATGGAAGACCTAAATCCTGCAGCATTTACCCAAAGAAAATGTATAGCTCCAACCTCTTCTCCTTCTGGCTCAATGCCTTTATTTATAGTGCTGTAAAGAGGTTATTCAGGTCCACTATCAATGGGATCATCCCCCTCTTTGGGTGGGATAGCTCCCTTATTGATGGGATAAGTTCCCCCTTAATAGAGATACATGAACCAACTGGAGGCGCATCCATTTCATCAAACCGACCTCTAGAATGTTCTAGAAGTAACCACAAGTAACTTTTTCAAGATAAAACTCGCGCATTTTGCCTTTTACAGAGGGACGCACCTGTCCCTTAACATACAGAGCGTCCATGGACGCAGATTTTGTGAACATGGTCAGCGTCCCCGCAGGTAAGGCTAGAGAGAACCTGCGACCCCAGAGATAAACATGATTTTTACAAGACTTTCTCTCTTCTTTGAGTTTGAGATGGATAACAGAGGCATGAGACTTGCCTAAGAGGGTAGCATGACTGTTGATTTGAGCCATACTAACTGTAAGTAGTCAAGGTGACATTTTTTAGTGTAACAGATTGCCCCCTAAAGTGCGAAGCCTGGAATAGAATAGGGTTTTGTAATTCTAGGAAGGGTGAAGCGCTTTATCATTTCAAGGATTGCCTTGTGGATGGCCTGGTTGGAACCTGCAATTTTCAACACAAAATACATGGATAAGATTATATCATCACTGAGGTAGGCATTCCCATACTCAGATTCAAAACTTTAACTAATGGACTAACTATTCTGATACAGGAATGATCTTGCAGTACATCATTTTTATAGACTTTTGTAGACACAGTATGGACGCAGCCATCTGTTTATGATTAGTCTACATAGACAATGAATACAAAACTCCTCGCAGCCTGGATGGTAGAAACTAGATCCAGGGTCTTCACTTCTACTTCCCGAATTGGTACGATTCTAGCCATGTGATTAAATGATTCGATGTCGAACATGGTAGAAACCACTTGATTACCAGTCAATGATGTAAACTGTTAACAAGCGTGAGAGAAACCACCAGTAATGTCAATGGTCCTCAAAGTACCAAGCACAACCCGTGAAATGTGAATAGATGTTTTGATGTCGAACACTTCACGGAATCCTCTGATCGAAAGTCAATGATGTAAACTGACGTCAAAGGCGAGAAACCTGCCATTGATGCATGCAGACTTCAAGGTACTGTCGATTCCTAAGTCATCTTTCTAGATAATGTGTCGATGTCGATAGAAAGCGACCCGTTGCAGGCAAGCCCGCAACACGAAATCATTGTTCAAGTTGAAGAAATGTTGCTGTAAGGACTGACTCAGGGATGGTCAAATGGATGACAAGTATTTTGCAGATGAAAGTTTTGCTTGCAGACCTCTTGAACACATAACGACACAACAGATGGTTTGGTGACGAATAACTCAAAGTTGATCCCTGAACCCGGTTAAAGATTTTCAAAGTGATTTAGTCAACTGTGAGGTAAAAGATTTCCCAACCCAGGTGAATGAAAAGTGTCGTGTTCAAGAGCGGTAATAAAGTTTCTTCTGAGGCAAAAGGTGACAAATAGGTTCATTCTTCTCTTTTTTCCCCCACCATTTCTGGCAAGTACCTCTTTATTTTTAACAAGCTTGAGGAGGATAACATATGCTTGATTATAAGCTCATCCTTCGGACGAGTCCAACCTAGTTTAAATGCGAACCCTAGGAAGGAGTGGTTCGTTCCTGTTTGTAATTGAACAGGTCCTTTACTGTAAAAGTTTAACGAGCCCAGTATAGGAGAAACTCGGCGTTTTTCAATTTTAGAGAGTCTGAAAAACTTAAGGAAACTCCACGTTGAACTTTTTCGTATATTTGTGTCCCTCAAGCCCGAAAAAGTATAAAATAATACCTGGGGGAACCGCTTGATCTTGCGACCAAGGAGTACTTTCATAATAGTATCGTTGACCTGAAAAGTAAAAAGCGATCAAAGACACGTCGTTTTATTTCCTTATCGAGTTTGAAACGACAAAAACCCGGCAATCTTTTCCTGATTTTGCGGTCAGAAAAGAGCTAAAAGGGGACCGTCTTTTAATTCCGTTTTAACGAGTGAAAAAGAAACACTCGGCGATCTTTTCATGTTTTAGGAGTCAGAAAAGGGCTTAAAAGATGACTCTGAAATTTTGTTTGTGAAAAATTACAATTTCCCTCGAAATCCCTTCGTCCTGCACAAAAGCGACACATTACTCATACCTGTTTAAAATAGGCAAAAATACATTTGAAAACATCTTTTCATGGTAAAAAATGAACTAATTCATCCAAAAAACCTATAAAAAGACCTTTTACCATGTCATTTTTACCGTTTCACTGTTGAGGTTGAAAAAGGAGCTTTTGACAAGAAACTTCCCGTGGTTGCTGCGGAAAATCTGACCGTCGGAATCGAACGCCGTTTCACCGAGGTATTTTACACATCCCACTCTTCATTTTTATCCGTTTAGTTTTTTGTTTTTGGTCTCTGTTTCATTTTTTGGGGGGGTTTTGGGTTCAAAATGCGCCCCTCGGCGGACGCAGGTGCCCTTCGGGTGACCCGCGTCCCCCGACTTTTTCTCACACGGGAAAAAGGTCGGGGGACGCAGTCCGCCTTCAGGCGAGCTGCGTCCGGACGCCCTGTGCTACAAAGCCGGGGTGCGTCTTCCGCAAAGGGCGCATTTCAAAACCCTAACTCTCTCAAAAAACCACCAAATTTGCTCAAATTAATTTCTAATTGACTCTTTTGATGTGCAGGGCCTTAAACATGTTAGACTGGAGAGAGAGAGAGCACGTAGAGGACGATGAAGCTGCGATTAACCACCAACCCTCTCTGGATGCCTTAAGAACATGTGGATTGTACAAATATTGGACCATACCGGGCATGAGGGGCCAGGTAAGATTTTTGGAATGGCTGGTTGAGCGATGGAACGTTCAAGATCAATGTTTTTACATTGGAGGGCACCAGCTCGAGATAGAGCCCTCGGATGTATACTTTCTCACTGGCTTGCCAAACAGAGGTGAGCAACTCAACCTTGCGGGGACCAGGCCGGGTGGCCAATCCCTTGATGATCTCCGCGAGGAGTGGTGCAGACCAGGGACTCGCCATAAAAAAGGCGTGGAGATAAAGCACATCGCTCTGGCGGAACTTAGAGTTATTGCATTTACGGTCACTAGGATTTGTGGCGCGGCCGCCTTACACATTGCTTCCGGATCCCAAATGCGGATGGCAGTTGACTGTTACCAAGGCACCATCTTCAACTGGTGCGAAGCTGTGTCGGCTCATATGAAGAGCCAACTAACCAAGGCAAAGAACGGACGACTAAAGACTTTTGGATATGGGCCTCTAGTCGTGAGCTTTGCCTTGGAGAGAGTTCCTATGCTGATCCCTCAGCAACTCACTGTTGATGACTTGGGTCCTCGGGAGCCAAAGCTTGTTCGATGGGTTGCGGTGATGGCCCGGCATCCTGACGAGGGTGCTGCAGTGGTTCGATTCTCAGACAGTTACTTCGACTGGCTAGAGGGCCAGCTTTTTGTGATACAAGACTTTCCATATGCCGGAATGGATTTCAGAGGTGATCCGGACATGGTTCTTCCACAGGGAGAACAATGGGATGACAGAGGTACTTTCATTTTCACAAGTTTTCTAATTATGTATTTTTTATTTTTCATATATATCGTCTCAAAGTAATAGTAAAATTTTAAAAATGCAGATGTTGGACCACAGCGTCCAGCCAATCTCCGGCCTTACGACAGACGACATCCAGCTGCACCGGCACCGGCCCTACAGGATGCGACAGCAGAAGTACTAGCCGATTTGGAGCATGATCTAGAGCGTCTCACGGCAGATATACCTGAGACTACTATGGATGATATTCCAATGAGGCTTCAGCGCTTCGTGGTCGCGGTCCCTGGACCGTTTAGGAGATTTCTGCGCAAGATAGCCCGCGCAGTGGTGTCGTACAGAGAGCACCACCAGTGATTGACTAGTCACTTTTGTAGTCACATGTGACATTTTTGACTTTTTGCACTATCATTTTGCCGATCATAAGGTGTGTTAAACCTATGATCGAAGACGATGTATATATTTTTGGACACACTTCTATCTATATCTATATATCACTATTACCGGCTTATCTTGTTTAACATGTATGATGAAATGTCTTTAAATTTACTTGCATGATTATTATAAATGTCTGTCCAACACTCGAGAAGCAATTGCATCTGCTAATGTATTCAAAGACCTTGGAATATGTTGATATTCAATGTAATCAAATTCACGTTCCAAGAGACGCACTCTCAAAAACAACCTTAATAACACAGGATTTCTAATGGCATAAACTCTATTAAGCTGTAATACAACAAGTTCAGAATCTAACCTCACTATCAAACGTCGAATTCCAAATGAAATAGATTCGGATAATAATTCAACCACTGCACTGTATTCTGCAATGTTATTCGTTGTTTGACCGAGGCTTACCCCATGCATAGAAACTAACTCGTCAGAGGGCGAATAGATAACCCAAGCTGCGGAAGAGATATTCCGTGTACTACGACAAGCACCATCAGCAAATCCAATGTATGTTTGGAGAGGCGTCGACATCTACAATATCAAGAGTAAAACCAAGATGAGCCAAAATAATGACGAAAAACCACACTTGCTAAGCTAAGCACACTGACTAAACTAACACACTTGCTAGCTAGAAAGGAAATCTAACCTATCTAAAAATTTCTCCATCCATCATTTTAAGCATAATACCTCTTTAGGTAAAGTCCATTTCTGGGTTTGCCCAAAGAGTCCCCATCAAAATCAACTAACTCATAAGCCCCTTTTGCTAGCTTTCGCTTTACAATGTAGGGCCCATGCCACATGGGAACGAATTTTCCAGCACCTAGCTTATCGTTAGCTTGATCATATAATAGTACTAGGTCTCCTTCCGAAAAACTTCGAGGGGTTACATTTTTATCGTACTGAGCTTTCATTCGTTTCGCGTGAGTCTCGATAGCTAAAGTAGCGTCACGTCGAGTCTCATCTAATTTAGCTAAGTATAACAACCGTTTCTCCTCTTCGGAAGTAGCTGGAAGTAATTCGACAGCCATTTGAAGTGATGGGATTTCGCACTCAATAGGTAACACAGCTTCTAAGCCATAAACTAGCTGAAAAGGGGTGAAACCTGTTGAATTTTTCACTGAAGTTCGATATGCCCATAGCGCCGAAAATAACATGTTATGCCAATTCGTTCGATGGATACCAATGATCCGTCGAATCATGACGACTAGAACTTTGTTGATTGACTCAACCAAACCGTTGGCTTGCGGATAATAAGGTGTAGAGCTATCGTGGCGCAAACCAAGCTGGCTTGTAAGCTCAGTCATCATGACATTTCGAAAATGGCTTCCATGGTCCGTAATGATTGCTTGTGGGACACCAAACCTAGTTATGATATGATTGAATACGAAAAGTGCAGCTGTCTTGCCGCTTGCGTCGAATGTAGGCATCGCCTCGGCCCACTTAGTAAAATAATCAACCGCAAGGATGATATACGCATGCCCCCCGGCCGAGTGAGGGTTACAAGTAATAAAGTCAATGCCCCATTTGGCGAATGGACCAGCGGCAATTATAGGGTGGAGAGGAGCAGGTGGAGCGCGCATCTTGCGATCAAACACTTGACAGTTGTGGCATTTTCTGACGGCAAGGATACAATCTTTAAACATAGACGGCCAGAAATAGCCAGCGCGCAACACCTTCTGAGCTGTGGCATACCCAGACATATGACCGCCACATGCTCCAGAGTGACAATCATTCAAAACTCTCTCAGCCTCATCGTGAGTTAAACAACGTCGAAAAACTAAGTCTGCCCCCAGGCGATAAAGTGTATCTCCAATAATTCTGTATTGCTGGGATTGAAACCGAATTTTTCGACGGTTTTCCTTGGAAGCTTCAGGCCGAAAGGTTTGGGTTTGGAGATAGATGATTATATCCCCATACCACGGATCTACAGTGCTAATAAGAAACAAAGATTCGTCCGCAATGGACTCCTCTGCCACAGTCTCTGTGTCAGCACTCGGGAAATCACACATCAATTCCGCGAAGACTAAAGATTTCTTAGACTTGGACTTCTCAAACTCCAAGTCGAACTCTTGCAGGATGACGATCCATTTAGAGTACTTGCCCCCTAGCAGTTGTTTTGTCAAAATATAAATCATAGGGTTGCAATCCGAAATAACAGTAGTTTTGCGGAGAAGAATGTAGTGACGAAAACGCTGGACAGCTTGAACGGCTGCCAGGGCCAATTTCTCCACATGCGAATATTTTAACTCAGTTGGATTTAAGGTTCTGCTAAGGTAATATATCACATGCTCTGCCTTGAATTCATCTTCTTGAACTAACACCATTCCAATGGTGGAATGCGAAGCTGCGAGGTATAAGAAGTAGTCCTGGTTGTAGTTGGGAGGATGCAATAACGGTGCATGGGTCAACGCGTGTTTCAGTGCATCAAAAGATTGTTGAGCAATCTCGTCCCAAAAGAATTGTACGTTCTGTTTCAACAACCGTGTAAAACCTTTAGTGACCTCGGCGTAGTTAGGGATGAATCGGCGTAAAAAGTTCGCTTTCCCTTGCAAACTTTGGAGTTGGCGCAAACTCGAAGGAGGAGGCAATTGGATGATAGCCTCGACTTTCGAGGGATCGACGCGAATGCCGGTTTTGGAAACAACAAATCCCAGCAATCGACCTGTTTCTATACAGAAAACACACTTGTGGGGATTCAACCGAATTCGATAATGCCTACACCTCATAAAGATTGCTCGTAAATGGACAAGGTGATCAGCTCGGTGTAAAGAATGAGCAGGCAAATCATCGAGATAGGGTTGCACAATGTGCTTGATGTCATGAAATGCATAAGACATGGCCCGTTGAAAAGTAGCACCGGCATTCTTAAGGCCAAAAGGTAATTTGCAATAAGCAAATGTCCCCCATGGACAAATGAATGCCGTTTTTGGTTGATCGGCAGGTAGAATATTGATTTGATTATACCCTGAGAAACCATCCATGAAGGAAAACATCTCACTTCCGGCACAATCATCAATAATTTGATCGATATAAGGCGTAGGATAGTTGTCTTTTGGACAAGCTCGATTGATATCCCTATAATCGATACAGATTCTTATTGTTCCTTGTTTTTTATTGACGGGAACAATATTCGATACCCAATCCGTTAACGGGATCGGATAAATGAAACCTGCTTTCAACAGCTTTTCGACTTCGGCTTTGATTGCAGCTGCTTTTCGAGGGTGAATCTGACGCAACCGTTGCCGAATGGGTTTAGCATCCGGGTAGGTTTTGATTTCATGAACAACAATGGCAGGATCAATTCCCGGCATTTCTTCGTAGGACCAGGCAAACACGTCGCGGAATTCTTGGAATAGGGCCTTGTAAGTTTCAATTTCTTCTTCAGTACATGCGGCACCTATATGAATGTTCTCCTTGATTCCGGGCTTCACTGAAATATCAATGGGAATAGTACGAGAAATATTCCCTAAATTCAGCTCTGAATCAGAATGTTTCGTTGGATCCTGAGCGTCTTTGACATATTCAGCGGTAAAGATAGATGAAAAATCATTTTCAAATGCATCATCCTTAGGTAAAAACGAAGATCTGTGATGGAGATCTTCCCATGGTAGATCATCTACACTTAGGATTTCGCGAAGTTGTTCGTCAGATGACACTTCTTCGGGAAACGTTATCCGTTCTAAGGGTGAGGTGAAAAGTGACTCTTCACTGACCACATTCATTTGGTCGGTTGAATGAAAGTCGGTAAAAGACATAAGAGCTTCATAAGCAATCTCATACGGACTCAACGGCATAACATCACCGAGTGAGTCTAGCTCAGAGTCAGAGGGAACATACCAAGGATCATCATAAATAATGTTTTCTGACGTGATCATATGAATTGTTGCGAACGAAGGGTCTGCATTGAGTGGAGGGAGAGGAAAAGTTCCCAGTAAACCGGAATCCTTAACTAAACCTACACCAATGTCCCTATAAGGGATTGTCGTTTTACCAACATGCTGGATAGTTTCTAAAGAGGTTGGGTCGGATGAAAAGTATGTCAGCTGATCAATAGTCACGATCTTACCGTTATGTGGAAACTTAATGACTCTGAAGACCGATGAAACGACCGCTGTCATAGCATATGACCAACTTCGACCCAAAAGAAGGTTGTAGTCTAGAGGGGCATCAACCACTTCCACATCCAGACTAACGGTTTTACCTTCGACCCCTATAGGCAATTCTTGTAGAATACCAAACGGACGGAACCCACGGCCATCAAAGGCCTTAAGGATGGTGGGGGATTGGTTCAACGAAGGAGAACCAAGCGATCTCCAACATTGAATCGACATAATACACGTAGAAGCTCCCTCATCAATCACAGTCCGATGAATAGGCCTGTTTTTGACTATCACTGGAATTTGGAAAGCCATTTGATGGGGGAGACGCGGTGTACTACTTTCTAGATCAAAGATCATTAGGTTCGGGTCCTGAACATCGACAGCTCCAATAGCCGACAAAAGCAATTTTCGTTGCGCTGGACATGATTGCAGCACTTCGAGTGCCGACATTGCTGAAGGTGAAACAGCTAAGTCTTCAACAATGTTGTAATTCTGGGCTGCTCTCGCATGTGGATTGAAAGCAGACCTTCGAAGTACACCCTTGGCGGGCGGCTTAATCACTAAGTCTGGGTTAGGTTTTTCGATCTGTAGTGGATCGGAACCAGGAGCTGAGGTTGATGGGTTAGAGTGAGAAGATTCTGCTTCTTTACCATCAACAGGAGCCTTACTACCATAATCTTGCGATCGAGTCGCAATCCTGACATGAGACATCATCAAAATGGGTTCTTCACTGGCATTCGAAGAAGAACCTATCATCTTATTTTCCTGCTCGGGGAATGGATTTTTTAACACAGCAGGAGTCGGAGAACCTTTAACTATTTTCACTACCTCGGCCCGATGAGG
This sequence comes from Pinus tabuliformis, assembly GCA_031772625.1. Classification (NCBI taxonomy): domain Eukaryota; kingdom Viridiplantae; phylum Streptophyta; class Pinopsida; order Pinales; family Pinaceae; genus Pinus; species Pinus tabuliformis. The sequence continues at coordinate 991,301,882 of CM062819.1, read as the reverse complement.
GCAGTCTCTCGTAAAATGATCTTCTTCACAAATGAGACAAGGATAACGAGGTTTGCGCTTTTCGTCATTGGTTTCCGACTTTTCCGTTTTCTCCTTTGGAGCCTTGTCTGCTTTAGCCTTCTTCTTTCCTTTCTTCTTTCCACCGTTTTTGGATTTGGCCGTAGATGACTCTACAGCGTGAATGTCGGCGGTAAGTTCAGGAGGAGAAGACTCTCCTGTCGGAGAATCAGGCAAAGTGATAATTGGAGTATTGGAGGTCTTGGAAGACTTCTTCTTACTCTTCGTAGTCACGATACCGATCATACCATCAGCGGCATGAGATCCCGAAGGAGCAGCAGCGATTTGGTTTGACTTTGGAAGATCCGGAATTTTCTCGTGTAACGTACCCGACTGAGTGTAAACTAAGTCAAGGTATTGTGCCTGAGCAATGACTTGCTCCTCAGTAACTACGCCGGCCTTAGCTACATCTTCAGTAATTCTTGGTAATAATGATTTTACAAACCATTCAGCTAAAATTTGGTCCGGGATAAAAACTTTCACTAATCTTCTTCGACGTCTCCACTCATGGATGTGATCAGAAATGTACGTGGATGTCGATTGTTTTAGCGAAGTTAATAATTCCGTACCATTATCGTATCTGACTGGTAACTGAAAATGAGTTAAGAATGAAGTAGCTAACTGGCTAAAGTTGTAAAAAGAAGCCCGTGGCAACTCAATGTACCACTTGGCTGCGAGACCAATGAGTGTACGCTGGAAAAGACGTAAGCGGATAGAATCATCTGAGATGGAATTTGATGCACACCAGAGGTGGTAAGTCATCACGTGATTAGACGGATCCTCTCCAGACTTACCTTCGAACTTGGGTATATCGCTGGGCAACTTATTTGGCATTGGCGGCCAGAACGGAAGATATTGAATTGGATCGTTCGTTAGGCGCGTCAAGTCGGGTAAATCTAAAGTCGCAATAAATGGTAACTGCCGGTTAGGATCTCTGAAACTCTGAGTCACAATACCAGCCCCAGGAGGAGGATATCCAGGATAACTAGGAACAGGATTCGCATTGGGGATATTATATCCTCCTGGAAAACCAGGATTAACCGGACCGTACTGGGGTTGTTGAGGTGGTTGATAATTGTACCCAGGATACGGTTGATACTGGTAAACCGGTTGTTGGGCAGCTTGCCCAGGTTGATACTGTCCCTGGTACGGAGGTTGAACAAATTGAGGTTGAGTAGTAACAACCGTACTTGTACCAGGTTGACCTGCAGGCATCTGGACTGTGGTTTGAACCGTGGGTCCAGACAACGGTACAGATGTCTGAGGAGCGGTTACAGGGACAGTAGAAACCGGAGCTGCCGATACTCCAGAAGTAAGCATGGTAGATGAAGCGGTAGTTGCTGCAGCCGTGTGAGGTGGAGTACTCGGTGCAATTGGCGGCTGAGTAACTACAGAAGTTACAGGGGTCTGAACACTTGACTGGACAGGTTGCGGTTGCTGGGGTGGACCAGGAACTGCAGGTTGTCCTGCTTGAGGTACCGACTGTATACTTGGTTGCGACATCTGTTGACCCTGTGACGGATCCCATGTTAACATTCCAGGGTATTGACTCGTAACAGGTTGAGGATACTGAGATCCATAGCCGTATTGAGGATAGGGTTGATAACTGTAAGGTGTAGTCCCATATGATTGCCCTTGAGGTGGTTGATAACCTTGACCAGGGTATTGACCCGTAGGTTGATAACCTTGAGGTAAATACGAATACTGGGGTTGACCTTGACCTTGAGGTTGGTATCCTTGAGGTTGATACCCTTGGGGTTGATACCCTTGGGGTTGCCATCCTTGAGGTTGCCATCCTTGAGGTTGATACTGATACTGAGGTTGACTTTGGGGTACATATTGAGGCTGGGGTTGATACCCTTGGGGTTGATACCCTTGAGGTTGCCCCCCAGTCACAAATGAAGTACCTTGAGGTTGCCCCCCAGGCATTAACGAAGGTTGCCCCCCAGGCGGTAATTGGCCACCTTGAGGTTGGTTAATGGGAGTTGAACCTGACATCATATAAACTTCACCTATACTCAATGGTACATTACCACTGTTTCCAACTAATAACCCATGATCAACAGGTTGAGGAGATGCTCCCGCAAAGGTACCAGAAAGTGATTGATACCCAGTAGGAACAGAAGGACCGCCATGTAAAAATGATTCAGGACTTTGTGAAAACACAGATGACTGACCAGACATATTTACAGGAGAATGAATTCCTCTAGGTGGAACCGGAGTACGAGGTGTAGAAAAACCTACTGAGTTGTCTAAAAAATTGGTTAATGCAAGGTACCAAGATTCACTTCTAGGAGGACTGTAAAAGATGGATTCACGCTCCCTTAGATCAAGGGTAATTAGATCTTCAGAATCAGAAACGCCTATTTCTTCCTCTGGAACAAGTTCTTCTATAGCAATTAATCCAACAGGAAGATTTTCGGTGATAATTCTTTCTATTCTTGGTGAATCAGGAACACTAGGAGTTGGAGTAACAGGTTCTGAAATTTCAGGTTCTTCGCCTGTTTCACTGGCAGATGAAAAACTACCAGCAAGCTCGGAAACTGTAACAGCTTCGGGATTGTAACCTGTTTCTAATCTTTGGTAATCTGGATGGACTACCAAGGAAGATTCTCCTTCTTCAGGTGAACCTACTCTACTGCCACTAGGAGGAGTTACAAGGACCTTTAACCCTTCTAAATGACCCGGAATGTCTTCAGGAGATTCACCCCGCGATTTACGGAGTTTTCTTAACAAATCTATTCCGGTAACAATCTCAGGAGACTTGCCCCGAAGTCTACGGGACTGTCTCGGTAATTCCGCCACAATTAAAGATTTTAACTACAACACACGAAAACAAAGTAAAAAATTTCAAATCAAACCACCTAAAGTCTTCTAAAGAACCAATCAAATTTGAAGCACACGCCTAAATAATCTAGAGCGTCAAACCACACACAAACAGTAGTCTTCCGGACCAAAAGCGCTAGTTGGTGATTAGGCCCAACCTCGCAGGATTCAGTACAGAAATAGTGGGTGGAACAGTTACCCCGGCAACCTGCTTAATGAATAGACTGGACCAAGTTCCTCCACTTTAACCGTCTCGAAGTGAAGCGAACCCCCCAGAAAATCCAAGTGAGTATAACCGACGTCTGCTCCAGGTACAGTGGGACCTTCCCTCCACCGTCACCTTGGGTAGAATCCTAGATATTATGGCCACTAAGGTTACCAATCACAACAATTACACCTGGGGGAACAGTCTAAACTCCGACAGCACGCAAGGGCAGAGTAGCAAGCTCCAATCCCCTTACCGGCTCCTTGACAACAATCCAAGGTTTACCGATAAGTGACCCCTGGCTCCTCGACAATGGTTAATCCGAGGTTTACCGTTTGTAATACGTACTGCCTGGCGTCGTTCCCAACGAGGGAGGAATGATCCCCTCACTGGTTCGGACACGAGCTCGTGTTTCTCCTTTAAGAGGAGCTTTCCCAGAATGTAACTGAAACAATTGGATTTGTTCTACTCAAGATAGACTATCTGTTTGGTTTTGTAGTCTTGGAGAGTTAAGTACTCACCTACTCCAAGACCCTAGCCTAAGCTATGTTGGTGCTTCAGAGCCCTAGAAAAATAAAGATTACTAGATTGATTTTAATTTAAGCGTTACTTTTAAGGTTGTTTCTTAAGTCAAAAGGTGATGGAAGTGAAACTAGTGGTGTGTTGACTCGACTCGAAACCACTACAAAATGCACCTAAAATGATTTATCCACTACTTTACTTTTTCGATGAATTGCTTAACTAAAAAGTTGAGAGAATGCAATCTTTATAAAAGCAACTTCTTAATTGAAGACAATCAAAGAAACAATTCGTTTTTCTTTTCCAAGCATAAAAACATAACTTCTCTTTACATGCACGAAAAAAACTCTTTTCTTCTTTTGAAAACAAAAAGCTACTTGAAACAAGACTTTTTAAGAAGATGTTTTTGTATTTTTCTTTTAATAAAGCAAATAAATCTAATATAACCAAAAATCAATCTTAACAACTCTTAAAATCTATGAAAATGCACTCATAAGCAAACTAAAGGCAAATTTACTCTAAGCAATCTTAACGAGGCCAAAACTAACAATGATTATTTCTAAGGTGTTTTACTTGATCACAATCAAATCAAGGACTAGCTTATTGCAGAACCAAAAACTAGTCAAAACAAAATTCTAATCTTTTTGTCCTTTTTGAAAATGGAAATCAATACTTTAAAAACAAGCAATTCGAAATTTGACCCAAAACAACTCAAATGACAAGTTGCTCAAACAAGGAGACTTTACGACAGGCTCAACTTCTAAGAAGGTTGACTAACCAGAGATATCTAAGGCTGGACAACTTTCTAAGCTCAAAGTCACTACAAAGCCTTTCCAAAAATCAAACCCTAGGTCTAAACTTCGTTGAAAACCACTAAAACACTCAAAGCTCACAAAACTAGTTCAGGTGAGAATTCTTGACAGGGTACTAAAGGATCTGGGCAGAAAACACTAAGAAAAAACAAAATCTAAAAGTAATTTAAGCAAAAATGGAATTTTCTTAACTTTTACAGGAAGACGCAGGCCACCCGTTGTCACAGGTGCGGCCCCGCACTGTGCAGTCGACAACAGCGCGTCCAAGGACGCACTGTGCAGCACACAGAGACTGCGTCCTTCTGGAAAAAGGAAGAAAAACTAAAGCCAACTAAATCTAAAGCTAAGCCACCCAAATACTAATTCTCACAGTCAAAAACCAGAAAATAAAAATGATTTTCTCAAAGCAAAGTTCATATAAAGGAAAAGACTCTCTCATTAATGGATTCCCCAGCGGAGTCGCCAATTTGTCACACGGAATCTGTCAAGGGTGCGGACACGACTGACCTTCCTAGAAGTCTAAGACATTCTAATGACAAACAAGACAAAATGGAGTGATCTTTCTCTAAATACACCTTTTACAACATGAAAACTACAAGTGTTTAGGCTTACCTTATTCCAAAACGCTGTTGTTGAAGTCCGTTCTTGACGATCCGGATGAGCTCCTCCTTCAAGTCAATTCCTGCAACCACAAACAATCAAACAATTACCAAGCACTTGCATTTCATATAATAAAACATATATTCAACATGCAGACCAAGGAACACATGAAATAACTCATTAACACAAGCTATTGAGAAAAATAAACCAGTTTGTATTAATAACGAAACAAAGAAACTCTTACAACCTGGCCTTGGTGTTGTGCAAGTTCCTCCCAGGGTCCATCAAGGGTTTTCCTCTACTTTGACAAAGCTCACCCTCTCCCAAGTAGAATCAAGTGAAGACAATCTCTCCTCACAAAGGCTCTAATGGAAGACCTAAATCCTGCAGCATTTACCCAAAGAAAATGTATAGCTCCAACCTCTTCTCCTTCTGGCTCAATGCCTTTATTTATAGTGCTGTAAAGAGGTTATTCAGGTCCACTATCAATGGGATCATCTCCCTCTTTGGGTGGGATAGCTCCCTTATTGATGGGATAAGTTCCCCCTTAATAGAGATACATGAACCAACTGGAGGCGCATCCATTTCATCAAACCGACCTCTAGAATGTTCTAGAAGTAACCACAAGTAACTTTTTCAAGATAAAACTCGCGCATTTTGCCTTTTACAGAGGGACGCACCTGTCCCTTAACATACAGAGCGTCCATGGACGCAGATTTTGTGAACATGGTCAGCGTCCCCGCAGGTAAGGCTAGAGAGAACCTGCGACCCCAGAGATAAACATGATTTTTACAAGACTTTCTCTCTTCTTTGAGTTTGAGATGGATAACAGAGGCATGAGACTTGCCTAAGAGGGTAGCATGACTTGTTGATTTGAGCCATACTAACTGTAAGTAGTCAAGGTGACATTTTTTAGTGTAACAAGTGTACACAAATTATTTGGATGAAGTAGACCTTAAAATACATCAAGGTAGAGTTGACTAATCCAATTCCAATTATGTGTGACAATCCTTGTGATATAAACATCTCTAAAAATCCTTTCATGCATTCAAAGACCAATCATATTCCAATTAAGTTCCATTTATTAAGGGAACAAGTTGTTGCTAATTTTTTTTACTTGATTATATGAACGCTAATGATCATCTTGCAGATATATTCACTAAGCCACTATTACAAGAACCCTTTGAGTATCTCAAGCATCAAATAGGAGTTGTTTCTCCTATAGCTAAATGACTCATCTTGAATAAGCTCTGGTAGTTTCTCAACTTCTTTGTTCAATTAAAGAGTAGGATGAAACAATTTAAGGGGAGTTTTATTCATTCGGTGCATACTTTTCCATTGATGTCAAAGGGGGAGAAGAAGTCCCTGAGTGGAATGATTATTGATGCTAGGGAGAGTATAGAGATGGAGAAGACCCTGCTTGGTTTTAGGGGGATCTTGGTCTGTTTCCATCAATGTAAAATGTGGATATTGTTGAGTAGAATGTTTGCATTGATTGCAAATGGGCTAGTATTGATTTGCATGGTGTGTCAAGCTTAGGAGGAGTCCCATCCTTGTTGCAGTCCTTGGTAGAGAACCATCATAGTAGCATGATGAGGTAAGAAGCTAAAGTATTATATCTATGATGGTTAGGGATTCCCAGGATTTGAGTGCATTTCTTCCTCAAGAAGTCAACTCAAAGGGTTCTAGAAATGGCATAGATGGATTGTGAATGGAAATATATTTCCAATGGTATGTTAAAGTCAATAATTAACCTCCTAGATCACAAGTTATTTCTAGTCAAAGTTAGGTGCCCCAGAGTCAAAGTTGGAGAGCTACATGTGCTTGCAGGACCAATTTGGAGCTTGTTAGTTTGGCATGTTTTCCAAACACAACAAAGTATTTAAGAGGAGCCGCTAAAGGAGAAGATCGGGAAAACATGGCTTTAAAAAAAGCAATAGGATGCATTTCTATTGGCCAAGAGGAAGACACATTACATAGATCATCCCGATAGAAGGTCGCGTGCAGGTTTAAAGGGATGTAGAGGAGAAGTGTCAGGGATGGGTAAGACAAGGATGATGTCATCTCGATGGGTGTACCTTAGAAGCTTCAAAGAATGTGCAAGAGTGAAGGCCTAGGATGGAACCATCGGGCTAACATGGCAAAGCAGTATAATGATAAAAATTGGCTTGTGACCCTTTAAATTTAACAATGGAATCCAATGCAAAACCAAGGCCCGAGACCATTTTTTTATCTTCTCTCTGACAGGCACATGGCAACATGTGTTTGGTTTATGATGATGTAAGCATGACATCATCTTGTAGGGGCTACCTTGGAAGGTTTATGAAGGTGCACAAGCGGGAGAAACATGCTAATAAGGCATCAAGCCAGTGCGACAGAGCACATGAACCAATGGAAAGAGGTGGAGGGTGGACCCACCTTGACACAACAACATTGAGGCTTGACCCCAGAGGAAAAAAAAGGTGTGTATGGAACTTAGCTGGGAGAACAGAGTTGAGAGGTTGAGACTCTTGGCAGCAAGTGACAATTCTGTCAAATGATAGAAGGAGTGCCCATAGTTGGTTTTATGGAGGTCTTATGTGTTATTACAACCATGGGATGTCATGCCAATTACAAAGAAAAATATGCCGAGACGAGAAGGTCAGGGGCTAAAGACAAGCCATAGGCAAGCCCAAGATGTGGTTCTATGCATCTGTGTAATGAAGGGAACAAAGGTTTAATGCATGGGATTTAATCCCTTGGGTATATACTATAAAGAGGCACCCATGAGCTAATTTTGTGATGGTTCCACGTGCTATTGCGAATATAGGCCTTTAGGTTAATTTTAATAACAAAGAGGGGGGACATTAAGGACATATGTTTAAATTTCTTGGATGGGTTGACAAATTTTGGTAGGATTCCTCCAGATTTGGAAAAGACATCAAAGTTAGCTCTTCATCATGCTTGGAAGAAACAAACATTCAAATATTGAATGGGCTAACAATTGTTTTTGTGCTATATGTGGCACTATGCCATATTTGTGTTTAATGAAGCCTAGATAGGTTATAAGCTTCTTAACATGCATGAAGTGAATACACATGATGATGTTTTTAATGGAGATCATATTGAGAGCTCTATATCCCATACAAAAGTACATCTTGAGTGTGTAATATAAATGTGATTTAAACAAGAAAACTTTAATGGTGGAGCACTCTGATTTTGAAGGAGGACCGATAATTAATTCCAGAGATGGGAAAATCTCTAGAGTTCACTCTCAAATTTATTACAGTTGCATTTGTGGAATAGTTAGGTCTCTGATAGCATGAAACCAATCCTGTAGATCCTTAAGACGTTGCAATGGAGATCATACTAGTGTCAGTTGGTTGAGTAAACTGATCCCATACACATATTCTTAATTGAAGACTAGAGTGCCATACTATGTGTTGAATGCAGTCATTGTTGATCTGACAAAGTGCATCCTTCATTGTGTTTCTAGTGAACAAAAAGCTCATAAAATATTGAGTCCATTGGTAAAATTATTATTGTATGCTTTGTGTGATAACGTGAATTGGTGTGGGAAACTGTGTGTGCATAAGGAAATGGTGGTTAAGAGATGCTAATTGTACAGACTAATTGAGGTCGAGAGTAGTGAAGTGTCCAGTGTAAGAAGTGATTGTAGAGTAGAAAGGAAAGAGATCTGTGTAATAGCAAATCACGTTCTTAGTATTTTTATGTAATAGTGGTAGGTCTCTATTTATCAGTTTGAAAATTGTATGGAAATTAAGATGGTTCGGTAAAGGGGCCTACATCTGTAAGAGGTTGGAGCCACTAGAAAGTGGTGGCTTTCCATTTCTAAGGGGGTTGGGGCCTCCTATGAGTGGGTGCTCATAAACAAGAATACCAAACAACTTGGTGATTTTTCCCTTCTAGGTTTCCACGTCAAATATTTGTGTCCATGTGTATATGTTTCTTATGATGATGATGGATGTTTATGAGAGTGATTTTCCCTGATGTTTATGCATTTTATCATAATTTCTCATATTGGTGATTGTTAAGATAAAAGAGGTTAAAATTTAAAATTTACATCCATTACTGATTCACCCCCCCCCCCAATAATTCCTTATTCAAACATTTTGGAAATTGTTGAAATCCTAATTCATCTCCACCTCTCAATATTTTTGTGGTTAGTAAAAATTGGTATTAGGTCCAAGTTACTTTAGGATAAATCTAATAATTGGAAGGAATATTAGGAATAATGTATAACCAAGATGAAGGACACACCAACAAGGCTCCTATGTTCACTAGAACAAACTATACTTTTTGCAAGGTAAGAATGAAGACTTACTTACAGTCTCTTGGTGCAGATGTGTGGGACATAGTGCAAGGTGGCTATGAAAAGCCACCAATTATAATTACCAAATATCATAAGCTTGATTTCACCTATAACACTAAGGAAATGAATGCACTTTGACTACCTGAATCTAAATTGGTCAAAGTTATGGATTGCACCAATGCCAAGGCAATGTGGGACAAAATGAGAAGTTGTTATGAAGGGAACAATAAAGTGAAAAAGGCTAAAATTAAAGTCTAAAAAATGTAGTTTGAGTCCCTAAAGATGCATGAGGATGAGGAAATAGGAAAATTCTTCATTCAAGTGGATGAAGTAGTTAAATAATAAGAGGATTGATGAAACATTAGCTAAGCCAAATGTAGTTCAAAACGTGTTGAGGTCACTTCCTACAAGATTCAATCCCAAGGTGTCAAGTATTGAGGAAATGACAAATCTCAACACTCTAATGCTTGATCAATTGCATGAAACATTGACTTACTACAAAATGAGGATTGCAAAAGGTAACTGCAACAAGGGAGGGATCCTTCAAAGCAGAAATAAAACCCAAAGAAGATCAAGATGACTCATGTTATGAATTAGATGAAGAGGATGAAAAATTTGTTAGAAAATTGAAGAGAGAATCAGGTAAATACAAAGGTAAGTTGCCTTTAAAATGTTTAGTTGTGGAAAATTAGGTCATTATGCTTCTAAGAATCCACAAGAGAAAAAAAAATGAACATGAAGGAAAGGGTAAGTATAGAAAACTAAAGAAGGAGAAGAATATCAAAAATAAGAGTTTCCATACTTAAGATGATAAAAATTCCTCAGAAGATGAAGATGTTCAATCCTCTAATGAGGATAAAGCTAAACGAAGTATAAAGGATTTCATGCTCATGGCTTTAAACACTCTAGAATAGGAACACATAGATTCTAATGAAGAAGTGGCTGAAGTAGGATTGGAATGTGAAATAATTAGTTATTTAGAATAAATTTGGAGTATAAGGTAAAATAATAAGATGAAAAAAGAGATGCTAGAAAATTTAGAAAAAGAAAAAGGTAAATTTAAAATTTTTGTCACCTGTTCTTTTGAAAATTAAGAAAGCAAAGAAAATTGAAGATATTTTGTTGGATCAATTCAAATAAAAAGAAAAGTCATGTGAAAATCTTGAGGGGGAGGTTGCCTACAGGTTTTCACCCTTAGAGAAGAGTTATAAAATACTAAAGAACAACTCGATCTAAATAAAAAATTTCACAAAGGAATTAGTAAATTGGATGAAATTCTAAATGTTCAAAGATACCCTCATATAAAAAATAGTTTGGGCTATGAAGGAGAGTCAAGTTCAACAACTCTTAAAGGCAAGGAACCCATCAACATTGTTGAAGCAATCAAGGGACCAGGTTGTGGTACAAGTAAAGAACTTGGCCACAAACAATAGGAGAAACAAAGTACAAAGGAGAGTAGCCATATAAAAATGGGTGAAAATAAAAATTAGTTGCAATAATTTAATGTAAGACACAACCATAGAGTCCAATAAAGAATTGATGTGCCTCTAAGGAGAAGATACCAACAATTCAACAAGAAAATTACTTCCAGGCATGAAAATATTTTTCATAGCTATTGCTTTACATGCACAAACTATGGACATAAAGTTTCAATTTGTAGAGTAGATTTAAGATATAAGAAAATTAGAGATCAAAGAGATATATTCTATTAGTGAAATAATAGACTTTCTAGGTTAAAAAGAAATATACCTAGGAATAACGATTCATTTTCTGCATTCGCTGACATGCTAAAATGCTATAACTATCATATTTAGGGGCATAAGGAAACTGAATGTAGAATTACAATATTTAGACTAGTTCCTAAGAACAAGCAAGAAAAAATAATCCCAAGGTATGTCAACAAAAAAAGGAAGAAAGAAATGAAAATTGTGGCATTGCGTTGTATGCAAAAAATCAGGGAAACCATTGGTATGTAGATAGTGGGTTTTCAAAGCATATGATAGGTGATAAGAATAAATTTGTATCACTAAAATAAGATAATAAAGGTAATTTCACATTTGGAAATGATGCTCTAGGTAAAATCATGGGCAAAGGCATTGTCAACCTAGTAATTGGAAGAGATAAAGTTAAAAATATATTATTGGTTAAAGGTTTGAAACAAAATTTGTTGAGTTTTTCTCAAATGTATGATCATGGATATGATGTTGTTTTTAATTCTAAAGGATGTGAAATTAAATCAACATACAGAGATGAAGTGGTTGTTGAAGCTATTAGAACAAACAATAACATTTATGTTTTAAATGAAAAGAAAGAGAAATGTTGTTTTGGGAAGTATGATGAGAGATGGTTTTGGCACATAAGGCTATGAAACCTCAACATCAACCATATCATGAAGTTGATAAAAAAACAAGTTGTAAGGGACTTTCCGAAGATCTCTAAGAAAAAAAACAAAATTTGCAAGTCATGATAAATTAGTAAGCAAATTCAAGTTCCCTTTAAGAGCCAAAAAAACCTGTCCACCATGTCATTATAACTAGTACACATGGACTTATGTGGTCTTGAAATAAATCAAACTTACAATGATAAACTATATTTTATGTTGTTTATTGATGCTTACAATAGGCTTAGTTGGGTGTGTTAGCACTTGAAATTTCACCTCAGGCTGAAAAGGCAAATCTCAAAGCTACATCAAACCATTCAGCCTCGTAGCTAGCCCTACGGGGCAAGAGAAGGCTCTCTCCGATCAATCTCGGTAGATTTACAATAGGATGAGATGACCAAACAAGGTAACACTGATATTAGGCTAGTAAACTGATTTGAAGGTTGATTTGGGGGTTTTTGGGGTTTTTTGTGGCAAATTGAGGAACTGCAATTTTAGGGTGCGGGGATTGGACACAGTTTCTGCAGGGGGGTCTTTGGGGCAAGGTAGGAGTCTGTATTGATGTATTCAGCTGAAGTGGATGATTAGGAATAAAGATAAGAGGGCTAAAGAGAGAAAACAATGGATTTGAATTCTCTTTAGACAGTAGAAAACATAGAAATTAAACAAATTTAAAAGTAGAGCATGGCAAGCATGAATTCTAACTTTATCACTTCATTTGTTTAATATGCAGCAGTATAGAAAGGAAATGAATCACATAACAAAGCTTACAATAACATGAAGAAACACACCATCAACACATGAGTCCACAAGAATCCCAAAGATGACTGCAAAACCCTGGTCTTCCTTAGCCAAAAAATTGCAGAGATACAAGTGATAATACAATGATAGCTTCTCCCTCAAGAGTCCAACCATGAAAATGAGCAAAAGAGTGCATAATATAGATGATCTAACCTCTTTCCCCACCTCTAGGGGTCGAGCTCCCCTTCCTAGGAGCTGTTTCAACTACTTCTAAACTGAGCACTAGATAATAGGCAGTCAAAACAACTTTCCTCTATAAGCTAGGAAACCTATCCATACATTAAATATTTACCATTTACATTCAAGAAACTTCTAGAAGAGTTAAAGAAGAGTAAAAGTGTCTTTGAGTCATGATAGTTACATAAAAATCCATCATCTAGAACCCCAAAAAGTCAAACTAGGTGAAAACAGTGATTTTCTGGCCGAACTGGTAAAATCTGGCACAAATTCCTCAACGGGTCGCGCACACTTTCTCAACGGGTCGCGAACTTTGGAGCCCTGTTTGGAGGCCTTACCGGTGTCAGAATGAGGTGTAGGATAGCTCATTGGAAAGGTCTCTGAGTCTACTTTCCAACCCAACTAGAATTTTTGGATTTGGAGGTCATTTGCCTAGTCAAAATTCAATTCTCCAAAGACTACTTCTGCAGCTCAAAAAATGGGCAGAAAGTCAAAATTTGGCTGTATTTTGACCTTTTGGAGGCCCAAAACTCCATGAAAACTCAATTCCATCCATAGGCATGTGTAAATTTGCATTAAAAATCCAAAAATGTTGAGTTTTTGCAAAACGGAGCTACGATGACAAAGGGTCTCACCGGGGGTGAGACCCGTTGAGAAGCCAAAACCTGTAAATTTCCCAAAAATACCAAAATTACCCAAAATTCTCAAAAAATTTTGGGATTTGTGCTGTAGCTGATGCTAATGAGTGCCATGATCCTTGAGGGATGCCTCAGCCAAGATACGGAGTGGGTTGGTTTTCTTCTTCCGCCTAAGAGCCTCGGACAACCTCCTTTGGAACATTTTCATTTTTGGCCTTGCAAACATGCATTCTTGCCCAATAGTGATTCTTCATGTTTCTCAGCAGCTTTTTCTCTTGGTTGGCCTTAGCCAACAGCCTCTCTAAGTGTGCATTCACCTGGATGAGCATGGACTCTCGTTCCGCAAGCAATAGGTCACCGGGCCTCCTTCTTTTCAAGATTCGGTCTCCTCGAATCCTCCATAGCTCATCAAGGACTTTCTCATATCTCCCCAACATTTGGAATACCTGTAGCCTGTGCAATCACCTCGGGTGTCAAAGTGAAATCCACCCCGGCAAGGTTGACATGTCCTTCATGCAAGTGCAAGACAAAGAACTCATAACAGGACATGTACTGAAAGCAAGAAACTGCCAAAGGACAAGCTTGTAGACCTGCCAAAGAAGTAGGCTCATCTCTCCTGTGATGGCCACCTTTTCCACCTCTATGTGGCCTCCTCTGTACCTGAACCTCTGAAGATGATGAATGGTCATCACTCTACTCATGTGTTTCATTGTCTGACATGTTTGAGGAGCCATTTAAAATTTCATCCACTTGCCCAATTCAACTTTTGCACACGAGAGCCATCAATCATGACAAACCACCAACTAAAGTGTAGAAGGCCTACCTCAAACAAATTTGATGATTTGGAGGAAGATTGAGCAAGTCTGTGGTCACTTGGCAGCTCACTGGCAAGTTTTTGTGGAGAAATCCTCAACGGGTCGCGCCCCTCCCAACGGGTCGCGCACGTTGATTTTTTACACTGCAGGAGGGCTCTCAACGGGTTGCGCTTTTGAAGGAGGCTTTTGGAGGCCTTCCTGGTGTCAAAATTGGGCACAGGATGGCTCGTTGGAAAGGTATTTGAGTCTAATTTCCAACCCAAGTGGAATTTTTCAATTTGGAGTTGATTTGACCTGTCAAAAAGCAAATCTCCCAAGACTGGTCAAAAAGTGCCAAATGAGGCTGCCGCAAGGAAGAGTGTTGTTGCAGTCAACTTTTGAATGCCTTCCTCAACCCCAAATTGAGCTCATGATAGCTCATTGGAAATATATTTGTGTCTAGTTATCATTTTAGCCATCAAGAAAATCATTTGGCCCACCAAGCTAAGAGAAAACTTGATTTTCCCAAGGTCACTTTAGAGGTGCCTTTGATTCTCCTGAGGCAACGGTATTCTTGAAATTTCTCTAAAACCATGACACCTGTGTAAAAAGTGAAGGAGTTTTTTCTTCCTTGGAATGTTGTGGACAAAACCCTCTCTCAGTTTTCCAAAATTCATCTTTTATTGCTCTAAAACATCATTTGAGTGAAACTTGTCCCGATGTGTGAAACAAGGAATTTCGTCGAAATGAAGCGAAATGAAGGGGATAAGGGGCTTCTAAATTCTTGGGGAAATTTTTGGAAGTAGGGAGGGATGTTAGGAAGCAGGGGAAAGTGGAATCTCAGAGATTGAGTGGGGGGAAGGGGTCCAAAAGGGCAAAACACAGGCCCAACCTAGAAAATTGCCAAGTTGTAGCTAGAAACTAGGGTTTGTGCAAAAATGAGGAATTTGGCGGATCTAAGGGATGGGAAGTGTTTGATAAGGTACTTTAAGGATAGGGGAATGTGTATGAATATCAGGATACAAGTTTTGCCGATGATTTTACCGTCCAAGAGAAATTGCCTTCAAAACCCTAGGAGAGGGAAATGACCTTACTTAGGCACAACTGAAGCATGAATAAGGTGTAAAATGACTCATTCGACACTGACATGATAATGAAAACCCTCTGAATGATGATAGGCTCAGCTGAATGATGACATGGACTGACATTTGGGCAAACCCTAGACCTAATGCCTAGTGACCAAATTTTGCTTGAAGACTCACTGAAATGACAAAATTTGACCTTGACACTTCAAAATCACTTTGTAAGAGCACATTTGATCACTGGAGGAAGGCTGGAAAGACTGACACTAACATTGGCTCCAATGGGGATGGTAGCTCCTTGGAGGTGCCAAGAACCTCAGACCTCTGGGAGAGCAGACCAGTGCTTTCAACCATTGGGCAATGGAGTCAAAAACTCAAGCTGAAATGCATGACTGAAAACCGACTCAAACTAACTTAACAACAAGACTGAAAATGGACTAAAAAAGGACTCATCACTCAACTAAAAACTGACTCAATACTTAAACACAATCGACCAACTGAAAATGATGCTCAAAGTGGAGCTTATTCATCACAACCTACTCTAACAGTTTCATTCATCACCTGATCAAGTGAAATGAAACAACCAATGTAACCAAGCAGGTATCCGATCTGCTGTTCGAATTCTCCACAAGTTCTCGCTTATGACCAACAAGAGATAACTAATAAAATGCAACTCCCATGACGACTTAGAAACAGATCCATTGAATGATATAAATTCTCTATCCGCCTCCAAAAACACTGCATAAGGATCATGAAATTCAAGCACACTGGAACTTAGCTCATCTAATAGATTACTTCTCGTTTCCTCATACCATGAATGCAAACTTTGATCTGAGTCTTGTGACGATACCTCTGCTAAAAATGACAAAGAAAATGGCTGCCGGATCAAATTCATATCAGCACATGTTTCAAGCTCACATGTAGACAATGGAGATAGATTTTGACTACACACCTCATCCAAAACATCAGCTATTGGATCATGAAAAACTTGAAAAGACTGCTGCAATCCCATTTCTATTGGTTCCATTGTGATTACATGATTGCCTACATGCTACTCATCTTGTTCTTGAGAGATTTTATGAGAATTCTGCCTTATAAACTGAAATGCTTCGAAACAAAAGGGTATAGAATCTTCCTGCATCATCAAATCAGGTATTTTGGCTGCCACACCTTCATCTATAATCTGCCCTTCAATTTCATTTGGTGGCTGCAAATCTGATGCTACAGGCTGCTCAAGAATGTTGTCATCTGTCTCATCCTCAACATTTACACTGAAAGATTGCTGATTTGTTATAGGCTGTCCATTTAAAGATTTACTATACAACCTACCCTTCAAAAACTGAAATGATTCGAAACAAAAAGGTAGGGAACCTTCTTGTATCATTTGATCCAATATGTCAACTTCCATGCCTTCATCTGCAACTTGACAACCAATGGCATTTGGGGGCTGCAAATCTGAATATGAGAAGTCTTGAACAAGGTTTTTATTGCCTTCAAGATGGTCTAGATCAAGACTTGTTGACATCTGATTTCTGATTGCATGGTAGTTATCTCTGATGAACTGAAATGAATCAAAACAAAGAGGCAAAGATCCTTCACTTACTTCCCAATTTTCTGCACTTTCCTCATCAGTGTCATAGCTGATATGTGATGGCTGAACATTGTATTCAAGCTGCTGAAAATGAACTTTTTCCTCCCACAAACTAGCTGTTGATTTGTCTGCAAGATTAGCTTTTGTTTGGAGAACATAATCATCATCATACTCATCAAACTGAGGCAAATCATCGGTATAAAACATATCATCAAGCATGCATGTCATATCAGTAGATCTCTCTTCTCCAAGGTGATCTACAAAACAATCATTATCAAATTTTTGACAACTAGGATAAGAAACAAAATGTTTTGGATCAGCAACTTGTTCTTCTTCAATCAGCGAGCCATGATCTTGAACATCATAAGCATTTCTTGCGGTGACCTTGTCCATCATCTTTTCCACGGCACTTACCAAAATGTCAAGCTTCACCTCTAAAGATGTTGATTTTTCCGGATCTATGTTTTTCATCTCTTCTTCTTTCAACCTTGCCTTTCGGATCAGCAGATGAGCTTCTACACTTACTGCACTGTTTTGCATCTCGTGAAGTGTTGCAATATCCCTTTCTCTCAGCTGAAACTCCATCTCTGGATCAAAGGCACCCGGATAGTGCAAGAGAGAAGATCTAGGAGAAGGTCTTATATCAACTGGCATCGAATAATAAACTTGATTAAATCTGGCCGAAAACTGTTGTACTGTCTCCCCTGGCAATCTTTTCAGCTGGTTATACTCTTCTACAATCAAGAAAAGGTTCTGCCCAATCATCCACCTATCGAGAAAAACTTTGACGAACTGCTGGAAATCTGAGATGCTCGCATCAGGCAGGGCTTTGAACCAACTCTTCACTTTGGCTTGCAAAGAAAGAGCAAAAAGCCTAATACTAACATCTTCTTCATCAATTTCAAAAAGATCTAGAAAATTCTCAAAATTCTGGACATGGTGCTCAGCGTTGACATTCTTACATTCACCATCAAACATCGGCAAGTATAGATCATAGTTTTTGGGGAAAGCATGAAGAACAGAAGGTAAAACAAGAGGTTTATACCGATCTGGAATTTTACAAGGTGTAGGGATATGTACAGCAGGTATAAAATCAGTCTTGGTCTCTTGAAATTCATCAATTTGAAGATGGTCATCACAAAAGTCGGAAAAAGGATCTTGATCAAGCTCAAAGGCACGCAAATCTTTGGTATTCACAATCTTCAAGGCGAAAGAATCAACTGCAGGCCGAGGATCTTTTCTCAAGCATAGTATACTTTGCAAAGCCTTCTTGACATTCTTTGGAAAAGAGAAGAAATAATTTAAAACAAAGAACAAAATGTCTTGGATGAAATTCCAACTTGAATACCTGATCTTGCCGTATTGTCCTTTCATGTTTCTGTTGGTCAAGATCATCCTCCAGTGGAGTCTTTGGATCTGATCGCAAAAATGATTAGAGTCGCCAAGTGAATGATTTCAGCCTTTCAAGTGTCTGATCGTTGTTCACCATCAACAATCAGATCTGAACTTGATACATGTACTGGGGTAAAGTGTCAATGAAGCGCTACGTTCACAAGCTCACGGAGATTGACTGAAGCAGCGTTTATCTACTAACGCTGATGTAAAACAAGAGCGTTTTCGAAGGCTACCTGGCGTAACTTCAGGCTCCGTCTAAGACTTATGAAATAACACGTCAATCCACAAACAAGTTTGTTCTCCCCAGTATGGTCGCCAGTATGTTAGCACTTGAAATTTCACCTCAGGCTGAAAAGGCAAATCTCAAAGCTACATCAAACCATTCAGCCTCGTAGCTAGCCCTACGGGGCAGGAGAAGGCTCTCTCCGGTCAATCTCGGTATATTTACAATAGGATGAGATGACCAAACAAGGTAACACTGATATTAGGCTAGTAAACTGATTTGAAGGTTGATTTGGGGGTTTTTGGGGTTTTTGGTGGCAAATTGAGGAACTGCAATTTTAGGGTGTGGGGATTGGACACAGTTTCTGCAGGGGGGTCTTTGGGGCAAGGTAGGAGCCTGTATTGATGTATTCAGCTGAAGTGGATGATTATGAAGAAAGATAAGAGGGCTAAAGAGAGCAAACAATGGATTTGAATTCTCTTTAGACAGTAGAAAACATAGAAATTAAACAAATTTAAAAGTAGAGCATGGCAAGCATGAATTCTAACTTTATCACTTCATTTGTTTAATATGCAGCAGTATAGAAAGGAAATGAATCACATAACAAAGCTTACAATAACATGAAGAAACACACCATCAACACATGAGTCCACAAGAATCCCAAAGATGACTGCAAAACCCTGGTCTTCCTTAGCCAAAAAATTGCAGAGATACAAGTGATAATACAATGATAGCTTCTCCCTCAAGAGTCCAACCATGAAAATGAGCAAAAGAGTGCATAATATAGATGATCTAACCTCTTTTCCCACCTCTAGGGGTCGAGCTCCCCTTCCTAGGAGCTGTTTCAACTACTTCTAAACTGAGCACTAGATAATAGGCAGTCAAAACAACTTTCCTCTATAAGCTAGGAAACCTATCCATACATTAAATATTTACCATTTACATTCAAGAAACTTCTAGAAGAGTTAAAGAAGAGTAAAAGTGTCTTTGAGTCATGATAGTTACATAAAAATCCATCATCTAGAACCCCAAAAAGTCAAACTAGGTGAAAACAGTGATTTTCTGGCCGAACTGGTAAAATCTGGCACAAATTCCTCAACGGGTCGCGCACACTTTCTCAACGGGTCGCGCACTTTGGAGCCCTGTTTGGAGGCCTTCTCGGTGTTAGAATGAGGTGCAGGATAGCTCATTGGAACGGTCTCTGAGTCTACTTTCCAACCCAACTAGAATTTTTGGATTTGGAGGTCATTTGCCCAGTCAAACGTCAATTCTCCCAAGACTACTTCTGCAGCTCAAAAAAGGGGCAGAAAGTCAAAATTTGGCTGTATTTTGACCTTTTGGAGGCCCAAAACTCCATGAAAACTCAAGTCCATCCATAGGCATGTGTAACTTTGCATGAAAAATCCAAAAATGTTGAGTTTTTGCAAAACGGAGCTACGATGACAAAGGGTCTCACCGGGGGTGAGACCCGTTGAGAAGCCAAAACCTGTAAATTTCCCAAAAATACCAAAATTACCCAAAATTCTCAAAAAAATTTGGGATTTGTGCTGTAGCTGATGCTAATGAGTGCCATGATCCTTGAGGGATGCCTCAGCCAAGATACGGAGTGGGTTGGTTTTCTTCTTCTGCCTAAGAGCCTCGGACAACCTCCTTTGGAACATTTTCATTTTTGGCCTTGCAAACATGCATTCTTGCCCAATAGTGATTCTTCATGTTGCTCAGCAGCTTTTTCTCTTGGTTGGCCTTAGCCAACAGCCTCTCTAAGTGTGCATTCACCTGGATGAGCATGGACTCTCGTTCCGCAAGCAATAGGTCACCGGGCCTCCTTCTTTTCAAGATTCGGTCTCCTCGAATCCTCCATAGCTCATCAAGAACTTTCTCATATCTCCCCAAAATTTGGAATCCCTGTAGCCTATGCAATCACCTCGGGTGTCAAAGTGAAATCCACCCCAGCAAGGTTGACATGTCCTTCATGCAAGTGCAAGACAAAGAACTCATAACAGGACATGTACTGAAAGCAAGAAACTGCCAAAGGACAAGCTTGTAGACCTGCCAAAGAAGTAGGCTCCTCTCTCTTGTGATGGCCACCTTTTCCACCTCTATGTGGCCTCCTTTGTACCTGAACCTCTGAAGATGATGAATGTTCATCACTCTGCTCATATGTTTCAGTGTCTGACATGTTTGAGGAGCCATTTAAAATTTCATCCACTTGCCCAATTCAACTTTTGCACACGAGAGCCATCAATCATGACAAACCACCAACTGAAGTGTAGAAGGCCTACCTCAAACAAATTTGATGATTTGGAGGAATATTGAGCAAGTCTGTGGTCACTTGGCAGCTCACTGGCAAGTTTTTGTGGAGAAATCCTCAACAGGTGGCGCCCCTCCCAACGGGTCGCGCACGTTGATTGTTTACACTGCAGGAGGGCTCTCAACGGGTCGCACTTTTGCAGGAGGCTTTTGGAGGCCTTCCCGATGTCATAATTGGGCACAGGATGGCTCGTTGGAAATTTATTTGAGTCGACTTTCCAACCCAAGTGGAATTTTTCAATTTTGAGTTGATTTGACCTGTCAAAAATCAAATCTCCCAAGACTAGTCAAAAAGTGCCAAATGAGGCTGCCGCAAGGAAGAGTGCTGTTGCAGTCAACTTTTGAATGCCTTCCTCAACCCCAAATTGAGCTCATGATAGCTCATTGGAAATCTCTTTGTGTCTAATTATCGTTTTACTCATCAAGAAAATCATTTGGCCCACCAAGCTAGGAGAAAACTTGATTTTCCCAAGGTCACTTCAGAGGTGCCTTTGATTCTCCGGAGGCAACGGTATTCTTGACATTTCTCTAAAACCATGACACCTGTGTAAAAATTGAAGGAGGTTTTTCTTCCTTGGCATGTTTTGGACAAAAACCTCTCTCATTTTTCCAAAATTCATCTTTGATTTCTCTGAAACATCATTTGAGTGAAACTTGTCCCGATGTGTGAAACAAGGAATTTCGTCGAAATGAAGCGAAATGAAGGGGATAAGGGGCTTCTAAATTCTTGGGGAAATTTTTGGAAGTAGGGAGGGATGTTAGGAAGTAGGGGAAAGTGGAATCTCAGAGATTGAGTGAGGGGAAGGGGTCCAAAAGGGCAAAACACAGGCCCAACCTAGAAAATTGCCAAGTTGTAGCTAGAAACTAGGGTTTGTGCAAAAATGAGGAATTTGGCAGATCTAAGGGATGGGAAGTGTTTGATAAGGTACTTTAAGGATAGGGGAAGGTGTATGAATATTAGGATACAAGTTTTGCCGATGATTTGACCGTCCAAGAGAAATTGCCTTCAAAACCCTAGGAGAGGGAAATGACCTTACTTAGGCACAACTGAAGCATGAATAAGGTGTAAAATGACTCATTCGACACTGACATGATAATGACAACCCTCTGAATGATGATAGGCTCAGCTGAATGATGACATGGACTGACATTTGGGCAAACCCTAGACCTAATGCCTAGTGACCAAATTTTGGTTGAAGAGTCACTGAAATGACAAAATTTGACCTTGACACTTCAAAATCACTTTGTAAGAGCACATTTGATCACTGGAGGAAGGATGGAAAGACTGACACTAACAGGGTGGAAATATTAAGAGAAAAGTCAGAAGCTTTTGAAAAGTTCAAAATATTTAAAGTTGTCATTGACAATGAAAATGAAAATGATTGTAAAATAAAGTGTATTAGATATGACAATGGTGGAGAGTTTACCTCTAAATAATTTGATTAATATTATAATGATCATGTATTAAAAAGGGAATTCACCATTCCATAAACTCCACAATAAAAATGGTGTAGTTGAAAGTGCTAATAGGTCAATACAACAATTGGTAAAAGCAATGGTAGATGAGATAAGTATCCCAAAAAAGGTTTTGGGCCAAAGCTATTCACACAATAGTAGTTGTTTTTAATAAATATCACTTCAAGCCCAATAGTGACAAGACCCCCTATGAATTGTGGTATGGAAATCCAACAATATTTAAGCACTTCAAATTCTTTAGTAACAAGTGATACATTATAAAAAATGATGAGAATATTGGTAAATTTGATGCCAGAGAAGATGAAGTTATATTTCTTGGGTATTCACATAATAACAAGGTTATAGGTGTTATAATAAAAGGTCAAGAAACGTAGTGAACGTTATTGATGTTAGAGTGGATGACCCTATTCCTCTCAAAGACAATCAACCAACATATTTCATCTCAATAGAATAGGCTAGCCATGAAGATGCTGATGAAAAGTTTGAGGAAGAAGTCATTGAAGATGCATAAAGTCTTCAACCAAAATTTCCCTCAAGGTATGTTCAAAAGAATTATCCTTCTAATTAAAGTGTATGATATTTGAATGTAGGAGTCTAAACTAAAAGAAGAGTGATGAATCCCCCTAATCAAGCCGCATATTTCTATGTTATCTATGATTGAACCAAAATATTTTTCTTAGGCTAGGCAAAATGAAATTTGGATAAAGGTTATGAATGAAGAGTTAGACCAAGTTGAGAAGAATCAAACTTGGGAATTGGATCCAAGACCACCAGAAAAAAATATCATTAGCACCAAAAGGGTCTTCGTGAATAAATTAAATGAGGATGGACACGTGATGAGGAATAAGGCCAAACTAGTATGAAAATTTTATGCTCAAGTTGAAGGATTAGATTTTAATGAAACTTTTTCTTTTGTATCCAGATTAGAGGCTACGAGAATGTTTTTATCATTCTCCAGTCACGAAATGTTCAAGATATATCATATGGATGTAAACTAATCTTTCTTGAATGGTTAGCTTGAAGAAGAGGTTTGCATTGAGAAACCTGAAGGTTTTCAATTGTCAGGAAATTCTAGTGATGTATGGAGGTTGAAAAAGACATTATATGGTATTAAATAAGCACCTAGGGCATGGTATTCTAGATTAGATAAATGTATGCTACAATGTGGATTCAAAAGAGAAGAAGTAGAAAACAACTTATATATCAAATATGAAAATGAATTGTTTTTTATTTTTGTTGTTTATGTTGATGATATTATTTTTGGTATTGATGCAGATGAATTCAATCAAAAGTTTGTAGTTCATATGCAAGATGAATTTGAAATTTCCATGCTTGGAGAACTTCCATTATTCCTTAATTTAAAAATTATAAAATCAACAAAATGAATATTCAACTCTTAAGGCAAGTACCTCAAAATAGTTCTTAATAAATTTGGAAAGGAAAGATGTGTAACAACCCTCATAAAATTCCATGTAAAAATATATAAGGCCACAGTGATGGGACACATATTCCAAGATGAATGGTGGGGGAGACACCCTAATGGGTGTTGATTCGGTTTATTATGGCTAAGGAAATTGGCAAAGGCAATGGAAAAGGCCTTGGAAAGGCATGAGGCATTTATTGTCATTTTATTTACGAAAATAATGGAAATTAGGAGAAAAGGTAGGTGAAAGGTCACAAGTTTCATGTGAGGAGGAAAATGAAGGAAAATAATGGAAAATTAAGAAAATAGAGGCCTCATTAATAAAAAGGCTTTTCAGGATCAGTGGGCAAGACTTGGTCAGTTCAGTGTTGGAGCCATCTCATTATTCTCTCTCTCTCTCTCTCATACTATTGGATACTTAGAGTTTTCTTGGAGCACTCTTGGAGGGTGTGGCATATTTGGATTCTTGGATAAAGAAGGCAAAGGAAGAGCAGGAAAGCGCAAGAATGCATCGACATCAACAACTACATTGGATTTTCTTGCAGGTACCAAGTTGCATGTATGATTTCTTCACTAGTTTTGGCATGCATGGCATATGCATGTGGATTCTTGGTTGTGATCTGTCATTGGAATGGGGGATTTCCTGGATCGACAGTGGATTGACTAGCCTTTCCATTTCTTGGATAACCATGGTGATTGTGGGTTTACTTTCATTTCTTGTTTTTGGTTGGTTCTCATGTTTCCTTTAGCTTGGTTTGAGTTATTAGTTACTAGAAGCCTTGGTTGGACAAATGCTCTAGAAGCCCTGTATCGGCTTGGGTTGAGTTATTAGTCCCATAGCCTTGGTTGGACAAACACTCTAGAAGCCCTATAACAACTTGGGTTGTGTTACTAGTCCTGGAAGCCTTCGTTGGACAAATGCTCTCGAAGCCCTTGGTGGGTTGAGTTACTAGTCCTGGAAGCCTTGGTTGGACAAATGCTCTAGAAGCCTGATAAAAGTTGTGGGTTGAATTACTAGTCCTAGAAGCCTTAGTTGGACAAATGCTTTGGAGCCTGACAATAGCTTGGTTTGAGTTACTAGTCCTAGGAGCCAGGTTGGAACAAACATTCTGGAAGCCCTAGAAGGCTTGGATGGAGACCAATCTGATGATGGTTTTGGTGATGTTCGACCATGAGGTGGAATCACTGTTTGATGGGTTGAAGTGGATGGCCTCTGGAAGACTTGGATGAGTTTTTATTGATGTGTTCTATGATATCCCACATTCATGCTTGGAATATGGCATGGGGGTTAATCGTTGAAGACATATTTGGCTCAACCATTCTATGGTGGGGTGGAATGTGGAAGTTCCATAATGGGTTTGGATTTGTATCATTAATTAAAGTTGATATCTCCTTGTATTTATATGAGCATTAAGCTAGATTATATGTGGTTTGTATGGTTGTGATTTCATTGATAGTTTTGTCCCTATTATGCTGATTATGTATATGTTTTATGACAACAACTATGTATGGCTCTCATCATGTTTCTACTTTTTATTGAATTATCAATGTATCTATGACGTAATGGATGAAATAGAAGCTAATGTGATAAGGAGACAATAATTCATAGTGAATCTCAGATAAGTATGAGACCCCTATGCTCAGATATGTTATTTACACATGTAGGTTGCATATTTACTAAGTGTTTGACAAAATGTTTGTCATGACTAGTAGGGGTCTGACTAAGGTCTTGATCATATCGTTTCTTTTACATCATTATTTCCCTGTAATTTTCCTGATTTTGAGCATTCATTCCATTGTAGGTAGTGGCTTGGGCTCTGGGCCTGAAAAGGTGGCTTAAATCCTGGGGTCGCTGGCACATAACTAGAAAATTTGGTCCATAGTCACTGGTAGGTAGGCCTATGAGAGTGACTTTGGGTTTTTGGTTGCTCCCTTGCCCATAACATGAGAGTGACTATGGCCTAAGAGACCTAAAAAAATAGTGGAACCCAGTGACAGGTTGTTTGAGTGGTTGACTTATCTTTTGAGGGTTTTATTGTTGATGTTGGATGGTTGTATGGTGTGTTTTTGTCGGTTCCACTTCCGTAATGTGACTTAGGAGGTTGAATCATATCATAGTGGCCTCTCATCACATGTTTACCCCATCTGATCGATTGCTTGGGTAGGAGGGTGTTACATAGTGGTATTGAAACATGGTTCACCCCTCAGACTAGATGGGCTATGTGTTGGTCATGCATTCATGTTGGTTGCATATGTGTTCCTTATGCATGTAGTCCATGTGCTTGTTGCATTTGCATGGTGTTGATCATGGTTGTAGTGATGTCACCATGTGAAGGTTGAAGGTGTTGTCGTGGAGTATGTATTCATGTGTGCATGGTTGATTATGCATTGTTATGCACGTTAGTGTTCGCATATTATCAAGTGCACATGGTAAGGGTGTTGTTGTCATGCATGAGGTCATGGTTTGTGTAATTGATATGGTCATGTATTGATAACTGGACTCTAGCTAGAATGGTGTGTATATGCTTTTGTACTCATGTGTTATATGTCTATATACAATTGTTATCTATGTATGGTCTTGGCTATAATTATGTATGAAATGTAGGTCAAACATGCCTTGTGAAGTCATTGTATGCAAATTAGGTCATCATGGTGCTATTGGTTTTTATGATGCTAAAGTGTTGGTTGAGATAGAGCAGGAGATGCAAATCATCATAATGAGGTTGCAACATTAGACTTTGGGATAAGAGAAGATTGTTATATAAGTATTTCATGTTTGGAATGTAGGCATGTAAGTTAAGGATTGTCATATGTATTAAGTTTATATACATTAGGTTTATGTAGATTTCTTTTGATTTTATGGTTACATTTATGATAGATGTTAGTTGATTAGTGTAGTTATATGCACATGTAGTCAAGAATCATAGTAACATGTGATTGTAAGTATTGTTATTGTTGGTTAGGTTAGATAAACTGATGATTATGTTATATATTATATGTTTTTTATGAGCATGTGATATGTTAAATAATTGTTGTTATATGTTAGCTAACTTGGCTAATAGGGTTATAACATTAATATCTTGATGTTATATGTATCACTCTAAATTGGATTGGATTATGCAGATGGCTATGGTTATGATATTTATACAAGATAACCTCCCCTGAAATACACTAAGGTATGATTTCGCTTATGTTGTATATTTGGTGCTAACACATAGGTGTTGAGAAAGTTGATATGTACTTGCGTGTAAGCAGGTGATAGTTGTAGAATTATGTCTAATGATAATGAGTTGACTATGGATTATGACATGATTGTTTGTAAAGGTTGATTTCAAATTGATAGATATGGTTGTATTTGTATTTGGAACATGTGGTTAACATGTGTGAGAAGTTGTAGGGTAACATGCTAGGTACTAGCATGACAAGGTAATAGTTGATATGTTTGTATAACTAACAATTGGGTGATGTGGAAGTACATAGTAAGCCTCGATTGCAACAAGGTAAAAAGAGTAAAAAGAAAGCAATTAGACAATAATTCCTTTGGTTATGTTTGGGAACCCTAATTCCAAATGAATGGGTGCCTCGCATGCATGAAGTCTTCTCAACCTTGACTTTGTCTGACATTATCAGGATATATGTTATATTCATGAACATGTACTTGACAGGTATATTAGCTAGCCTTTAGTTATAGGTGGATCTGTCAAAGGATTGGAGTCCCTTGAGAGATGGCGAGGATGTGTTCAGTTGCAAGCAACGTGCTTGACACAAAAAAATGGGGTAACTGGTGTATTGGTATGTTTATTTATGCACTAAAAACTGTGTTTATGGTAGTATGATGCAGGGAGTTGCATGGCAAGAGAGGTTGCCATGAAACCTTGAAGAAGGTTCTGGTTGAGTTTCCTTGGGAACCATGGGGATTGAGTCATGGTGTCTATTATTATTCTTGTGCCTTTGGTCTTTTGTGATTTTCTTACGCTTGATTTGTAGTTTTTTTATGTTTAGTGCATGGACATGACACTTTAGTTGTGGTGTTGTATTGTTGTTATTGGTTTTCATAATCCTCCTTGTTTGTTTCTTGGCCCGAATTTTATGTTTTGAGTCTTGGAAATTGGTTAGGAAAGGAGGAAATTTAATGGAGCTCAGGGAGAGATGTGTGATACCCAACAGGTAATGTAAGACACGGATGAGGCTCGATGCATGAGTAAGCACAACATAAGGTAAGCTATGACTTCCAATTAGACTGGTTGGGTCCATTGGTGTAAATGGATAGTGACAGTATAGTCATGAGAATGGTAACCAGAAAAGGTAAAGTAAATGGATTTGAGGTGTCAGATACCTTGGCTATGATTGGGAACGATTGTTCTCAATTTTGTGCATGAATAAAGGAAGTTCTCTTAACCTAGACCTTATGTTATCTAGTAATTATTCTATGATAATGATTATGTTGACTTTTATATATGTATGCATGTATGTATCTATGTCATTGTCTGACAGGATGATGATTGTTTTATGTCGGTGATTATATATGTATGCATCCATGTATCTATGTTATTGTTTAATAGGTTGTCAGGGATCATTCTTGTGGGGAATGATTGCTTATGTAGGTGAATGGCATGAAGAGATTCATGGTTCATGAGAAATCAAGTGGGAAGAGTAGTCACAAAAAATATATGAGGTCAGTATCATGTGGTTATCAGTTGATATTATGTGATTATATTATGTATATGATATTGACAGATTATACCAAGGGATACATCCACGAAATGAAAGCAGTGTGGTCTGTGGCATGCTAGGATAAGCATGAATAAGATACTGGAAGCAAGGTTTCTTGGTAAGGACATTGTGGTTTTGGATGTGTGGTATTACTATTGTGCATATGTTGTATAAGTTGCATCTGTGATGATTGTGTGCATGCGGTGTTGTGTGGATATGGTGTTGTGCACATGCTGGATATGCAATGCTGTGTATAGATGATGCTATGTACATGTTGGAAATGCAGTGCTATGTACAAGTGGTGTTGCGTGCATGTTGTACATGTGGTGCTGTGTGCATGTTGTACAAGTGGTGTTGTGTGCAGGTGGTGTTGTGTACATGTCATCCATGTGGCGATGTGTATATGTGATTTCGCGTACATGTCGTGCATGTGGTACTATATACATGTGGTATTGTGTACATTGTGTACAAGTGGTGTAGTGTACATGTGGCATTGTGTATATGTTATGCAGGTGGTGTCATGTACGTGTGATGTTGTGCACACGTTGTGCAGATGGTGCTTGGTACATGTGGTACTGGTGTTCGTGTGGGATTGAGTGCATGCCGTATCTGTTTTGTTGAGGGCATGCGTTACTATGTATGTGCATCGTGTAGTCATGGTATTGTGACATATGCATTCAATGTGTTTCACTCTAGACACATATTTGTGTTATGTTGTACATCAGGTGTAGGTTCATGTATTGTGTTGTACACTAGATGTAGGTGTATGAGTTGTGTTGTATACTGGGTGTATGTGTATGCATTGTGTGGTGTTGCACGTTGTGTACGGATGTATGTCTTATGATGTACATTGTGTACGCATACATGTTGTGTTGTGTCATACACTAGGTGTAGGCGCATGTATTGTACCATGGCATACACTGGGTGTAGGTGTATGTGTGGCATGTCAGGTGTAGATCCATTTATTGCATGGTGTTATATCTTGTGTGTGATTGTATGTGTATGATGTGTGTATGCACACGATTAAGGAGAAAGCACTGGGTGTTTGTCAAGTGCGGCAACCGATCTGGTGTGCGTACGAAATAATGGCAAAGGTAGAAGTAAGGATCGATGAAGGATAAGTGTCAATATATTATTTCAATTTTATTATGCATGTTATTTATGATTATTGTATATGATGATTACATGTGAATTATGATTCTGGTTTATGATGGTTACATGTGATTTATGTTTTAGATCTGTGACAATTATGTTTTGAGCTAACCTGATGAGATATTTTTATACATGTTGATTTGGTCAAAGATGCTAGTTTGACTTGTTGTGACAGGAAGTAAACAAGATTGCAAGTGTACCTTATTGACGAGCTACAGATGAAGTATGATTTGAATTTATTTAAATTTATTTTAAATCTAATGGAAGTTATGTGCTTGGCACAGGAATTCATGAACATGGTCGGTTGAGTGGCCGAAATCGACTGCAAGAATTGGCAACAAAAACAAAGGAAATTGGAACATGCAACAATATGATGGTATAGTACTTCAGGAGCAGGGCCATTATGGGACACGGGTACACAATAGTGTTCATTGATTTCCATGAGCATGCTATGACTGACATAATGGTTTTGAGGTAGGTATATGCCTTTTTTTTGTAATTTACGATGTGAGGAAGCCTTGCCAAGGGATGGACTACCTAGAATGGGGGTGCCAGCGGAACTTGGGGGGTGAGTGACTACACGAAAGGGGTGACTGAATTTCCTGAGGGACTATATAAAAGAGAAGGGAAGGTTGCGATATGTTTGTCTTAGCATTGCTAGATGGAATCAGATGAACATTGGGAGTGCGCCCTAGAACAATGAACCAATAACTATTGGCTAAGAGGATAGGTGGCACATGATTATAGCGTTGGAAATTGGATGCATTTTGACTGTGGCAGTGGATTCTAGACTTCCTGGGAAGGAGGTGAATCTTGGTATTACTTTGAGGGTGGAGGTGTGAGCCTCTAGACTCCCTTGTTGATTGATACATGCATCATATCCTTTTATTTTCTGGCTTAGAAAATGTGCATAAGTGTGTATATGTGGTTATTGTAAATACCATAATGAGCTGTGTTATAAAGCTCCAATATGCGGTATGGTTGTTATCTGGTGATGTTGTCATGATGTTTTATTTTGAGAAGGTCTTTCATTGTAAATAATGCAACTAGCTATGTTATAAAGCTCCATGGGCAATATGTTTTTTTTTTTAGCAGTCTTATTGGTTATGGGTGTCATTGAACACCAAGGACATGTTCCCCCAAGGGAGAGGGTTCTGTAAAAACCCTGGTAAAATTCCATGTAAAAATATATAAGGTCACAGTGATGGGACATGTATTCCAAGCTTAATGGTGGGGGAACATCCTAATGGGTGTTGATTCAGTTTATTATTGCTAAGGAAATTGGCAAAGGCAATCGCAAAGGCCTTGGAAAGGCATGAGGCATTTATTGACATTTTATTTATGAAAATAATGGAAATTAGGAGGAAAGGATGTTGAAAGGTCACAAGTTGCATGTGAGGAGTAAAATGAAGGAAAACGAAGAAAATAGAGGTCTCATTAATAAAAAGGCTTCTAAAGATTAATGGGAAAGACTTGGTCAGTTCAATGTTGGAGCTCTCTCATTATTCTCTCTCTCTCTCATACTATTTTATACTTAGAATTTTCTTGGAGCACTCTTGGAGGGTGTGACATATTTGGATTCTTGAAGCAAGAAGGCAAAGGAAGAGTAGGAAAGTGCAAGAAGGAACTGACATCAGAAACTACATCAGATTTTCTTGCAAGTACCGAGTTGCATGTATGATTTCTTCACTAGTTTTGGCATGCATGGCATATGCATGTTGATTCTTGGTTGTGATCTGTCAGTGGCATGGACGATTTCCTACATCAATAGTGGATTTCCTAGCCTTGTCATTTCCTAGATAGCCATGGTGATTTTGGGTTTACTTTCATTACTTTTTTCTAGTTGGTTCTCATGTTTCCTTTAGCTTAGGTTGAGTTATTAGTTCCTAGAAGCCTTGGTTGGACAAACACTATGGAAGCCTCGTAATGGCTTGGGTTGAGTTATTATTCCTATAGCCTTGGTTGAAAAAACTCTCTTGAAACCCTGTAACAGCTTAGGTTGAGTTACTAGTCCTCGAAGCCTTGGTTGGACAAACACTCTAGAATCCCTTGGCTAGTTGAGTTACTAGTCCTCGAAGCCCTGGTTTGACAAATGCTCTAGAAGCCTAGTAAAAGTTGTGGGTTGAGTTACTAGTCCTAGCAGCTTTGGTTGGACAAATGCACTGGAGCCTGATGACAACTGTGGGTTGAGTTACTAGTCCTGGGAGCCGGGTTGGAACAAACACATTGGAAGCCTTGAAAGGCTTGGATGGAGACCAATCTGATGGTGGTTTTGGCGATTTTTGGCTGTGAGGTGGAATCACTATTTGATGGTTGAAGTGGATGTCCTCTGGAATCCCTAGATGATTTTTATTGATTTTTTCTATGATATCCCACATTCATGCTTGGAATATGGCACACAGGTGAATGGCTGAAGAGAGATTTGGCTCAGCCATTCTACAGTTGGGTGGAACGTGGAAGTCCCATCCCCGGTTTGGATTTGTATCATTAATGAAATGTGATATCTCCTTGTATTTATATGAGCGTTAAGATGGATTATATGTGGTTTATATGGTTTTGATTTCATTGATAATTATGTCCCTATTATGTTGGTTATGTATATGTTTTATGATAACAACTTTGTATGGCTCTCATCACGTTTCTAATTTTTATTGAATGATGAATGTATCTATAACATAATGGATGAAATGGTAGATAATTTGATGAGGAGACAATTCTTCATAGCGAATCTCAGATAAGTATGAGACCCCTATGCTCAGATATGTTATTTACACCTGTAGGTTGCATATTTACTAAGTGTTTGACAAAATGTGTGTCATGGCTAGTAGGGGTATGGCTAAGGTCTTGATCATCTCATTGCTTTTGCATCATAGTTTCCCTATAATTTTCTTGATTCTAAGCATTCATTCCATTCTGGGTAGTGGCTTGAGATCTGGGCTTGAAAAGGTGGCTTAAATCCTGGGGTTGCCAGCACATAACTGGAAAATTTGGTCCATAGTTGTTGGTAGGTAGGTCTATGAGAGCGACTTTGGGTTTTTGGTCACTCCCTTGCCCATAGTATGAGAGAGACTATGGCTTGAGAGACCTAAAACAATAGTGGGACCTAGGGACAGGTTGTCTAAGTGGATGACTTAGTTTCTGAGGGTTCTGTTAATGATGTTGGATGTTGTATGGTGTGTTTCTGTTAGTTCCACTTCCTTAGTGTGACTTAGGAGGTCAAATCATATCATAGTGGCCTCTCGGCGCATGTTTACCCTAGTTGGCTGGTTTCTTGGGTAGATGTGGGAGGAGGGTGTTACAAAATTCTCAATCGTCAGTACTCCAATGGCCACTAGATGCAAGCTCAACTAAGATGATGAGTTAACTAAGGTAGATTATAAAATGTGTGAGTCAATGATAGGGAAACCTATTATATTTAACAACTTCAAGACCAGAAATAATGAAAGTTGTTTGTGTTGTTGGAAGATATCAATCAACCCCCAAAAAAAGCCATTTCCTAGATAAAAGAATACTTAAGTATTTGAGAGCTAAAACGGATTATTGGTTATGGTATCCATAAAGTAAAAAATTCTCACTAACTACATATACAGATTTTGATTAAGAAGAAAATATAGATGATAAGAAAGCACAAATGGAGGTGCTTTCTTTCTTAGAGAGTGCCTAGTGGCTTGGTTGAGTAAGAAGTAGACATCAATATCTCTTTCTACTATCGAGGCACCAAGCATTGAAACAAAATCTAGTTGCACTCAAATTTTGTGGATGAAACGAACATTATAGGATATGAAGGTAAGTTATGCAGAACCTATTCCCATTATCTGTGATAACACAAGTTCTGTCAACGTATCTAAGAATAATATTCTGCATTCAAAGACCAAGCATATTCCCATTAAGTACCATGTTCTTAGAAAGCATGTTTTCAATCAAGTTGTGAGGTTGGAGTACATCCCCACAAAAGTACAAGTTGTTGATATCTTCACCAAACCCCTAGCATGAGAACCATTTGAGTATTTAAGGCAGAGGCTGGGAGTAATTTATCTCTCCTCTCTTAACTAGATCTTCTACACAAGTAAAGAGGGAAATTTACCAAATAAGTATAGAGATAACTGAATAATAAAGATCAGTTGAGGGGGAGTTGATAGGTCCACAGGAATAGAATAATCATAGAGGGAGATTAGTTGTAGGGGGAGTATCTAACCTCTTAGTCATCGATGTCAAAGGGGATAATGCACAAACATTTCTTGAGAAAACATTGGCATAATGAGATTATTTATGTTTATTGACAGGGGGGAAGGATGTAATTGACTTCCTATAATAAAAGGGGGAGAATCAACAAAATAGTAAATAGCGATAATGAGCAACCAAGTGATGGAGTTTCCATTAATGACCTCCACTGATTTGTAGAAATGTTTCAATGGTGTGTGTTGTCATTAATGTCAAATGGGGATATTGTTGAGATTGTTGTCTTTGACGTCAAGTGAACAAGTAAATGCAAGATCAGGGGGAGTTTGTTGATGATTAATGTTGAGATATAGGCTTTCCTTGAAGTCATTTTTCCTGTGGGTAAAGTGTTCAAATACATATGCAAAGTAGATAGTAGGATATCCATCTGATATGCCTTTCCAATAGTGTATGACACTTTTAAAAACTCCCAAGGGATCAAAAGTTATGAAAGTTTGAAGTTTGGCAGGGTTCTAAGGGAACATGGTTTCACACAGGCTAATAAAAGGCACAAGACATTCTTTTTCTCAGTATCTAAACTGAAATTTCACAGTGTGCCATAGAAGGGTCAATTCAAGTGTTGAGCGCAATGGTGTAGTTGACAGAGCGATGAGATGGAGAAATATCCATTAGAAAACATGAACATTCACATCCCACCACCAAGTAAAAGTAAAAATGTTTGCAGGGGTTCAAGATTGGACAACCATCACAATAGATATACTCTAAAAGATAGAAACCTTCCTAGTGTGGCATATAAAGTAATTCATCACCACAACCACTTTTTGATTAAGAAATGAAAGTGTTGCAAAAAGAAAAATGGGACCCCTCCATACCTGTGACATGTGTATTGAAAGTTGGCCATTTATGGATCAAGAAAGACAACATGGCCCAATGATAAGAGGACATGTGGCAGACAAGAATGACATAACAAAGTGATGACTTGAAACCGCAAGAGAATGACACATGGAAAGTGTTTTTGGTCCTATTAGGTGGCCAAGTGGTCTATTTTCATATGACACGTGGCACCACTCAGAGGTCACCACATGGAAATGATGATGTTAGTGCACCACACAAGTTCTAGGATGTAGAGGTTATGAAGACTTGACACAATCGGTGCGGGTCGAGATAGAAATCACTAAATGAAAACTTTAGAATTAGAAAATTTTCCGTCGCAAAGGTTATACGTGGTGATGTTTATGTCCAGTTGACATAATGGGCCAATAAGAGGAAGAAAAATGGCAGGCTAATGACATGGCACATTTTTGGGATTTGTGCTAGAGGGTCATGCTTGTAAACTCTTTCATGTGTTATTGATTTTTGGTGCTTAATTGAGAAGAGGCTTAAGGGTTCTCTAGTCTTATTATACAAGCACTTTTTGTGGAAAGGAAAGGTTATGGCATTCGAGCATACAATACCAAGGAAATAAACTTAAGGGCGCAACATGATTCTAAATTTGGCATTTTGAGTTGTAAACTTGGTGTTCTTGTGCCAAAGTTAAAACAAGCTAATCTACTACAAATCCCATGTAGAATGAAGAATTAGTTCAATAGAGAGCTTGAAGTTGAAACATAGGTGAAAAACTAGTTCAAGTTGAAGAAAAGAGAACTAGAACAACAATATGGACAACAATTAAATAAAGAGCAGAGCTGAAGTAAAGGTAATCGACAAACCCAAGATTAACAAATCAAATGAGAATAAAAGCAACTCTAAAATATATAAAAAAGCAATAAAATTACAAATAATGTATCTAAAAAGAGGTAGCTGAGGTATTAAAGAAGTGTATATCTTGAGAGAGCAACGAATGGGTGATTGAGTGAGTATAATAGAGAATTTATTTATGAATGTATGATAGAGAAGCCTTGTTGATCTGACTTTGAAATTATATGAAAAGAGGGATCTGAACGATTGTGTAGGTAGGTGCTTTCACAATAGGGAGTTGGTGCTTCCTTTAAGTTAGTGGCTAAAAAATTAACAAGTTGGTGCTTGCAGAGAGAAAGAAGGTTGAAACCTTTTGTAGGTTGCAAACTACACAAAAATCAATGTAATTTTAAGTTGGATCTTTATTTTTCGTCATAATAAAAAATAATTTGTGGTTTTCCCATTTGGGTTTCCATGTCAATATATTGTGTCCAGATTTTATGAGATTGGTGTGCTATTTTTTATTACTGTGTTGCTAAGTGTTTTTACTTTGAGCAAGGAATTTTGAAAATTGTTAAAATACTGATTCAAGCCCCCTCAATATTTTCTTGGTTTCTAACATAAATATATAAATAAAGTGTCTATTTTATGTTTTTGGAATACTTTTTATTATATAATAATTATGTTTAATATTTATTTTTATAATTTTGATACTTTTCATACTTTAATTGATCATTTTTTTTAATATTAATAAAATTATTTTCAATTAATATAAATTTATGAAGACAACGAGATTGGAGCATTGTGTGTAAGGGTGATGGGAGTGGAGCATTGTTTATAAGGGCACCCAACAAATGATCCTCACAAATTTATAGCAGATGATTTTTTTGGGGGGCAATCATAGTGGAAGTGGACTGTGAGGTGGTCAGTTCATGCATTGGATGAATTTTCCATCCTAGATAATAATTAATTCATGGGTTTTATAATCCATCTAATCCTTGACAATCTGTGTTGATCTTAGATCGTGACATAATCACATTTACTGGTTTTGATACAAGAAAAAAAGAGAGGGTGGTGGATATTTTTGGAAAACTTCTGCTTGCAAAAGTTGGTGAAGATCCAGTTCTTTCTCCCTATAACCCTTTTGTAATAGATCTTGAAACAAAAAAAAATTGCAAGCAGATTTTTGACTAAGGTGGCAGGGGATGATGTTGGGGTAGCCAAGGTCTTAACTCTCTTACGACATGGTTCGGTTAGAATTTTCATAGGGAAAGTATTCAATTCAACATCTTTCAAGATATGGATGGAGAATTATTGGGTTCATGTGTTGAGATATTCACCAATTTTCCATATTCTCACTTGGGGGTGGTTATGTGTGGTATTATGTTGGGAGAAAGAGGTACATAATATCCTTAATCTAGATTGAATATGGGGGATGTCCTACCTTATTATGCGAAGGTGGCTCTTGGACTTCAATCCAATTCTTGAACCATTGTTGACATAGAGATTTTGGGCCATTGATCCAGGTGGATATTGATGACCACCCACCTATTCCACTCAACTCACAACACATTTTCCTATTTTTCGACATAGTTCCCTATTTTGACAGTTTTCAAATCTTGATTTTCCAGAGCTATTTTGAGGCTCTAAATGACATTTTTGGGGAAATAGGCCACTAAAAGTCATATATTTCGATTGGAATTCAGAAATTGTACTCGAATAGACAATTTCAATGGGCTATAGTGCATGCTAAACAAATATCATATGCCAAAGTTATGACCATGGGAATTTGACATTCCAACTTACCCCATCAAGGTCCATAAGCCTTTTGTGATTCATCTCCTAGGGTTAGGTTTTTGGATGTTTATGGTTTTCTTATTACTTCTTCATGATAAAAAGGCCTCAGAGCTCATTCTAATATAGTTTAGGAAGGTTCATAGTGGTCACATCTCTTCTTGGAGATAAGCTGCCACCATTTGAGCTACCTTTCTTTCATTCTACTTGTATACAATTTTCATCATTTTCCATTATTTAATTGAAGTCAAGTTTTGTTGTATCTTTGTTTTTTTGGTTAGTAATTTGTATTTCATTTCGTTCCTTTCATAAACATAGATAAATGGTATTAGAGGGCTTTTCTCTTTCTCTATTTTTATTTGCATGGCCGAATGACGTTGGGGTATAAGGAGTTTGGACTTAAACTGCTTTCCCTTGCAATATTGTCCTCGTCGACCCTGATGGCCTCCCATGACAGAAGAAAATAAAGACAAGGGAGTAGGAGATCCTATTAAATTGTTTCTTGAAGAAGCCATAGAGTGACCAAGGAGCAAGATGATGGATAAACTTTCTAGATCCTTTGGTGATTGCCAATAGGAAACACATCTTCATCATGTGGCAACTTTGGAGGACTACACCCTTTAAGGTACAAGTTAATTTTGGTCCACAATTTTTCCAATAGAGAAAATATTACCTTTACACTCCTTATGGCCCTCCACTTATCAAGGATTGGTGGAAAAATTATTGTGATCAAAGGGCCACAGAGGAATCACCACTATTTACAAAGGGCCACTTGAGACTCTTTTAGAGATGTTGTTAAGGAACCATATTACCTTGTTGGAAGCTATGAATACCAATACATGAGATAGACCACACTATGGTAGGAAAAAGACCAAACAGTGCTAGAGCTCAAAAATATATTTCATACCTTTTTCACCAAGATGAATATAAATACTTTGAGTGACATCTAGTTCTCAAGTACCATGGTTGTTTGCATGGGTACATCCAAATAGAAATGGATTTCTTGGACATATTATTGCTTGGTGCAACATACTGATATGTTGTCAAAATTGAGTAGAAATTTAAATAGAAGAAATAAGAATTTGGACCTAAGAACCCTTGAGACAAAAAGTAGGGCAAGGGCATCCCAAAAACACAAAAAATGGATAGATCCAGGATGAAACACCCCAAGACAACCCTTTGAAGTTGCACAAAAGAATGATATTGGGAAGATGAAGAAAGACACGAGAAAGTGTTGCAAGTTCTATAAGATCCTCACTCATAAGTACACTAATGAATGTCATACAAAGAAGTTGTTGGTGGTTGAGCTAAAAGCTTCAGACTCAGACACAGCTTATGACTCTAAACTAGACCTAGACCAAGGAAAACAAATCATTTATGCAGAACTTGATGCCACCATTTCCACTACTAGGGTCCAACAAAGCAAGTCTGAAGATCCAGAGGAAGGTTAATGTCTCTTACACTCACAAATGTTTTTGAACGATGATCCACTATGTTCTATTATCAATGAAAGGAGTCAAAATAACCTCATCTTAGCATAAGTCATTAAGTGGGTTGGCCTATCGACAATACCACACCCGAAACCATACACCATCAAGTGGCTCCACCAAGGGTAAGATATTTGTGTCAACCAACAATGCTCCCTGCCCTATAACATCAAGCCTTTCACAAATAAGGTATTGTTTGATGTTTCTCCCCTTGAGGTTTGTGATGTTCTGTTAGGCCAACCATATTTTTGGAAGTGGCATTTTTTGTATGAATCTACACCTTGTAGTGTTAGTATTAATTTAGGTAGAAAACTATATAGAATACTAGAGGTATCCCTACCTAATACCATTTCTTTAATATCCACTAGGCAATGTAGTGAGTTCATCTTCTAGGCTGAGAAATTTGTCTTCCACCTGATTTTCTCTCAAAGCAATGGGAAGATTGTGGCAACATCCATGGCCTCCACACATGGCTCCTTGAAGTAGCATTGGAATGTGAATAAGATCATGGAAGAGTATAGAGATATATTGTCCTCACCCACGGGGGTACCTCTGCATTGTCAGGTCAAGCATTCAATTGACCTAAACCTTGGTGCACCACAACCCAATGGGACAATCTATCATTAGTATCTCCTTGAGAATGAGGAAATCAAGTGACAAATTCAAGAGCTACTCCAACAAGGGAACATATGATTGATTTCGTCACCTTGTGGAAACCCAATTATACTTGGGTAGAATAAATATGGGACATAGAAACTCTGCATTGATTATCGATCCCTGAAAAAAATGATAGTCAGGAATCAATATTTAATTCCATAGATTGATTACCTTCTTGATCATCTCAAGTAGACCAAGTATTTCAATAATATTGACTTGAATTTTGGCTACCACCAAGTCCCAACAGAAACATGGAAGACTGATTTCAAGTCTAAGGAGGGTCTTTTTTGTTGTAAATTACCTCACTACTGAGGGGGGCGAGGAGGTGAATCAGTAGTGACTGTAATTATATAAATTTTATATATTTTTACCAAAACAATAACCCATCAACAAAGCTTATGAAACCAACAAAATATCAATAGATACAAGCATGTAAAATCAACATAAAACACCATAAACAATATCAATGCATGCACATAAGAGAACACAATTATTTCTGGTGGAAAACCATCACCAGGGAAAAAAAACCACCCGTTGTTGTTGTTGTTCAAATATTCTATTAAGTGATTATTTTTTTTACATGGAGTTTCTAGCACCAAGTAGCTGGAAAACTCGACTCCTACAATAGTGTGGTGACACCCATCAACTGAGACTTACCTACTCACATGACTTTGCAGATAAGAATCTTTTTTCGAATAGTTTTCCGGACCCATCACATTCAACAACGTTTTGTGATCGACATTTCAAACCCTCAATTGTGGTTCATCTTCGAGATAAGAAGATGGAGGCTTCTAGTAGATAAACATCTGCTGGAAGCCTCCACAACCATCAAGCCTCATCCAATAACAATTGGACTATCCAACCACCATTGGATTGAGATTCTTCTCCTCTAATCACTATCTTCTATTGTCTACAAGCATTAATTCTCTACACCTCCAACTCCTCCATGCAAACCACGCTTCAAAATGATTTAAACTTGGCTCACAAACTTTCTCAACATGAGCAACCCAACAACCTATCTCTGATTTGATCTAAAATAAAATATGATATTCACTCCACCCAACACAACTACAGGTAAGAAATATGCAAGACAAAATATTGTAGCACACACTTACTCTCACACCAACAATCCTCTCACACCACCAAATCCATAATCCAAATTCTCACAAACGTATATGTCAAATTATCCTCAATAATCTCTAAAAGTGAAAACCATAGGTAAATACCATGGTTATCCTAATACCACGGAGACCTGTACCATGATAATATCCAAGTCAATATTGTCGGTAAATACCATGGTTATCCCAATTCCACAGAACCCTATACCATGGTAATCTCCAAGCCAATACCATAGGCATATATCATGGTAATACCAATACTTGTAATGCCAATACCAAGTGTCAACCTGGACCACACACAAACCAATACCAAGGTAATGTTAATGCCAAGAATACTTGTACCATGGTAATATTTACTTCAACCACCTGCAAAACGTTCATTGAATACATGCATAAACTCATCAACCATACATAACATTTGCCATAGTTACAAAGGAAACATAAGCCAAACCAAATCACCTGCAACAATAAAACATCTACAACCAGTAGCATCAATTTGTAACAAGCAACCAATATCACAATCATATGACAACACATGCCCAGGTTGACATCAATTTCAACCATCAACAACTGTACCAACAACTACATCATCAATGCCAACAATCTCCCCCTTTGGAATTGATGGAAACCACTATTGAACCATCCAACTAATATTGTTCTTTGAACAACTGATCTCCTCATGTACTCCCCCTTTGACATCAATGGCAAAGGGTTAAAAAAATTATCAATGGTAGTGATAACTGAAAAATCAATAGCTCCCCCTCGAAAATAGCTGAATTTGACCACAATACATCTCTAAGCAGCGAACACTCTTTCCCCTCTATCAGTGCATGACATGAAGTGAATCAACAACAACCAATCAAATTTGATTACCAACATAAAGGAAAAAGAAAAATAGATAGATAATAGCAGCACAATAGATGGGTCAAGCAACAACATTCATAAATCATTCTATCTTGAAGCAACAAAAACAAAGTCTCCATGACATGAAAGTAGCAGCAAATCTGAGCACCATCATATAGCAACAGTAACATAACCATCAGTAGCATTAGTATAATATGAGAAGCAACACACGATAAGCACTAAGAACATCAACATATCATGAGCATCAATGACAATAGTAGTAATTTTGTAAAATACTCTCCCCAAAACAGTAGCAACATATAATAAGCATCAAAAATAATATACCATGAATAGGAGCACTCTCTCCATCAACATCACCTATAGTAACACATACATAGATAAAGCCAATACAACAATCATGGCCAACCACACTCCCTCAATCATAAGCATCTGAGTAACAATCAATCAAAGTTGATCAACAACCTCACAAAAAACATGCTCCCCCTGAGCATCATCATCATCATGATCCTGCATAACAAACTCATTTGGACCATACCATACATATACTAAAAGAAATACATTGCATAATAGAAATAGACCCCAAACTAATATCATGTCGTATTTAGGGAAGGGGCTAATATTCACATGTAAGCTAATTTTTCATGTTTTTTCCAAAAAAAATTCGTTAATTTCCATTTTTTCTAAAAACGATCTGCCCAAATTTTACAGTATAAAATTATTTTACCTTAAAAATCACCAAAAAATTATACGGAGACTGTATACAATTATTATAAATTTGAATTTTTTTTACAAAATTATCACCAAAAATTTTAGAGATTGAATATTATGGACTAGTGAGATTCACCAATGCTTTAAAACTTTAAGACAAGTTTCCATCCTTAAAATTTTCTATGGTTGTCTTCTAGATGTAAAACTTCCTCTACATGTGTGCTGTAAATAATTCCTCATGCTACTAAACAAAGCAATTTTCAACTGCCAAAGCATCTTTGCAAGACCTTGAGCAACAAAGTACAAGACCTTTGAATTGACACATAACATATACTATGACCAAGAGATGACAACATGGACCCAAAAACTTGAACATATGATTATAAAGCTTCATAAGCATAATACATAGCTATAATAAAATTTATAGCTATAATAATGATATTTGAGCCCCTCATCAACATATTCTTATTCAACCATACATCATACTAAACATAATACATTTCTTGACCGAACTTGACTTCTAGTCATGACCGAAACAACATAGACAACTTCATTAACAAGAAACAAACTTAGGACTTCTCATCACAATAACCAACTCAGCTCAAAATAAAATCTCGTTGTCATTCAAGCAACTCTTCGACAACTATCACAAACTCTGTTATACAACACTTCACAAGATAAAGAAAATTGTTACTATATTCTACTCAATGTCATGAACCATTCCTTCATTTCTAGTTCTCCAACATGTATCACCCAACAACATTTAGGAAACTAATAATCGATTGCATTATGAAAAGTTTGAACAACTTTCTTGTGCCCCCTTTTTTAATTATTTATTCTATTTTGAAATTTCTCGGCTTTTCCTTTTTATTATTATTAAATAACCCAGAATAGACGTTGCGATTGTGAAAGCCATAGAAGACTTGGGCATGTTTACATACTTCCTCAACATTGCAATAAAAGGAATTGCATAATGAATAGCAATAAGCAATTT
Organism: Pinus tabuliformis; assembly: GCA_031772625.1. Taxonomy (NCBI): domain Eukaryota; kingdom Viridiplantae; phylum Streptophyta; class Pinopsida; order Pinales; family Pinaceae; genus Pinus; species Pinus tabuliformis. The sequence continues at coordinate 991,258,918 of CM062819.1, read as the reverse complement.
TATCTTCATCCCAGTGTTGGATCAGGTGCACAGCAAACATAAATACACACAGCAATTATCAAGCACATAAACACAAGAATTAACGTGGTTCACCCAACCAATCTGGGCTACGTCCACCAAACATAGGCATCAGGAATATATTAATCAAATTAGGAGATTACATCATGAAATCCTCACACTCTCTCTTGGCAAATCATCCGAATGATTGCCTGTTATATAGCATAGACAATCTAACAGCCTCATAACTCCCTCACATCAAATATAGGAGGCATTAACTCCCTCCCAACAACCTAGAGCTAATCTAGGAACTGAATCCCTATTGTTGTCATCCTTCAAAGATTTTTGCCTATTTGACTAAAACAGAAAATCTCAACAATCTCCACCTTGACAACAATTCGCCTGATGCCCTGTTATTATTATTTTATCTTTTCTGCAAGCCAAGAGAAGCCAAACACCAGCGTAGCTTCTCCAACAAAACTGGTTTCGTGAACATGTCTGCACAGTTCTCCTTTGTATGCACCTTTTCAAGAGAAACTCCCCTTTCAGTGATAACCTGTCTTACAAAATGATATTTGATTGGAATATGCTTTGACTTACTATGATAGGCCGGATTCTTAGCCAAATGTATTGCACTTTGACTGTCACAAAGTAACTTGATGTTGTCCTGTAACCTACCAAACTCACCAAGCAAACCTTTCAACCAAAACGCCTCTTTGCAAGCATGAGAAGCAGCAATGTATTCTGCTTCAGTAGTAGACAAAGCAACAATGTTCTGTAGCTTTGACATCCAGCTAATAGCTCCACCTGCAAGAGTAAAGACGTACCCTGAAGTTGATCTTCTCTTATCCAAATCACCTGCAAAATCGGAATCAACATATCCGTAAACAAATTCACTACTCTTATTGTAAGAAATACAATAACTACTTGTGCCTCTCAAGTACCGAAGCACCCATTTCACTGCTGACCAGTGTTCTTTACCCGGATTTGCCATGTACCTACTGACAACCCCAACTGCATGAGAAATATCTGGTCGCGTACACACCATCGCATACATCAAACATCCTACTACATTGGCATAAGGAATTCGAGACATATAATCCTTTTCTTCATCTGTATTAGGACATAAGCTCGAAGAAAGCTTGAAATGGGAAGCTAAAGGGACTTACACAGGCTTCACATTATCCATACCAAACCTCAAAAGTATTTTCTCAACATACTTTTGTTGTGATAGCCACAGCTTACCATTGCTCCTGTCTCTGAAAATCTCCATGCCTAAAATCTGTCTTGCCGCTCCTAGATCTTTCATATCAAACGTCCTTGCCATCTGAGTCTTCAACCTGTTGATTTCTTCAATGCTTTTGCTTGCTAAAAGCATATCATCAACATACAACACTAAGATAATGAACATGCCATTATTCAACTGTTTAAAATAAACACAATGATCATATTCACTTCTAACATATTTCTGACTCAACATGAAAGAATCAAACTTCTTATACCACTGCCGAGGCGACTGCTTCAGGCCATATAATGACTTCTTGAGCCTGCAGACAAATTTCGCATTGCGAGGCTGAACAAACCCTTCCGGTTGTTCCATATATATTTCCTCATCTAAATCACCATGTATAAATGTAGTCTTAACATCTAACTGCTGCAACTCCAAATCAAACAAAGCCACTAATGCTAACACAATTCTAATTGAAACAATTTTAACCACTGGTGAAAATATCTCATGAAAGTCTATGCCAGCTTTCTGAGAAAACCCTTTTGCAACCAGTCTCGCTTTGTACCTGTCTTCCGTATCATTCACACCTCGTTTCAGCTTGAACACCCACTTGCATCCCACAGTTTTCCTGCCTTTGGGAAGTTCAACCAGATCCCACGTACCATTCTTACCTAAGGCCATCATTTCTTCCTTCATGGCTGCTTTCCATTTGTCACTATTTGAACCTTCTACAGCTTCCTGATAACATAAAGGTTCATCATCATTAGCGATCAAAGCAACTGAATCATCATACCTTCTCGGACGGCGTTTGATCCTTGTAGATCTCCTTAAGAATGTTTCTGGTGCTTCCACAACTGGCTGTCTATCAACTGTAGGAATTTCTTCATGATCGCCATCTGAGACCTGTTCATGTCCTCCATCTGAACCCTGTTCATAATCTGATTCTAAAACCTGTTCATGACTAGAATCTGAACTATGGTCGTTATGACTATCATTAGAAATGCTGTCAAACTGAATATGCTGGAAATTAGATACATCATCCTGTTTCAATCTTCTATCTACATCTAACTGTACAAGAGAGGATTCATTAAACCTTACATCTCTGTTGATGATGATTTTGCGAGTAGTAGGATCCCACAATCTAAATCCCTTTGTTCCATCACCATACCCAACAAAGATATACCTTTTCGATTTCGGATCTAATTTAGTTCGCTGATGTTTAGGCACTAGAGCATATGCATCACAACCAAACACTCTGAGTTTAGAATAGTCACAAGGGTGTCCTGTCCATACCTCTTGCGGAACCTTGCAGTCTATTGCCGTTGATGGAGATCGGTTTATCACATAACAAGCAGTTGCCACTGCTTCCGTCCACAACTCCTTCGACAACCCAGCGTTACTCAGCATACACCTTGCTCTCTCTAGAAGAGTCCTGTTCATGCGTTCAGCAACTCCATTCTGCTGAGGAGTATAAACCGTGGTCTTATGTCTCTCGATCCCTGCATCCTTGCAATAGCTGTCAAACTCCTTCGAGGAAAACTCACCACCATTGTCAGTTCTTAAACATTTTATAGTTCTACCAGTGCTGTTTTCTACCAATGCTCTAAACTGCTTGAAAACTGTAAAAACATCAGACTTCTTTTTCAACATGAAGACCCAAACTTTCCGAGAAAAGTCATCAATGAATGATACAAAATAAGACGAACCACCATATGACGCTGTAGGGGCTGGACCCCAAACATCAGAATGGATATAATCAAGTATGCCTTTACTAGTATGTTGGCCTGTTTTAAACTTTTGTTTACTTTGTTTACCAAACAGACAATGTTTACAGAAATCCAATTTTCCAGATCTTAGATTAGGAAGTAACTTTCGGTCAGCCAAAATTTTCAATCCTCTTTCACTCATATGCCCCAATCTTTGATGCCATAAGTGAATGGAACTACCGTCATGTTCAGACACAGACACATGATCTGACCCAGTTCTACCTTCTAACTGAAATAGATTTCCTACTTTCTTAGCTTTCATCACTAGTAAGATACCTTTATAGATTTTCATAACTCCACCTTGAATTACAATTTTATATCCATTTGAATCAAGTGCTCCTAATGAAATCAATTTTTTTCTTAAATCTGGTACATGCCTCACATCAGTTAATATTTGGATCAGGTGCACAGCGCGCGCAGCAACCTCTCCTTCGTCTGGAACAGCAACCAAACCACCGGCTGCCTCCAGCATGCAATCACGTCCAAAACACAGTCAGCACCAACACTTCTCCTCTCGTTAGCGCAGCACCTTCAGCACTCCGGGACTTGATACAACACGACTTCCTCCGCTGTGCCAGACGTCCAACAGTGCTCTGATACCAATTGTTGGATCAGGTGCACAACAAACATAAATACACACAGCAATTATCAAGCACATAAACACAAGAATTAACGTGGTTCACCCAACCAATCTGCTCTACGTCCACCAAACATAGGCATCAGGAATATATTAATCAAATTAGGAGATTACATCATGAAATCCTCACACTCTCTCTTGGCAAATCATCCGAATGATTGCCTGTTATATAGCATAGACAATCTAACAGCCTCATAACTCCCTCACATCAAATATAGGAGGCATTAACTCCCTCCCAACAACCTGGAGCTAATCTAGGAACTGAATCCCTATTGTTGTCATCCTTCAAAGATTTTTGCCTATTTGACTAAAACAGAAAATCTCAACACCCAGGTGGGGAATTTTCATTTTTCTTGTATTTTTGCTCTGCCATCAAAGAATAAAAAAATGAAAGGATCCAACTTTTTCCATAAATACAACTTAGAAATTGTTTAAAATCACATCTCGAGGTCTAACATAATCACGATGAGGAGAATAGTCTCGGTAAGATGAATGGTAACATCGCAGTGAGATCTTAGAAATAATGATCGACAAACCCAATAGTCAGTTGCACAAACTACTTTTGTTAACTATCATCTAACACAACTAGTCGCTTACAATATGACAAGGAAAAGTCCCGCATAGACCTTCAATTGATTCGGTGCCTTCAATTGATTCGGTTAGAAAACATGTGCAACTACTTTTGTCAACTATCATCTAACACAACTAGTCAACTAGTCGCTTACAATATGACAAGGAAATGTCCCACATAGGCCTTCAATTGATTCGGTTAGAAAACATGTGACATATCATTGACCACTCAACCCATGTAAAAGAGAGGACTGAGAAAATCGAAGTAGAAATTCACCTCTATATCTCGGTTTAAACTATTAAAATGGGTAAAAGATATAGCTTCCATGAGCCTTCAAAAATACTATGATACGCACATATCATATTATTTTTGAATGTTCTCCCTAACAAAGTCACAACTATATTAACTCTTCCATTGTGTGTGCGCAGAATTACCAAGAGGAATAGAGTTCGAGCATGAAATAATGGTACGATTTCCATATCCTCCTCGACCGTGACCACAACCACGATTTCTTTGACATCCAAACCATGGATAGCAACATACGTCATGAACCATGAATCACCGGAACCTCCACCCCTTTTTTTTTCAGTACGGGGACCTCCACCATTTTTTTACAGTACGGGGACCTCCACCCCTTTCCATTTCATCACCTTCCATCTCGATTCTCCACCTTGATCGAACTACGTGGGTGCACGCACAAATTACTACCATTTGCAACATCGAAATTAATTACACACATTCACATTCTACAACACCCTACGACATCTTTTGAGCCGATTTAACAACTATTTTAGTCGCACTTCCTTTCATTGTGTTTTTACCTTTACCTTTAAAAACTGGACCCTTTGAGATTCAAACAACATGTTATAGTTCCTTTTTCACATTCAATCAACTCCATTTTGACACATAGAATTAAGAACAAGATTTATCTTTCTTTCTGTGAACTTTCTGTAGTCATCATTGAATCCATATGAAATATATTCACATGCAATAATATTCACAATATCATGTGCTAGACATGCTGCTCCACACTGACATGTTCTTTTTTTTCCCTTGGTCGAGTTAAATACAAAGGTTCAACATAGTTGTATAATAACTCCAAGTCTGCGTGAATCTTGGAAAGAAACATGTAGGATTAGTATTAGCTTTTTGCTCCACCAACGTTACCATAGTTGGAGCCAACCCTTTGACTATTCTTATAAGCTGGTCTCGATGGTTATTTGTACTCACACTCTCATCAGGTATATGATGGAGCAATAAATGAAAATTTACAGCCAATGCTTCCCCAGGTCGAATATCAAGCATATCAACATGAATGTCAGATACATACACAGGAAAAGCATGAAATTTGAAAGGAACCTGATAAGTTTCAACAAGCTTTGATAATATTTGGCCAAACCACCTCTAATCTTTAACCCTGATAAAACTCTGATATAGGGTCATCCACACTAATAATGCAAACATGAGGTGAGCCACCTTGTCTCACTGTAAATGCTTAATCACTCGTAACCACTAAGTACCTAGAGAAATCTAAAAATCAAATATGTGCACCCTGTCTTTGTCATTAAGATCTTATAAAATCATAACATTTGTAACCATATTCCCAAATTTGAAATAACGGAAAATTTTGTAGAAAATTTGCATGTAAGAGAGGAGTTCGGAACTGGTAGACTCCTTGCATTTTAAGGTTTTGAAATATGTCCTCCTGAAAACTACATCCTTGCTACAAGACGTCCAGAATATTTTAGATGCGAACGACTAGACTGAGTTATTGTGGGAATATGTTTAGCTTTACCAAAGATATTAATGCGCTCAATAATTAACATAACCAAATGGAGCCATTGCTGACCAGATCAATTAGAGCGTCATGCAATCAAATTAATCATAAAAATAGATCAATATAATAAGTGCTACCATATACATTTTATCTAACCATTCTTCAAACATCAATGCGCAACTACAGTCGCACTCTCATAATTCTGCATGGGAGTTACAGTCGCACTCTCATAATTCTGCATGGGAGTTACATAGGAGTGACCCAATTCATTGTGTTCCATGACTAAAAAAGCCACTTTCACATTTGAAAAACCAGATCAACGCTTATTAATTTAATACTACTAGGCACAAATGGAATATTTGGACCAAGTCGATGAGTGTTTGCATAGACCAGACCAATATTATTAATGAGATCCACTCCACTGATTAAACAATTCACTGACAATACCAAAATGGACTCGTCCTATGACCAAATTAACAAATACAATGCAATGAATACAAAGTGGATCCAATGTGCATGCTTCTATTATGTGAACTTAAGCTCTGCGATCATAAGCTAACTCCACCGCTTATCTTAGACTGGATCAACAACCATTCTCACACATCGGTCCTTTGATGTATTTTATTCGGCTTTGTCGATGGGCATACAAAAAAAATTCAGGTCCAACTTCTTTTAATGGTCATCTTTCTCGTCTCAAGGGATGGTCACAATCGCAAAGTGTAGTTTGTAACAATCATTCATTAGTAAAACAAGGACTGCAAGCAGTGGCAGTCCCTGCCGATTTTGACGGGGGAACCCAACAACGGAGAGTCCAGCAATCAACAGAGTCAAGCAACAACATTACAAGTATTCTAGAACTGTATCGCATTTTATAAATATGGTCTATTCTACAATTATATCTTGTTTTATCTATTTATATGGTTTAGTTTCAGACATTACAAGTCTGCTACAACTGTATAGCATTTTATCTATTTATATGGTCTAGTTTCAAATGTTAATGATCTGTATTATTTAAGATTGGAAAAATCAAATGTTAAGTATTATAAAGTATTAGGTAATTTGCCCATCATTTTTGCTCATTTTTTTTAGAAATTGACTCTCTGTATATTTATAATGCTGGTCGTATTTCACTGCAGCAGTTCAGTGTCCCGGTTTTGGCATTCACGTTAAAGTTTAAATACAACATTTTTCATATATTCAATTAAAAGTTTGATACATGAAAATTATATTCAAGGAAAGGCATGATTAATGACTGTCCCTAGATAGTGCAGGTTATGAGGAAAGTTGCAACCTTAGTTGTTCACTCAAAATGGGAAAGCACAAAATAAATTGAGAGGGGGTGGGAGTTTTGGTTACCTCACAGCCATCCATTTGCACTGGCAGGTTTCTATTATTATTATTGGTTCTAAAACGTAGCTGGCATTCATATTAAAATTTAAATACAACATTTTTGGTATATTCAAATAAAAGTTTGATTTTTTATTTGATTAATGGTAAGGTATGCTTGAAATTTTCATTTCAGACATGAAAATTATATTAAATAAAGTCATAATTAATGTAGTAGCAAGCATGCTTCAAATAAATTCATAATTAATGTAGTAGCAAGCATGCTTCAAATAAAGTCAAGTCATAATTAATGTAGCAAGCATGCTTCAATTTTAGTAAAGATGCATAAAAATTTGATTTCTTTCTTCTCTTTTTGAAGAAAGTTGAAAAGTCAAATACAACTGAGCTGACTGTTTCTTGTAAATTAAATTATAGTTGGACACACATTGTTATTAAAAGAAAAATCGTGGTATATTCAGATGCCCATATTCATCTTGAATTCAAGATATAATACTTGGGATATTAACCATATTTTCACACAATACTTGCATATTAACCATATTAAGCAAAATCCATTAGAATTATTGCACATCAAGTCGACTAGAGATATAACAAGGTTATAGGATGGAGATGCTTAATGCATTGGAAAAGTTGAAGTGCGCTCTAAAATAGGGGGCATGTTTATTAATTCATTCTTGCATTGCCGCCCATCAGACAATCAAGAAACATGGTTCGCATCAAACTCTACAATAATGATTAATTACACAGGATGTGGGAGAGTTTATTAATTCATTCTTGCATTGCCGCCAATCAGAGAATCCAGAAACATAGTTCGCATCAAACTCTACAATGATGATTAATTGCACAGGATGTGGGAGATCGCATCAAACTCTACCATGATGATTAATTGCACAGGATGTGGGAGATTGGTACCTTGAGAGAAGTATAGTGAAGGTACAGAATAATTATATTTTTAGAAATTTTTCTTTTGAAAAAGAAAACGTACCCTTCAGAAAGCAAATGCATATGAGGTAGTTTCAATTGTTTACGACTTAATTCCTTTGTAAAGGGACACTTTTTCGTGGGTTGGGGAGTTTCTATTGTATGTGAGAATGGGTGGATATGCTGATTATATGCGTGGTTATTCATTGTGTTGACTGAGATGCTTCCTTCGGTGTTGGTGCCGTTGATATTACTGTTGTTGTGACCTCCGCCGCTGGGTTATGAGCAGTGTAAAAAGGAACTTTTTGCAAGCGAAATGGGTTATGAACAGTGTAGAACGGAACTAAATCGCTGAATAGTTTTTTGCAAGCGAAACCGCTTTATGGAAAGCCGGGACCTTAATTGAGAAGGTGTGGGGCACCCTTGGAGTGCTCCGTTAGTTGATTGTTGTTCTCAATTAAATTACGTGAAGCCTTCTGCATCAACTCCTCCTTCATTTATAGGCAAAATAAAACCATTATATTTCTTTCAGTTGTAGGATTGTTTAGTGTGATTCTTCTAAATTTCTCAAGGAGTTCGAAGACTACTAGTAAATATTGATAAAATTATTTCTTTCAGTTGTAGGATTGTTTAGTGTGATTCTTCTAAAAAGGAGTTCGAAGACTACTCGTAAATATTGATAAAATGTGGAAAAAATGAAGAAGAATAAATGCAAGTAACAGACAGTCTAGTTAATGAATACAAAGTTTTTTTTGTCTTCAGCAAAATCAATTTTTTTTTGTTTCTCTGTGTTAAAAACAGAGTATTATTCTTTGTTCAGTGAATTTTGTTTGGAATTACCAGAAATTCCCAACATGGTATGGCTCTTTGAAAGTGTCAAAGAAGCTGAAGGAAGGATTTTTTGCTGCAGCAGCTTCTTAAGCAGAGTGAAGACTCAGTCAAGAAAGAATCCAAGATATTTCTCAAGTTAGTTTTTGTGTTACTGTTAAAGACAGTGAGTTATTTTAAAAACACAGTCAAGTATTTTGAAGCATAGTTAAGAGTGCAAGAATGGTTGGAGCCAGCACTAGCATGGGTATCTGTAATACTCAGCTCCCAAAATTTAATGGGAAAAACTATGACTATTGGGGAATAACTATGAAAGCTTTGCTTGCTTCCCAAGACTTATGGAAATTTGTTGAGGATGGTTTTGAAGAACCAGCAGATGAAAATGAATTTAATAACTTAACTCAGGCAGAGAAAGATCTGTTGAAGAGCAATAAGAAGAAGGATTCTAAAGTCCTCTACTTTTTGTATCAAGCAGTGCATGAGAGTGTGTTTCCAAGGATAGCAACAGCTAAGAGATCCAAAGAAGCATTGGAAACTCTCAAGATAGCCTATCAAGGCATGGAAAAAGTGAAGACAGCAAAACTACAGTTGCTGAGGAGAGATTTTGAGACTCTCTGCATGAAGGAGTCAGATAATATTGACTCATTCTTCACACATGTGATTGGTCTGGTCACACAGATAAGGTCTCATGGAGAGATTCTTGAAGAAAGGAGGATTGCGGAGAAATCATTGAGGATTCTACTCTCAAGGTTCAATGTGATTGTCACCACCATAGAAGAGATAAAGGATCTCACAAACTTCTCAGTTGATGAACTACATGCATCACTGATAACACATGAGCAGAGATTGAGTAGAAATGAAAACTCATCTATAGACCATGCCTTTAAGACCCAGATGTTCTTTGGAAGAGGAAGAGGTCAAGGCAGAGGAAATAAGAGAGGAAGAGGCAGAAGCTAAAACAGAGGTGGAAGAAACAGTCCAGCAAATGCTCAAGGAAGAGACAGCAATCCAAATCAGAACCAAGGCCAAGGCAACAACCAACAAAGTGGACAACATCATGCTCAAGGACAAAGGTATGATAAATCCAATGTCCAATGTCACTATTGTAAAAAATATGAGCATTATGCGAATGAATGTAGGAAGAAGCAGTATGATATGAGTAATAGAACTAGTGAAAATTTCACTAGAGAAAATATCAGCCAAAATAATTTGTTTTTAGCTTGTAATATGGCTGAAGAAAAGAGTGAAGATGTATGGTTCCTAGACTCCGGTTGCAGTAACCATATGACAGGAAACATAGCCCTGTTTTCTATGTTAGATCAGAGTGTGAAGTCACAAGTCACACTAGGGACTGATAATAAAGTTTCTGTTATGGGAAAAGGTGAAGTAAATGTTTTAATAAGGAAAGGTGAAAAGAAAACCATAGCAGATGTTTATTATGTTCCTGGAATGAAATGTAATCTCTTAAGTATTGGACAACTTATTCAAAAGGGGTACAATGTTTTCTTTGTGGATGATGTATGCACTATCATGGATAAAACACCTAACAAACAATGTATTGTTGAAGTGAAGATGACAAGGAATAGGATGTTCCCTCTCAGAATGAAAACAGATTTAAAAAATGGAGAAGAAATAGCAGCAGTGACACAAGAGGCTTTCCAAAGTGAACCAAAAGATGAAAATTAGTTGTGGCACTAGAGATTTGGACATCTCAACTTTGGAGGTCTTAACTTGTTGAGTAGAAAATGAATGGTAAGAGAATTACCATTGATAGAGAAACCAGACAGCCTTTGTGAAGGTTGTATCTTGGGGAAACAACGCAGAGAAAGTTTTCCATCTGGGAAAAGCATAAGGGAAAAAGCACCCTCAGAAATTGTGCACTCAGATTTATGTGGACCGATGCAAACTCCATCACTTGTAGGCAGCCACTATATTCTAACATTTATTGATGATTTTACTAGAAAACTTGGGTTTATTTCCTAAAGAACAAAAGTGAAGTATTTGAAAGATTTTGCAATTTGAAAGCACTTGTAGAAAACCAAAGCAGGTTGCATATCAAAGTTCTAAGAACTAATAGAGGAGGTGAGTATATCTCCAAGGAATTTCTACGTTTTTGTAGAGAAAATGGAATTCATAAGCAATTTACCACTAGGTACACTCCGCAGCAAAATGGAATTGCCGAAAGGAAGAATAGGACAATCATGGATATGGCGAGGAGTATGTTAAAGGCAAAGCATCTGCCAAATGATTATTGGGCTGAAGCTATACATTGTGCAGCGTACATTTTGAATATATGCCCTACAAAAGCAGTCATGAACAGAGTGCCGGAAGAAGCATGGAGTGGGACAAAGAAAGGAGTCGCCCACATGAAAGTTTTTGGATGTGTGGCCTATGCACACATTCCAAATCAGCTAAGGAAGAAGTTGGACAACAAAGGGGAGAAATGCATTTTCATTGGATACAGTGAGGAATCCAAAACTTACAGGTTGTATAACCCATCCACCAAGAAGCTTATTGTGAGTAAAGATGTTCAGTTCATTGAGGAGGAAGCTTGGGATGGAAGCATAGAGAAGACAATGAATGTTAAAAACTCTTTGTCACATGATGAAGATGATGAGGAGATGGCTGAAATACATCCCCAAATAGCAGCACCAACACAAAGGCAACAAAAGACACCTTTGAGGAGAAATGAAAGTGCTTCTCCAAGCACACCACAAGGAGGAAATTCAAGTGCTTTTTCAAGCACTTGTACACCAAATGAAAGGGGTAAGAAATTCAGAAATTTAAGTGACATTTATGAACAAGAGGCAACAAATGAAGGTATGAATTCTTTGTTTGCTTTATATTGTCATGTTGATGACCCTGTTCATTTCGAAGAAGCAATTAAGGATAGGAAATGGATAGAAGCTATGGATGAGGAGATCAATGCCATAGAAAGAAACACGACATGGGATTTAGTTGAACTACCAAAAGGAAAAGAAGTAATTGAAGTTAAATGGGTCTACAAGACTAAGAGTAATGTTGAAGGAAAAATAGAAAGACATAAGGCAAGACTGGTTGTCAAAAGATATAAGCAGCAGTATGGGAGAGACTATGAGGAAACTTTTGCACCGGTTGCTAGAATGGAAACCGTGAGAGCAGTGCTGTCCATAGCAGCACAAAACAAGTGAAAAGTTTACCAAATGGACGTGAAGTCAACATTCCTAAATGGAGTTTTAATGGAAGAGGTTTACATTGAACAACCTCTAGGCTATGAAAAGAAAGGCCAAGAGCACAAAGTGTGCAGATTGAAGAAATCTCTTTATGGCCTGAAGCAAGCACCAAGAGTGTGGTACAGTAGGATAGATTCCTATCTACTGGAAAATGGATTTGAAAAGTGTGAGGGAGAACTCACCCTCTACATCAAAGAAAATGATGGTAAATTACTAATTGTTGTGTTATATGTTGATGATGTTATTTTCACAGGTAATGATGATTATCTTATTGAAAATTTCAAAACAGTGATGAAAGAAAAATTTGAAATGACTGACATGGGTTTCCTGAGATACTTCTTAGGAATAGAAGTAGAACAAAATGGAAATGGGATTTTTATCTCACAGACGAAATATGTTAATGAAGTGTTGGAAAGATTTAATATGCAGGAGAGCAAAGCAGCAATCACTCCCAAAGTGATGGGATTAAAACTCAGCAAAGAGGACAACAGCAAAGATTTTGATCCTAGCTTGTACAAGAGCATAGTTGGCAGCCTCATGTATTTGACTGCAACTAGGCCGGATATAATGTATGCTGTTAGTTTAATTTCCAGATTCATGGAGAGGCCAAAAGAAGCACATTAGCAGACAACAAAAAGGATTCTAAGGTATGTTAAAGGTACTAAAAGTTTTGGCATTTTATATACTACTTCAGAATGTTTAGACTTAATTGGATACACTGATAGTGATTGGGCTGGAAGTGTAGATGATCGGAAAAGCACATTCGGTTATGTTTTTCACATTGGTTCAGGATCCATTTCATGGGCTTCTAAAAAACAACCTATTATAACGTTGTCTACAGTAGAAGCAGAATATGTGGCAGCTACAGCAGCACCATGTTAAGCAATTTGGATGAGAAAGATGCTAAGGAGCTTATGCCAAGAGCAAGCAAAAGGAATTGTGATTTTTTGTGACAATAGCTCAGCTATTGCATTGTCCAAGAATGATGCATTTCATAAGAGAATGAAACACATTGACACAAAGTTTATTACATTAGGGAATTGGTAAACAATGGAGAATTCGTTTTAAGACATTGCAGAACTCAGGAGCAGGTTGCAGACATTCTGACCAAACCATTGGGGCATAAAAGTTTTTAGTTTTTGAGAAAATGTCTGGGTATGACTGATAACCCAGCAGTTGAAATTAAAGGGGAGTGTTGAAATGTAATTCCAACTGCAGCGTATTGTTTTTTAAAACTGCCAGTTTATCCCCCGCACCGCTTTTGTTGAAAGCTGGTATTTCTTGGGGAGGCAGCGAGCATATTCAACGGAGGACACGTGTCTGGGCAGTACTTTCCAAAACCACCATTCCCCGACGCGTAAAGTTCAGCAGAAAGGTCTGTGCGGGATTGACCGTCAGCCATCCGATTATTTTGGGGCAGATCTACGGTTAATAATAAAAGAAATATATCGCCATGCTAAATTAATTAATGTGAAGTACCCTCATTCCAGAAATTAATTAATGCGAAGTAATTTCGGTCAGTAAACGTAGGTAAAAAGCTTTTAATTTTATTGTTTTTTATTTTCACGGGTGTAGTTTTGTTTTTTGTCCGTTGACTATGCTATGTAATGTTTTTTTTTTTGTTCTGGAATATGTAATGCGCAACAAGCAGCGCAAATGTAATGTTGTTCGTTGAATATGAAAGAGGGAAATACGCAGTAGCAGTGTGAATGTAAAAAAAGGGTTTTTACACACAGCAGTGTAAATTCGCAAGCAGACACAACAGTGTATTTTCAAGTTGAGACAGAGTAATTTTTTCAAGCAGAGACAGAGTAATTTCCAGGGAGACAGTGAAGTTTTTTTTAATGCCTTTGAAGCAGTTCTATTGGTGAAATCCCTCTGTGAGAGGAAGATTTTTTTTTTTGTAACAGTCAGTCTCATCAATGAATAGAAATCTTTTGTGTGTGTAAAACTCTGTGCTCTGGAAACAAATTTTTAGTTTTCTCTGTGTCAAAATAGAGCATTCTTCTCTGTTCTATTCATTTTGTTTGGAATCATCAGAAATTCCCAACAAGTAAAAATAAAAAAAATTAAATGTAAATTGGAAACTTTTAAATAGTTTGAAATAAAAAAATTTAGTGTTCTTTTATATAAAAGGAGATCTCTCTAGTGATCTTGCAGATACTTTCTTTTACAGTTCACAGCAGGGTAGCCATGCTATTAACCAAAAGGTGAAACTATGTTTTGACTGACACATGGAACTAGCTTTGACACATGGTCTTTTGTGCATCGTTCTCAGCAATCTTGAACCTTCAACAATCTGATAAAATTAATCACGTTGAACAATCTGTCTTCACATATCTGCATATTTTAGTGAAAGCTTGTTACTGCAATTCTGTGATAACTATATTACCCTGATCCCAAACTATTCTTCTTGGGATCTCAATCCAGTTGCCTGCCATCTCTGTAATCTTCGACTCTCAATCCAGCGAATTCAGGTGAGTAATCTTCGTGGCATTGGTTTCTGTTGTCAAACCCTTCCAATTTTTTTGTGCTTCAATCAAATACAAAATTGGTTGAACTTATCAATTAACCTTTCCTTGCTGTTAGTTCCAGGCGATTTTTATTTCAAAACATTACTAAAATCTAGTATCAAAATAAAAATATCATATAAAATTCAAAATCTAGATATCCTGAGCTATGTCTCACTGAACGTATGTGAGTTATGTATTTCAAAAATATGTTATAAGATAAATGTCAAGAAATAAAGGTGAACCATTAGTCTCTCCCTAACTGTAAAATTCCAAAATATTACCTGAATAAAATATTCCCCCAATATTACTGTCCTCTCCCTTAACTTGTAGGCTCCATTTTATTATGTGCCTTTTCACACTGTTGGAAATAATACTGAGAGGGGGGGCGGGGGTGAATCAGTGTTATCAAACTCTTTTCAATTTATACAAATATTTGCAGTTCTGATTAATGAAACTTGTGTATACCTTCCAGACTTATAATTTAATATATTCTTCAGATGTGGATCATTAATCTGTGTGTCAGAACCATATAACAGTAAACAGGTACCAGAGAAATAGAGCAACCAATCACACCAAAGAACACAAGATATAAGGTGGAAACCCAATGTGGGTAAAAACCACCTTCTGCAATATTTCTCTATCTTCTTTCAATTAGAAACTTCTTTTTACAATGCTTTTGTACTGGTGCAGTCTTATACCAGCACGCAGGCTTCAACCTGCAGAAGGCTACAACCTTCTCTTTTCTCTCAAGGACCACGTTTCATGAATTTTCAGACTGGATCCATGAATATCAATCAAACATCAAATAGATCTGCAATTAATCAACTTCCTTGTGCAACTACGGAATCAACAACTTCTCAGAACATAGTACCAGTAACCAGACACCAATTCAAAACCTAGAACACAGCAGTAACAGAAAGAAGCAGTTAAAACATATTTCAAGAAAAGTCTGCAACTTCACCAATAGAAACCTGTGCACATCCGCGGCTTCTCTGTGTCTAATCTGCGGGTCTCCACGCCCACACTGTGTCAGTCCTGCGAACTTCGCACCTGCGGTGTGCAAAACCTGTGAACCTCCGCACCTTTTCCTTGATAGACCTGCGGATCTCCGCACTTTCTCCTTGTCTGCCCTGCGGTTCTCCGCACCTGCACCGTGTCGCACCTGCGGTCCTGCGGGTATAGATAGTTTTTCAGACTTCAAGTATACCCTAGACTATCAGATTTACAGATCTGATCATGTGCCAAGGGGATCTCGACCCATCAGTAGATCCGCCTTATAATGCTCAGGTTTCTCCTTGATTCAGATCCAGCTATCACTCACCAACCGATCACCAGAATTTCAGATCTTGCTCTCCTTAAGATATTCAACACATAAGTGCCTAGCCAATTAATCTCCTTTCCTTTTTATAGACAAGGCCTTACTCAAACAATGGTCCAAAACCACAAAGATCCAATACTAGGGACCTAAAACCTAGGTTCAATATTTTAGATGCAATACCATGGACCAAAACCACAGGATCAAAAACGTCGGACTAAATACCATGGATCAACCATAAAATTTCCCACGTGCACGCGTTTCTTTGCATGAAAGTGTGTGAACTTGACGTCTGCACTTTTTGTTCAGAGAACCTGCGGGTATGTCTGCATCTCTTGTTCGGAGCACCTACGGGTCCGTGACTTTTGTTCGGCGCACCTGCGGGTATCTCATTTTCTATCATTTTGAGAACTTGAACTATGATTTGTCACCAGAGTGATTTTCCATCAACGACAACACCTGTGCCATAGCGCCAAATCTGAGTCATAATGCCAACAATCTCCCCCTTTGGACTTGATGGCAACCCCAAGATCCTCAAAGTCATTCTCCCCCTTTGTCATCAAGGGAAAAGGGTTATGCTCCCCCTGAGTACATGCTGAAATCTCTGCTCTGCTGTGCTATCCAAACTCCCCCTGACATATAGGCAAGATCTGCAAGAAGATATTCTGCAAAAGAAATCTGACATTATACACCATAACAGACCTTCCTATCACCAAGGACTCGTACATACAACTCCCAACCAAGTGGGAATATATCAACATTGACTCATCCACCCAACCAAGTGGGGATACATGATAAGCCCATTACATTATCCATCCCAGGCATAGTGGGGCAACCAAGATAGGCCGTTACATGACCTTGACAAAAGAAATATAAGACATAGAGACAAAACATCAACAACATAATAATGCCAACAATGCACTATTAGAAGAATATATGCTCCCCCTGAACCTGTGCCAGTTGGTCTCTGACAGATCCATAAACCAGCGAATGTACACGTATACTCCATATGAAACTCACGTACAACCAACAATTTCTGAACCAGATAAGATTCAATAGCAAGATGATGCATCAACTACCCCCAGCTTTTGTCTGAGGTATTCAAAGGTCTCCCTGGGCAGTGGTTTGGTGAGAATATCAGCAACTTGTTCCTTAGAGGGAACATACTCCAATTTTACCTTTTGTTCAAGCACTTGTTCTCGAAGAAAATGATACTTGATTGGTATGTGCTTGGTCTTTGAATGCATGACAGGATTCTTTGAAATACTGATTGCACTTGTATTATCACAGAAGATGGAGATAGGTGGAGTACAAGTCATTTTCATGTCTTGCAATGTTTGCATCATCCAAAGGAGTTGTGTGCAGCAAGATGCAACAACTACATATTCTGCTTCAGTTGTAAATAATGCAATAGAGCTTTGTTTCTTGCTGAACCAAGATACTAATCTAAGATCCATGAAGAATGCACCACCACTAGTGCTTTTCCTGTCATCCACGCTCCCTGCCCAATCCGCATCTGTGTATGCATGAAGTGTGATGTCTGTACTTGTAGGATACCATAAGCCATAGTTTTGATTTCCTTGAAGATACTTGAAGATTCTCTTAACTGCCTGAAGATGAGTTTCCTTTGGATTTGCCTGAAACCTTCCAACTATTCCCATTGCGTGCATAATGTCCAGTCGGGTACTTGTTCAATAGAGCAGACTACCAATCATGGATCTATAGGTTGGTTGATGTACTACTGCCGATTCATCATTCGCGCTGAGGCTGCATCCTGTCACCATAGGGGTACATACTGGTTCTGAATCCTCCATCCCATATTTCTTCAATATCTGCTTGAGATACTTGGTTTGTGATAGAAAAATATCGTCTTTGTTTTGTTGGACTTGCAAACCAAGGAAATATGTGAGCTCACCAAGCATGGACATTTCAAACTCCTTTTGCATCACCAAGGCAAAATTTTGACTCATGCCTTCTTCATTGCTGCCAAAGATGATATCATCAACATACACAACAAGTATTAGCAATTTCTCATTGTCAACCTTTATATATAGATTGCCATCAGTTGATCCTTTTATAAAGCCTTGTTGATGGAGGTACTTATCCAACCGATAATACCACACCCTAGGAGCCTGTTTAAGGCCATAGAGAGCCTTTTTGAGTCTGCATACAAGATTTGGATCATTTCCAAGAATGAACCCATCTGGTTGTTCAATATATACTTCTTCATCCAAGTCTCCATTCAGGAAAGCAGACTTCACATCCATTTGAAATACTTTGAACTTCTGAAAGCTAGATAGAGCAAGGAACATCCTTATAGCCTCAAGTTTGGCAACTGGTGCAAATGTTTCTTCAAAGTCTATGCCTTCTTGTTGTGCATACCCTTTACAAACCAGTCTTGCCTTGTTTCTAACCACATCCCCATTTTCATTCAGCTTATTTTTGAAAATCCATTTTGTCCCTATGACATTTTTATCTTTTGGTCTAGGAACCAACTCCCAAGTGTTAGTCCTTTCGATCTACTCAAGTTCTTCATCCATTACCTTGACCCAACATTCATCTTTGCATGCTTCTCTTACATTTTGTGGTTCAGTGGAGGAGAGTAATGCCAAATAACTTGAAGCTTCTGCAATTGTTCTTCTTGTTTGTATACCTACCTCTTTCTGCCCCAAAATTTGAGATTCTGGATGATTCTTCTGAACGTACCTGGATGGAGTTTTTTCTTCTATCCTTATCTGTTCTTCTGGTGCCTCATGGGTTTCTTCTTCATCATGAATCTAATTTGATGTTGATGGATAGTCCTCATCATCTTCGAAATCTTCAGATCTTACCTGCCTAGGAGTGTTTTCTTCATCAACCACTACATCAATACTTTCAACAATTTTTCCAAGCCTTTTATTGTAGCACTTGTAAGCTTTGTTGTGGGGAGAGTAACCAAGGAGAATGCCTTCATCTGCTCTAGGTTCAAACTTGCCAAGATTTTCATCAGTATTTTTGATATAGCATTTGCTTCCAAAATTTTTTAAATATTTTACCGTAGGAGTCTTACCATACCAGAGCTCATGAGGAGTTTGAGTGCTGTTCACCCGGACGTTTGTCTTGTTGAGAATAACAACTGCAGCAAATGCAGCTTCACCCCAGAAAGTTGTGGGAGTTCCAGATTCATCCATCATAGCACGAGCCATTTGTTGAACTTTTATGTTCATCCTTTCCACTACTCCATTTTGCTGAGGAGTCCTTGCAGTAGAGAATTCCCTTCTTATTCCATGTTCTTCACAAAAATCGAAAAATTCATTTGAGGTAAACTCCCCACCTCTATCAAACTTGAGGCATTTAATTTTGTGATCTGATTCATTTTCAACTAAGGATTTGAAAGATTTGAATTTTTCAAAGGCTTCGTCTTTGTGCTTCATAAGTCCTATCCAACACATCCTGGAAAAATCGTCAATGAATAATATAAAGTATTCTTCTCCCCGAGGTGACCTTTTCCTAGAGGGACCACATACATTAGTATGGACAAGTTCAAGATCCTTCCTTCTCAGGGAAGTTAGTTCTGGTTTGCTTACCAAATGACATGATTTGCATATTGTATTGTCTGGTATTCTGATGTCTGGAAGACCACGAACTGCCTGGTATTTGCATGCTTTCCTTATTTGTGAGAAGCTTAGATGCCCCAATCTCCAGTGCCATAGCCAATGTTCATCATTCCTGCTTAGATAGCATTGATGTTGCCCTTCTTTGAATATGTATAAATTATTTGGAGTTCTTATGCCTTTGATCACTGTTTTTCCTGTATCAAGATCACGAACACTACATCCATTTGATCAAAATATTACCTCAGTTCCTTGATCGCACATCTGACGAACACTCAATAGGTTATGCTTTAAGCCATCAACATACATAACATTTCTAGCTTTGACCTTTTCTTTCAACTGAACAGAACCTTTACCTTTTATGAGCGCAGGGGTGTCATTTCCAAATGAGACCTTCTTCTCCTTCTCTAAGGCACTATATGACTGAAGTTTTTCCTTATCACCCATCATATGTTTCGAACATCCACTGTCAATGTACCATTGATTTTCCTGCCCTTCCACACATAAGGCTATACCGCATCTTTCTGGTTGTGGTTCTTTCATTCTCCATGTTTTGGCACTTGAGGCTTGTTCCTTCTGAGTTGGTTGCCAAAACCTGCTCCTGCATTCAGAATCTTCATGACTGAAGTTGTTACAAATAGAACATTCAATTTCATTTTCAAGGGCAGAAAAGTTATTGTAGGTCCTTTTCGTGATCCCAGTCATACTTCTTTGTTTTTGAGCTTCTCTAGTCATGATTGTCTTATAGGCAACACATTGAGCTTCTTTGCGACCAAAGTTATGACAAGAGAAACATTGGCCATTGAAGAAACTCCTGTGATTATCAAATCTACCAGCCAAATGATTGTAGTTTCTATTGACATCCATTCTTGAGGAAAATTGAGAAGATTTTACCTGTGGCTGGTTGTAGCTTCTGTTCATCTTTAAAGTAGATTTCCCCCAATTTACCTGGTAGTCTTTGTTCATTCTTGAGGTAAATTGTCCCTAAGTTTCCTGGTGAGCAGCATTGTGCCTTTGCTGTTGATTGTCAATTTTTTCACTTCTCCTTGCTGCATCAAGATAACTTTTGGAGGTGGATGGCTTCTGCGCTTGAGATGATTCTTCATTATATCCCAGACTTGTCTTGATTAGTGGAGAATGCTGCACTTTGATAATCTCATCTAAAGTTTTAGATCCTTTAGTAAATCTAAGGTTAAGAGCTTTTGTTTTCTCAATATCTTTTCTGAGTCCCACAATTTCACATTCTAACTTTTCATGATGTTTTTCCTTTTCAGCAAGTTGGAATTGCAGAGTATCTATGATCATATTCTTTTCTTCTAAGAAAATTTTGAGTTTAGAAATCTCTTCATAAAGACCTTCTTCATCTATAGCATCCAAGAAATCATCATCTTCAAAAACCATTAAAAGTCTATAATTATTACCTTGTTCATCTTCATCACTATTTGAAAGTCCATCACTGTCTTCATGAGTGTAATAGCTTTTCTTATTTACATTCTGTTTCTTGTTCCATCTAATAGGTTCCTTACCTTTGTCAAGCTTATCTTTATGAGGACACTTGGTAGCATAGTGACCAACTCTTCCACAAGCAAAGAATTTGAAAGGTAACTTACCTCTGAATCTTCCAGCACCCCGTTGAAAGTTCTTGACAAAATTTGATTCTTCCTCTTCTTCTGACATATGTCCTGACTCATAGTAATCTCCTTTGCTTGAAGCCTTGAATGCAACTTCTCTCATGTTTGATGGTCCTCCTTTCTTCATTTCGTAAGCAGTTAGAATTATGTGTAGCTGTGACATGGTAAGGTTCTGTAGATTTTGTTTTTCTTCTATTGCAGAAAATTTTGATTCAAACTTAGAGGACAAAGATCTTAGAACCTTTTCAACCACAACAACATCTTTTATTTCTTCACCCAAGTTTTTCATACAATTAACAATCTCATCTATACGTAAGAAATAGTTAGCCACACTTTCATCATTGTGCATTCTGAGATTTTCATACTGAATTCTGAGGGTTTGAAATTTTGCTCGTTTTACCTGTTCATCTCCTTCATAGCTCAGAACAATCTTGTCCCATATTTCTTTTGCGGTTTTATACTGCATAACCTTGATGAATTCTGATTGAGATAGACATCTTAATAGAGTGTTGACAACCTTTGCATTTGTTTCATACTGCTTCTTACCAGTCGGATCTGTAGGAGTTGCTGATGGAAAAGTGTACCCTGTATCTATGATATCCCAAACTTCTGTACCAAGAGATTGAAGATAGGTTGTGACTCTTACCTTCCAATAGACGAAGTTGGTCCCATCAAAAATTGGTGGCCTGATTGATGATTCTCTCTCGTAGTTGCTCATGATGATAGATCTTCCTTCAAGCGATTAAGCTTCTTCTGAAGGACCTGCTCTGATACCAATTGTTGGAAATAATATTGAGGGGGGGGTGAATCAGTATTATCAAACTCTTTTCAATTTATACAAATATTTTCAGTTCTGATTAATGAAACTTGTGTATACCTTCCAGACTTATAATTTAATATATTCTTCAGAAGTGGATCATTAATCTGTGTGTCAGAACCTTATAGCAGTAAACAGGAACCAGAAAAATAGAGCGACCAATCACACCAAAGAACACAAGATATAAGGTGGAAACCCAATGTGGGTGAAAACCACCTGCTGCAATATGTCTCTATCTTCTTTCAATTAGAAACTTCTTTTTACAATGCTTCTGTACTGATGCAGTCTTATACCAGCACGCACGCTTCAACCTGCAAAAGGCTATAACCTTCTCTTTTCTCTCAAGGACCACGTTTCATGAATTTTCAGACTGGATCCATGAATATCAATCGAACATCAAATAGATCTGCAATTAATCAACTTCCTTGTGCAGCTACAGAATGAAGCAACTTCACAGAACACTGTACCAGTAACCAGACACCAATTCAAAACCCAGAACACAGTAGTAACAGAAAGAAGTAGTTAAAACAGATTTCAAGAAAAGTTTGCAACTTCACCAATAGAAACCTATGCACATCCGCGGCTTCTCTGTGTCTAATCTGCGGGTCTCCGCGTCCACACTGTGTCAGTCCTGTGAACTTCGCACCTGCGGTGTGCAAAACCTGCGAACCTCCTCACCTTTTCCTTGATAGACCTGCGGATCTCCGCACTTTCTCCTTGTCTGCCCTGTGGTTCTCCGCACCTGCACCGTGTCGCACTTGCGGTCCTGCGGGTATAGATAGTTTTTCAGACTTCAAGTATACCCCAGACTATCAGATTTACAGATCTGATCATGCAACAAGGGGATCTCGACCCATTAGTAGATCCGCCTTATAATGCTCAAGTTTCTCCTTGATTCAGATCCAGCTATCACTCACCAATTGATCACCAGAATTTTAGATCTTTCTCTCCTTATGATATTCAACACATAAGTGCCTAGCCAATTGATCTCTTTTCCTTTTTATAGACAAGGCCTTACTCAAACCATGGTCCAAAACCATAGAGATCCAATAGTAGGGACCCAAAACCTGGGTTCAATATTTTATATGCAATACCATGGACCAAAACCATAGGATCAAAAACGTCGGACTAAATACCATGGATCAACCATAAAATTTCCCACGTGCGGGTGTTTCTCTGCATGAAAGTGTGTGAACTTGATGTCCGCACTTTTTGTTTAGAGAACCTGTGGGTATGTCTGCACCTCTTGTTCGGAGCACCTACGGGTCCGCGACTTTTTTTCGGTGCACTTGTGGGTATCTCATTTTCTATCATTTTGAGAGCCTGAACTGTGATTTGTCACCAGAGTGAGTTGCCATCAAGGACAACACTTGTGCCATAGCACCAAACTTGAGTCATAATGCCAAAATTTTATAATAATCCCAAATAATCCCAACATTTTATAATATGTCCAGCAGTCAAAAATGACTTCAAAACAACTTTGAAATAAAAACGACTTCAAAGCCCTCACCAAAAACAGTAAATAATGTGCTCATAACATATATGTGGCTACCCTGTCTTCCAAAACAAAATAGAGTAGATTCATAACATATAACATAAAATAGAGAGATTCATAAAATAGATTCTCCGTTATCTCCGTTCTTTTCTGAAGATCTGGATTCGGGCTCCCCTCTCCCTCATAAAGAAATATAGGAGACACTCGCACCTGTGCACACTTGTTTAACTCAATGATAGACATAAGGAACAACTTCTTTTCATGGGGCTGGTTATCACTTGTTCATGCAGAATAGGGAATTTTATTTCCCCACCCTTGATACCGATATGATTGCTTCTGAACTACACCAATTAAATGGCATAAATTCAGGTTCTTTTCCCGCCTATGTCCCTCCAATAACTGCTCCAAGTCAGTGCAAAAGCTGGCCAAAACAAAAGGGAAAGTTTCAAAAAAATTTGAGGGTTAATCCCATATCTAGTAGCAACTGCCGTGAATTTCTCAAAAGTCCCTTTTTCCAATTTCTTGTTCCTCGACAACAAGAACATATCTTCATCAATGTCGTTGTAAAGATCCTCATACACTAGCGCCGCCTCGTAGTTGTCGTAAATATCCTTGTACACTAGCGCTACCTCGTAGCTTTCGATGACAGAGCTCTCCAAGCCAATGATCCAATAAGTAACTAGTGGAGGTCGGCCCCAACTCGAACACGGTTATCCAGCTTCCACAAACTATCCAACTCGGCCACGATTAACTTCCATGATGTACATGGTTATCTCGCTTCCAACTTGCAGAATGCAGCCCAATTCAACTAACAAGGTAAGCCTGGATAAGCCTCTGCAATTTCCCTCATCTTCATCAACACCATTTCATCATCTTCATCAACACCATTGATGAGATCTCTTCTGCAGGAAGGTACTTCTCGAACAAGAAACTACTCTTAGCTTTAGTAATTAACAATTATAGTTACCTTGTCACCAACTAACTGGCCACCATGCAAACAGCCACATGCCACCAACATGCAAATCATCACAGACAGATGTCTGACACAGGGGACAGATGGCTCCAATAAGCCATAGGTATAGCGTTGAAACTTTAATGCATTTTTGAAATTTCAAAGTGATTATCCTAAGTTTCATCAAAATCTTGTAGTCACCTCGGTAATAATATAACGTCGAAACTTTAATGCATTTTTTAAATTTCAAACCGATTATCCTAAGTTTCATCAAAATCATGCAGTCTCCCTTGGTAATAATATAGCATCGAAACTTTAATGCATTTTTTAAATTTCAAACCGATTATCCTAAGTTTCATCAAAATCATGCAGTCTCCCTGGCAATAAGAGGTGCAAGATGAAAGTTTGGGTAAAAGTTTGTTTGCAAGCGTATTTCTTTTTAAACATTAATCAAAACATAAAATGTATTAGTTGGTCGAGGCCATTTAATATTACATCAGCGTGTATCGATCGCAATTAAACTTCAAACCGATTATCCTAATTTTCATCAAAATCATGCAGTGTCCCCGATAATAAGAGGTGCAAGCTGAAAGTTTGGGTAAAAGTTTGTTTGCAAGCGCATTTTTTTAAACATTGGTTAAAACATAAAATGTATTAATTGGTCAAGGCCATTTAATATTACATTAGTGTCTATCGATCACAATAGTCCCTGCTATGCCAACGGCGGGGACTAATAAAGATCATTCAAAAAAGGAAATCAACAAATATTTCTCTCTCTTGCCAAACCTTCAACAATTAAAAACAAATTTTTAAGATGTGTATTGTGAAAAAAGCATTCAAAGTGGCCAATATAATCTCAAAAATAATTTCCAAATGAAGAAGTAAAGGAACCACCCCTTTTTGTGTTGCAATTTTTGATCCCACTAATTCTATATCACTTTATTTTTATTTAGTGCACCTTTTCTCCATTTTTTTTTAATTTAAATTCATTTGAGAGTTGCATACTGATTTATTCTTCTATCTTAAACATTTTCTTCATTTTTTTTTCTCTTGGAGGAGCACCACCCGAAATAATGTGCCTTTTTTTCTACATGCTCTCCCTAGGGCCATGTTGGCCTCTGTTATTATTTGATTCCACTCGTTTCTCCATCTCATTTAAATATTTAGTTGTCTCAACTATTCCTTCTAGCTAGTCTTTTTTTTTTCTTTTTTTTTAATTTCACTAGCAGGTTGCTTTGAAGCATGGTGGAAGCATTTGTACCAAAATTCCTTTTCCTCCAATGAGATTCCCTGATAGACATGGGAAACATGCAACCTTTGGCCATATGACCAATATTATTGTAGATGAAACATGTAATGTGCCCAAGAAAAGGCGAAATGGTTTTTTTTTGACAATGAACACCTTTATGCCCAAAATCATTACACAAATAATAATACCCATGAAAGAAATTTTTGTACTTGGATACTGATGGGGTTGCTTTTCCTTCACTAATTACTTGAGAATTCTCCTCATTCAATTGCTTCTTTTGTTGGGAATATCTTATCAATTTTCTTCTACAAATAGCAGAAATGTGTCCAAATTTTTGGAAGTTAAAATACTTAACATTTTTCATAACTTTCTTTGGCACATTCTTCAGCTCATGGTTTTGATGTTGGTCTCCTTCATTTCTACTGGAAGTTTTTGCTTTGGGCTCTCCAACTGTCGCCTTATTTTTTCCTTTTTAATTCAAACTTCTCTCTTCTAATTCTGCTTCAAGTTTCTTGCAATGATCGATCTAATCCTTAAGTTAATTTCCAATCTCTTCTTTAGACTTTCTTTCCTTCTCAAACTAACTTTTCAAATATAAAATTTCATTCTTGGAAACATATTTTTTCTACTCAAGAATTTGCAACAATTTCTTTAGATCTCTATTCTCTAAAGTCAGCTTCTCAATTAGCCATGCTTGAGTTTTGTTTCAACGTCGAGGGTTACTAATATTTTAAATTCATCAATATCCTCAGGTTCCTGCATTAGAAACACAGATTCCTCACATCTTAAGGAATCAACTTCAAAACAATGACCATTGATGTCTTCAATAAACCCAAAATCATCAACATTATATTGGCAAGGAAAAAGTCCATGACTGAAAATACCATTTGCCATACCTTTTACAAACAAAACAGGTTATCCAGGTTTGAAACACTCCTAACATGTTTGCAACTCTTCTTCTTCAAAGATTGTTTCGTCTTGTTTTCGCCATGGTCCTATTATCTACCTTCAAGCGATCAATATTCACCTAGAGAACCCTACTCTGATAGTAATTGTTGGAAATGACCTCACTATTATGGTGGGGGGGGAGTGAATCAGTAGTGACTGTAATTATATATTTTTTATCTCTTTTTACCAAAACAATAACCCATCAACAAAACTTATGAAACCAACAAAATATCAATAGATAAGAGCATGTAAAATCAACATAAAACACCATAAACAATATCAATGCATGCACATAAGAGAACACAATTGTTTTTGTTAGAAAACCCTATCTAGGGAAAAAAAACCACTCTCTTCTACTACTACTCAAATCTTCTATTAAGTGATAAACAAATTTTACATGGAGTTGCTAGCACCCACTAGCCTGAAGACTCGAATCCTACAACAATGTGTTGACATTGATCAACTGAGAAGTACCTACTCACACGACTCTACCGATAAACATCTACTAGAAACCTCCATGACCAACAAGCCTCCCTCAACAACCATTGGACTATGCAACCACCAGTGGATTGATATTATTCTCCTCTATTCATTGTCCGCTAGTCTCCACAAGCATGAATTCTCTATGCCTCCAACTCCTCCATGCAAACCACGTTTCAAAATGTTTCAAATTGGGCTCACAAACTTTCTCAACATTAGCAACCCAACAACCTATCTCTGATCTGATTTTAAAATAAAATATGATAATCACTCCACCCAACACAATGATGTGTAAGAAATATGCAAGATAAAATATTATAGCACACACTCACTCTTACACCAACAAGCCTGTCACACCACCAAATCCATAATCCAAATTCTCAAAAACTTTTATTTCAAATTATCCTCAATAATATCTAAAAGTGAAAACCATAGGTAAATACCATGGTTATCCCAATACCACTGACACCTGTAACATGGTAATCTCCAAGTCAATAACACGTGTAAATACCATGGTTATGCTAATACCACGGACCCTTGTGCCATGGTAATCTACAAGCCAATACCATAGGCAGATACCATGGTAATACCAATAGTTGGAATGCCAATACCAAGTGCTGACCTGGACCACACACAAACCAATACCAAGG
This sequence comes from Pinus tabuliformis, assembly GCA_031772625.1. NCBI lineage: Eukaryota > Viridiplantae > Streptophyta > Pinopsida > Pinales > Pinaceae > Pinus > Pinus tabuliformis. The sequence goes on along the minus strand of CM062819.1, from coordinate 991,230,991 downwards.
TAATGCTAATGCCAACAATACTTGCACCATGGTAATGCTTACTTCCACCACCTGCAAAATTGTCATTGACTATATGCATAAACTCATCAACCATACATAACATCTACAATAGAAAGAAAGAAAACATAAGCCAAAACAGACCATTTGCAACTAGTAGCATCCATCTGTAACAAGCCAACAATATCACAATCATATGAAAACACATGCCCAAGTTTACATCAATGGCAACAATAAAAAATTGCAACCAGCAACTGCGCCAACAACTCCATCATCAATACCAACAATTTTTGAATGGCTGGTCATGCCTTTTGGTTTGAAAAAATCCCTAGAAACTTTATTGAGTATGGTGGATGATATATTGCATCCTTTCACCAACTCATTTATGGTTGTATATATGGATGATATCCTTATCTTTAGTAAGATTTGGGAAGAAAACTTGTAGCATATTTAACAGGCCCTCCACACTATGCAACAATACAATCTATGTGCTAACTTGGAAAAATGTTATTTTAGCATGGACAAGGTCCAATACCTGGGATATGTTATTGATGAATACAATGTGCATGTGGATCCAGTTGTATCGAGTTGTCAAAGTAGGCTAACTTTTGCACCAAGGCAAGTGGCTCACCAACAACCAATTTCAACACAAGTTTCCTTATCCGATGGAGGCACTCAATCTAATGGAAACAATTTCTTCCTATGGGGGAAGGATTGACCTATGTGGATATTGGTGGACACACACTTATTCCACCTGAATCATAGAATAGTTTCCTATTTTTCAACACAGTTCCCTATTTTGATAGTTTTTTTTTTTTTTGACAGTTTTCACGTCTTGAACTTCTGGAGCTGTTTTGAGGCCCTAAATGATGTTTTTTGGGGAAATAGGTTGAAAATTTCATTATACCCATCGATAGGTAAAAATAGTACTCCTAAGATAGACCTTTCCAATGAGCTATCATGTGCACCAAATGGAGATCATATGCCAAAGTTACAACCCTGGGAAGTTGACGTGCCAACTCACCACATCAGGGCCCATAAGCCTTTGATACTTCATCTCCTAGGGTTAGGTTTTTGGATGTTTATGCTTTTACTATTGATTCTTCATGATAAAAATGCCTCAGAACCTCATTGTAATATGGTCCAGGAAGGAACGTATTCGTCACATCTCTTCTCATAGAAATATGTTGTCAAAATTGAACAGAATGAGGCTTTAGATATGTGAACCCTTCACAACAGATCAGGGCAAGGGCATCCCCAAACCACAAAAAAAGGACAAATATAGGCTAGACCACTCTAAGATAACCCATCAAAGTCACAAACAAATAATGGTACTAGGAAGACGAAGAAATACATGGGAAAGCGGTGCGAGTTCTACAAGAGCCCCACTCATAACACTGATGAATGTAATATAAAGAAATCACTGGTGGCTAAGTTAAAAACTTCATAATCAGATGCAAGTTTTGAATCTAAAATAGACCTAGAAAAAGGAAAACATATCATTAATGAAAAACCTAATGTTATTGTTTCCACTTTCAAGGTCCAACAAAGCGAGACTTAAGATACAGAGGAAGGTGAACACCTCTTCCAATCACAAATGTGGGTGAAGGGTGCTCCACTATGTTTTATTGTCGATAGTGGGATTCAAAAGAAACTCATCTCAGCAGAGATCATTACACTACGAGAAAAAATGTCATTGGTGAGGTTCATGCTTGTGACGGACCTTTAAGGTCCATCACCAATGTCACATATGGTGACGGTATTTAAAAAAGCGTTGTTGTAAGTGTATATAGTGATGGTTTTCTAAGGTTTGTCACCAAAGCCATTTTCAATGACACTTTTGGTGAGGGTCCTTAAAGGCCTGTCACTAATTCTCTTTGGTGAGACTTTTGGTGAGGTTCATTAAAGGCCCATCACTAATTCTCTCCTTGGTGACACTTCTAGTTATGATCTTTTATTGATCGTCACCAATGATATTTTTGGTTACTTTTGGTGACGGTCTATAAATGTTCGTCATCATTGATCATTCTAATGATTTTTTGATGATGCTTCATGCCTGTGATGGACCTTTAAGGTCCGTTACCAATGTCGCATATGGTGACGGTCTTTAAAAAATCATTGTTGTAAGTGTATATAGTGATGGTCCTTTAAATTTTGTCACCAAATCCATTTTCAATGACACTTTTGGTGAGGGTCATGTTGTACTACGAAATAACCCCCCCATTTATAAAGTACGATGGATAAAGTTAGAGTTATAAATGGGGACCCTTTTAAATTTTTAGGCTTAGGATAATAATACATAACTCTAAGAAAATACCTAGCAAAACCTTGAAAAATGAACTAAGCATGAAATCGACTTTGAAAATCACAAATCACACTTTTTTATATGACTATCTTAAAACACCTTTAAAAAGTCGCGATCTGCGATTAGGTCTCCTGCTACGATAACCCGATAACAGAACCTTGTCATTTCGAAATCGCATTTTGTACTTCGCAGAGTTCGTAAGAAACTTAACCATGCCATTAGAATGTCTGTCAGCGATTTGCGAAATGCGATATTACAATGTCCACAATCTCATTTCGCTTGATGCATCTAGTAGCAATATACTGTATCCTTTTAAATATTGTGATGCACGAGTAAGAGCGGTAAAACCTGTGAAATAATTATGTTTTAAATACCAAAACAAACGAGTTGAAAGGTTAATAAATATTTACGGCCCGAGGAAGGATAATCATTTTCTAGGTTATGGGTAGTTACAATAAGGTATCTCACTAAACCTTTCTCACAATCCAAACTCATTACAGAGAATCTTTCAGTCTTAATTATCTAACATCATCTGCGCTGATATATCTTGTATATTTCAAGCAAACTACAAAAGACATGTCATTAAGAAAGGTGATGCAGAAAGAGAGAAAATAGACCATTGTTGAATCTGAGTTTATATAGATGGCTCCTATCTCCGTTGATACAATTTGTGATGTTGCCAGAGGCACAAAAACTTGGGAAGTAATTTACAATAGGCTGGAGGACGAGCATCCTAAAATCATTGTTATGAGAGAAACAACTGACTCAACAAGGCCTTCAGGACTTCAATGCAGAGATTCTACATGTTCTTTTCTTCATGGGATAGGAGTGTTTGGTCAATTTAGAGTGTTCTAAATTGCTATATTAATTGTCAATCCGGGAGTCGTAAACTGTTGAAGTGTGGCGCACTATATGTGCAAGATAACCTATTTCTTACTTTTTTTTGTCTTTTTTGGTTTTTATTTCGTTTTGGGTTTATCTCTGTTGATTTCCTAATGCGAGATGGAAATTCTAAAAGACAAGTATGGATATAAATGTTCAAGACTATGATGTCCTTTAAAATAATTTCCAAAACTTCAAACTTTTCAAAAAGGTTTTAAAACATGCAAAGATGAAATTAATTCCTAAAAGAGAATGAAAATGTGCCACTATTCTAATTAAACAAACAGTGAACTATTGATCATGAAACCATTATGCTTGCTGCTTTCTAAATACAAAAGAAACTGTACTCAAAGAAATCCAAAAATTGCAAGCAAATTAAAGCTAAAATCAAATTACATCAACTCATATTCTGACCCCTCACCATTAGTCTTGCTATGGATTTTGGAGGTAATCATAAACAACTTGAGCAATCTGATATCTAATTTGCAGAAAAATAAACTAATATCAAATTACACACTCATACTTCAATCCCTCACCATTAGTCTCGCTATGGCTTTCGGAGGTAACTGATAATGACATGAACAATTTAATATCTAACTTGCAGAAAAATGAACTAATATCCAACTATACACCCATACTTCAATCCCTCACCATTAGTCTCGCTATGGCTTTCGGAGGTAATTGATAATGGCATGAGCAATTTAATATCTAACTTGCAGAAACATAAGCTAATATCAAATTACACACTCATACTTCAATCCTTCACCATTAGTCTTGCTATGGCTTTCGAAGGTAACTGATAATGATATGAGTAATTTAATATCTAATCTAACTAATAAAGCCAATGAACAAAACTAAAATAAAAAAAACAATGCTGGAATTAAAAACTAAGAAAAATAAATCAGTAGAAAGACAAGATTGATTCCATGTCATTAGTCATTGTGAAACTATGTGCAAATGCCCGGGTTGCCTACTGTAATCTGGAACAGACACACTAATCAATTAACAACAATATAAAGCATGTAAAATTATGGACAGAAATAACATGTTAATACCATAAGAAATGAAATATATACAAGTGAATAATTATGGCATAATGAACGTAAAGAAACACAGCGTGAAAATGTACAACAGTATGAAGCAAAACCTTGGTGTGTACAGGGGCCCTCTGCACAACTTCGGGCAACAGCTATCAACCACGAATTATGCTCAGAAACAGAGTCTTCTCATGTATTCAAAATGCAGTCATAACAAAGAAATAATGTCACAACACAGTGGGCTTTCTTAATAGCAAAATTACATTACCAAGACTCACTATTATGCATATGGAAACACATTATTTATAGCAAATGTTTACATAACTGATTTCCTAAGAACTGCGCTGACAGAGGACACGTGAACAATGACGTCCAAGGATCTAGCATCATGGCTGTCGTGGTGATTAAATCTATTGAGGATGGCTATTGGATTCAGCTTATGGAGCAGTCCACAGGTGTTGATATGTCCCCAAAGATCTAGGAACGGCCACGCAATTCTTCACATGGTGAAAAACGGAGTTCTGTCACCGTAGGACTCTTCTGTTGACCACCGCTTGACCACCATTGACTATGGCCTCCTCTGATGAATTCGACTGAGCCAATAGGACTCGGTCCATGTCCACATCATTTCCAACTTGCCCATGTGGCTCGATTTGCCTGAAGACACCTGCAATATAGACTTTAAAAAAAAGGCTGCGGAAAGTTGAACTGGCTGCGGAAAGTGACAAGATTCCACAGCTTATGAGTAAAAATCTAATTCAAACAGCAGACACAAGACATAGTTAGAAAACCACTTTATGTGCTCTTTGAAACTCAATATGCAATGATGTTGACAACTTAGGAGGTCTAGGTAAATGGAAAAAGGCGAGAAAGGTGTACAGGAAAGATGCAAGTTTGGGGCTCAACATACCCCCACTGTGAAGGTGTTGCATGTCCCCATGCAACCGAAATTTTGATCATCCTCCCTTTAGTCCATGTGCTCTGAAGCTTCTGCCAGTACATCCAACCCTCTTCTCCTCTTCCTTGGTACTACTACCATCCTAGGCTTCCTCATCAAGCATCTAAATTTTAAGTTGACAAGTGCTGTATTCAACCTCTTGCATTTCTTCTTCAATTTCCTGTTCTTTTTCTGCCACAGTCCCAGATGTAACATAGTGTTGTCATGAATGATCTTGTCCAATCTGCTTTGCTCCTTTAATGCTTCATTTTCATTTTTAATATGTCTATTTAAAACCTCCAATTCAAAGACTTCTTGTTTCAACGATTGGACTAGAGCTTCTTATGCTATGTGAGGCTGAGTGGATGACATGCTTGGACCTGTAGCTGTCTTCTCTAAGGATTATATATAATCATACATCTCCTGTTGATTTGGGTCCACCTCGGGTGTAGCCTTCCTTGGGCTAACCCCAAAATCCTGTTGAGAGGGACTGATTTCAAACTCTGGCCGAGAAGGACTCATGTCAACATCTGGCTGTGAAATGGAAGTATGGTGTGGGCTACAGTCAGGAGAGGTTGCTGGAGGCTTTTCTGGGGTTTCCTCCCCCAAATCAATAAAGTGGGGCCCTTTGGTTTTTACTGTCTTTAATTTTCCTTTAAGCCTAGAGCTTCTTCTTACATGCTGTGGACTAGTATCTTCCTCCTTACTCTATTTTTCCTTTCGTTTCTTCTTGGCTGCAGTCGCTTGTTCTCGAAGATAAACTAATCTTTCGGACAGTGTTTGGTGGTCTTCTTTTTGAGAAGGCTCTGAAGTTTTATAAACAGCTTCTATGTTTCGTTTCCCTTTTGATTTTCTTTGGTTTCTATCCTTGGTTCTTTCCAGCCTCTCTTCTTAATCAACTTCTTTGGTTTTGCTAATAGGAGGGTCTTGAATTCTTGCACTTGTCTCCTTCCTCCTACTCCTTGCTTTACTACTCTCAGGTACCTCGGGTGGCTCTTGAAAGTAGGTTCTCACTAAAAACCGTTCCTAGGTGTCCCTATTTTTCTTCAATTGGTCTTCAATTAAAATTTTCACAAGCCCATGATGATACAAATGGGGCTCTATGTCTTATATATTCTTTTGGACTATTGTGCACATATTTTTCAAGCTCAACAATAAAAAGTAGGGCAGATTGAGGGTTTGGTCTTCTAAAAAGTTCATCAATAACCGGGTATGATACATATACATTGCCCCAAAACGGCCTTCACAAGTAATGAACTTTTGAATAATTAACAATAAGCTGGCCCACTCCTCTTTTAAAGCATGGACAAGAATTCCTCGTTTGAATATAGTTACGTCCATACCTGGGTTGCGTAGTATGACTCTCCAAGCCTGCTCATCAAAGCTCTTGTTCTTGAACCAGCGTTCACCTTCCTGGGGAAGTTTTGTAGCAGCTGCTATGGATGCCTCGGTGACTGTAAACTTGAGGTCCCCAATCTGCACCTCCTGGCCATTAAAAGACCTCGCAAAGGCCTTTGTAATCTCCTTATTGTGGCCCTTAAATTTTTGAATGAAACGTAGCCATCTTTCCTTCTTCGGTAATTCTTTCACTTGCGGGTATCCTTCCAAAAACTTAGGCCCTTCCGGTTCTGCCCTCAACAACAGACCCATCCCTCCTTCTGTTCTTAAAATTTGTCTACGTGAGGAGGGCTTAGCGGAAGTGAGACGACTGGTTTATAGCAGTAAACGGAGTTGGAGTTTATGGAGAAAACCATTGATTGTGAGCGGAAAACAGAGGACAGTAGTGGAAGTGAATTAGTGAAATGGGGTGAAGGCTTATGTGAGCAATGTGGAAATGCAGCCGTGATGTTAATAGAACAGTAGGGAGAGTACAGTGCATCCGATGGAATTTTAAATTGAGTGGCTGCGGAGTAGATGCAAACATGTTTATGAAACGACTACAGATTTTGTGCGGTTGAGAAGAGCCGTAGTCAAATCGACTATGTCTTCATGATTATAGGTGGAGTGTTAAAATGTAGCCAACACAAATTAAATCCGAAGGCTAATCATAAGACGTTTGGAAAATAAATGCATGGTTCGTGGAGGAATGTCGTAGAATGGTTATGGAGGCTAGCATGGCAATCATTGCATATAGTGGAGCTCATGGTTTAATAACTGTGAAAAAATGTGCTTTGATTGCTATTTGAAAGAAATTTTTACTCATACCTTGGAAATTTTTCCATTTGTCGTCCATTAACCCTTGATCAACTGCTTCTTATTGATGCCTTTAGGTGCTCCATGTCTTCATAATATGTTGTCGGTCATACCTGCATTTGCTTTCATGATTATTGAACTAACATCTTGACTGTCAATTTGAAAAATAGAGTGGTGGCTGCAGAAACTGCTTCTGGCTGCGGAAACTGGTTTCAGCTGCGGAAATTGATACATCAACCACTTGACTGAATGGAGATGGAGAGATGATAACTGACTGAGTGAAAATGGTCATGAAAGAAACTTTTATTGGTGAAATAAAATGAAATGGATGAAATAGAGTGGAATGAGATGAAGTGGAGTGGAATGAAAATGAAATGGAGTGAAATGAAAATGAGGTGAAGTGGAATGAAAAATGGGAAAGAAAGAGAGATTTTTTTTTTTTGGAAAATATAGTGTGTCAGGTGTTCCTGATTTTTGCTCTATATTTTCTGTATAAGACTGCCAATCAGTGATTGGTTTTCAGGCTTATACAAATTTTATTTATTTATTTATTTTTATTTATTTATTTTTTAAACAGAAAGGAACAAAGGATAGGCTGGTGGAGAAGAAGGATTCTTCTTCACCAGCCTTATTGCAGAACTATCTTGAAACATTTTGATAAATTCTTCTTTTGAGAGTGGCTTATGATAGACCTTTAATCTGTGGCCATTCACAATAAGAGGAGTTTGAAATTCATCAATGGTTTTGATTCTTACCGCTCCATTGCTGAAGACTTTGTCAATATCATATGGCCCAAGCCAATGAGTCTGAAATTTACCCTTGAAGTCTTTAAACTTGGAATCAAATAGCAATGCCCAGTCTCCTTCTTGAAACTTTTTCTCTTTGATGTATTTGTCATGCCACTTAGCTCTTTGATACTGAACTAGATCAGTTCTTAGGATTGCTTCTTTTCTGATCTCATCTAGCTCATACAGCTGCTCCATTCTATGTTTTTGGGCTTCTGATAGATCCATCCCCAACTGAACTTTCATCTTGAAAGTTTTGACTTGGAACTCAATGGGGAGCAGGACTTCTTTCCCATAAAAAAGTTCATAGGGAGAATGTCCTATTGTATTCCTCCATGGAGTTCTATAGGCCCATAAGGCTTCAGGAAGCCCTTCTGCCCAATCTATTTTGTGTAGATGAACAATTTTGGTGATGATGCCTTCAATAACTTTGTTTGTAGACTCCACTTGGCCATTTGCTTGTGGATGGTAAGGAGTAGATTTTCTGTCCTTGATTTTGTATTCTTCCATCAGCTTCTCCACCATGTTGGATGTGAATTGACTTCCCTGATCTGTCATAATTTCTCTTGGAACACCAGAGCGAGTAAAAATATCCTCATAAAGAAAACTAACAACAGAATTTTCAGTAGCAGAAAGTAATGCTTTGGCTTCTACCCATTTAGTGACATAATCAGTACATACCAATATATACTTCTTTTGTTTAAATGGTGGATTAATAGGTCTAATGAAATATAAAGCCCATTTTCCAAAGGGTTCGATGAGTACCCGTGGTTTCAATGGCATTTCATTTGAAAGAGTCGGTTTCCCTATTCTTTGGCAACTGCCACACCTTTTGACATATTCTTTTATATCTTTGAAGAGGGAAGGCCAATGATATCCTAAAGAGAGGATTTTATAGGCTTTCCTTTTGTCAGCAAAGTGTCTGCCGCATAGTTCATCATGACATGCCTTGAGGATGTCAGGCATTTCATCTTCCCTAACACATCTTCTGATCATAAGATCTGACCCTGTTTTAAACAATTCGTTAGAAATCCATGAATATTTTGAACTCTCCTGAATAATCTTTCTTCTTTCACTATGAAATAGATGTGGAGGTAGTTTCCCTGTAACCAAATAGTTAGCAATATCTGCATACCAAGGAGTCTTAGTAGTTACTACAAATAAATATTCATCCGGAAACTTATCCTCTACAGGAGAATCTTCTTTATTATTTTGGATCCTAGACAAGAAATCAGCGACTGTATTTTGTTTCCCTGGTCTATCCAACACGGTAATATTGAATTCCTGTAAAAGTAAGAGCCACCTTGTAACTCTGCCATTAGTAACAGGTTTGTTCATTAGATATCTAATTACAGAATGATTAGTATGGATAAAAGTTTCATAGCCTGTTATATAATGTCTAAACTTATTGATTGCATGAACAACAGCTAAGAACTCTTTTTCAGTCACAGTATAGTTCAACTCAGTGGGAGTTAAGTTTTTACTGGTATAGTAAATGGCATAAGGAACTAAATCCTTTTGACCCAACACAGCTCCTAGAGCTATATCTGAAGCATCTGTAGAAATATGGAAAGGAAGTTTCCAATTTGGTCCTATCAAGATAGGTGCTTCAGATATTCTTGTCTTCAAAGCTTCAAATGCTGATTGGCAATATTTATCCCATTTGAATTCACAATATTTTGTAAGCAATTTCAAGAGTGGAGATGCTCTTTTAGTGAACTTCTCTATAAATCTTCTATAGTACCCAGTAAATCCTAGAAAACTTCTAACATCTTTTTGAAAATTTGGAATAGGCAACTTGGAGATGACTTCAACTTTTGATCTATCAACTTTAATCCCATCCCCTGAAATGTGATGTCCCAAAACAATACCTTTAGTAAACATCATAAAGCATTTTTCAAGACTTAATGAAAGGTTTGTTTCTTTACATCTTATAAGGACTTTTTCCAAATTCTCTAGTGCCTCTTCAAATGAATTACCATAAACTGTAAAATCATCCATATAATCATCTACACAATCATGGATTAGATCAGAAAAGATTCCTAGTACTGCTCTTTGCAATGTTGCAGGTGCATTACATAATCCAAAAGGAAGCACTTAGTAAGCAAAAGTTCCCCATGGACAGGTAAATGTGTTCTTATCTTGATCTTCAGGTGCTACCTGAATTTGATTATAACCACTAAAACCATCCAAGAATGAAAAGTACTTTTTTCCTGCTAGTGTATCTAATACCTGATCGATAAACGGAAAAGGAAAGTGATTCTTCAAAGTTGCTTTATTCATTTCCTTGTAATCAATGCATACTCTCCATTTATCATTCTTTTTAGGTACTATAACCAAAGGAGAAACCCATCGGCTATCTGAAATTGGATAAATGAAGTTTACATTGAGTAGTTTTTGGAGCTCTTCTTTCACTATCTCCCTAAGGTTTGGATTCATCCTTCTCTGAGGTTGTCTTATTGGTATAGTGTTTTCCTCGATGTAGATGTGATGAATGCAAGTCTTAGGGTCAATACCTTTCATATCAGTATACTCCCATGCAAATGAAGTAGAATGTTTTTGCAAGATTTTGGTTAGCTCTTCTTGTTGTGACTTTTCCAAATTTTTATTGATATTCAATGTTTTACCTGGAAAAATCTCAATGGCGGAACTACCGAACTCTTCCATAGAGTAAAGAGACATTTGTCTAGATGATAGATACTCAATGTCAGAATCTAACTGAAATTGTGTGTGGTCATATTCTGAAGATGTTTCAAAATTTTCTAATGTGTTCAGAATTTGACTATCTTCACTGATTTCATAAATGGTAAAGATAGGTTGTATAGTGTCCTCATAATCGACCCATTCATTATCTCTCACTTCTGTAATTGCTTTTGCTGGAGGATACAAATTGAACTTCTTTGTCGAATTACCATCAGAAATGTACATATCCCCAGATATAAAACTAATGAAAGCATCAGTTTTGGCTAGCCAAGGTCTTCCTAAGATGAGTGGGTGGCCTCCTAAATTACTCTTGGGAGTCAAAATCATGAAATCTATTGGATATTCCCAAGAATCTAAGGAGACTGAAATATCTTCTAATACACCATCTGGTTTGATTATTGATCTATCTGCAAGTTGCACTAAGGTAGGTGTAAAAAGAAGATTAGGAATTTTTAGCTGCTCCATAGTCTGTCTACTCATAATGTTGATAGTAGCCCCTAAGTCAATCAAAGTATTTGGAATTTATACATTATATGTGTTTTGACAATTGGACTACCAGGATCTACATATTTCTGCATGGTAATTTTTTCCATCATGATATCTGCGATTTTTCCTACCAGGTGGATTCTTCTTGTATCTCTTGGTTTCCTTCCTGGTCTTTTAAGACTCAACTCCTTTATTGTTTTTGCTAGATTAGGAATCTCTCTAATGGTTTGTAGCAAGGGAATATTGATACAAACATTCTTTAATTAATCTAGGAAATCATAGTCAGGCAACAAGATTTGTTTTTCCACCCCTTTGTCAATTTGTAATCTTTCAGGGAAAGGAGGTGTGGATGAAGATGCAGGTTGCTCAACTATGGGAGTTGTGGGGGTTGACTCTTTTTATTTTTCTTTTTGATTGTTTGGGTTTTGAAGAGATGCTTCAGAACCTTTATTGGCTTTAAGAGAATATTCCTCAGAAATACTTTACTTTTGAGCATCTATAGAAGCTTTTTCTAAGACTCTACCAGATCTGAGTTGTACATCATTGAGAGGAACAATCATATAGATAGGAAATTGTTGTCCTTTTACCATGTAAGCATTCTGAGGATTTTTATTATTGGGATTTGGCAATGGCTGGGATGGTAGTTGATTTGTCTTTTGTTGGAATGGAAGCAAGAGTTGAGAATTTGGTTTTTGTGGAGAAGGTTGTTGAGGTTGTGGAAATGGCAATGAAAGTTGTGGGTTTTGATTTGGAAGTTGTGGAGCTTGTTGATTTTGAAAAGATGGAGGATATTGATAAAATTGAGCAAATCTCCCATAAGTATTTTGCATACCTTGTACCCAAGATTGATATGGATTTTGTGGTTGGGACCAACGTTGTTGCCAAGGATTCCAATTTGGTGGGGGTTGAAAGTTCATAGGGTTATTAAACCCTTGATTTTGTTGCCCCTGCCAAGGTCTCCTTGAAACAAAGCAGAGAGACTCTATTGAATTTGGATCTTCTTGAAAGATAGCTTTGAGCCCAGGGATTGAAGGACAATCCTTGGTCTCATGGCTTTCTGAGCAAATCATACGTGTTTCTACAACTTTTGCATCCAAGGGACATTCCCTTAGAGCATGTTTCTTCCTACATTTTTGACAAAATATGGCCAAAGCTTCAGCTTCTGCTTTCTGCTTGTTTTTATTTTAAGGGTGTCTAGTTGTTCACTAAGGCTCCCTAGGATATCAGTTTTAAACCCATCAAGCATATTGCCAATCTCTACCCTACTTACTGATCCAGCTGCAGATTTGTTTGCTCTAATAAGAGAAGGATCTTTAGGCCCTTTTCCAGTTTTAGATTTTCCCCTTGAGAGATGGAAACATAGTTCTGCTATGTCATGAAGTGGAAGTTGAGAAATATCTCCCTTTCCCATCATGTTTAAAATATCTATCCATTCATCTCTAATGGCTTTTAATAGAAGGGCTTTCAAGTTCTCCTCATCTAAGTTACTAATTTTTGCTCTTTTCAGGTTGTATTGAAATCTTTCAAGTAAATCCTCCAAGTTTCCATCTTCTTTTTGCACCATTTTGAATACCTCATCCTTATGGTTGGTGGGCATGCAATAGTCTAGGTATCTATCCAAAAATGTTTGTTTCATATCATTCCAAGTCCTAATAGATTGAGTGACTAATCCCATGAACCATTTCAAAGAAACTCCCTTCAATGTTGAAGGAAACAATTTGAATTTTTGAGTCTTCCATATAGTCATAAGTTCGGCACACGACTTCAAACTCAAATAGAAATGTTTCAGGATCCTCACTTCGCAACCCATAAAAGTTTGGGAGGATAGATGGTGAGATGTTTTTCATTGTTGTACGAGATTCCTCATCAACTATAAGAAATCCAAACGAGTTATCTCCATCCCTATTTCCCCCATTGTTACCTCGACCCCCTTGTCACACAGAATGAGTCGATCTTGCGGACAAGATTGACCTTCCTAGAATCTAACGATATCTAGTGACAAGCAAGCCAATCAAAAACTATCTTTCCCTAAATATGCAACTTATAAACAAAGGCAAACAAGTGTTTAGGTCTACCTTGGGTCCAATGCAAGTTTGTGGAAGCCTCGCTCCTTTGATCCAAATGAGCTCCCTTGTAGCGAATCTGCAAGCACAAACAAGCAAAAAAATTAAATAGCACCTGAAAGGCCAATATCATAAAGCATACTTATCATGATGATCAAGGAATTCATGAAACAAATGATATAAGACAATTTGTTGAGAAAAATGAATCTGATTGTATTAATTCAAATCAAAGAAGAACTTTACAACCTATGCCTTGATGCTGTACAAGCTCCTCCCAGGGTCCAACAAGAAGTCTCCTCTACTTTGACAAGTTTCACTCTCTTCCCAATAAAGCCAAAAAGGTATGTCATCTCTCCTCTCAAGCTTAACTAGGAAGTCTCAATTCCACCAACATTTACCCTAAAAAATGTTCAGCTTCTAACCTCTCTAGCAACCAGCCCAATGCCTTAATTTATAGTGCAATGGAGGGAAGTTACTAGGTCCTCCTTCAAAGGGATAGCTCCTCTCATCAAGGAATTAGCTCCTTCTCTTTTGGGATGCATGAACCACCTAAGAGCGAACAATCCACGTCAAAATTCCTTCTAGAATCATCTAGAATTAACCCAGAGTGAGTTTTTCAGAATAAACTTACGCCTTTTTGACTTTCACAGGGGTCTGCACCCACTCCTTTAGGGACAGAGCGGGCAGGTATGCAGGTAATGTGAACAGGGGGTACGGGACCGCAGGCAATAGTGAGAGAAAGTGCGGAACCAGAAATTTGTTGATTTTCAATGTCTTTCTCTCATTTTCAAAGCTTGACTTGAAGAGCTGAGGTCTGAGACTTGCTTATGAGGACAGTACAAGTGATTATAGACCCATACTGACTGCAACTATTCATGGTGACGATATTTTTGTGTAACAGATTTCCCCCTAAAGTGTGAAGTCTGTAGTAGATGAGGATTTCATTTATCATCTAGGAAGAGTGAAGTACTTTATCATTTTGAGGATCATCTTGTGGAGAGCCCGGTCGGAACCTGTAAAAACATTCAATGCAAAATATATATATATATGAGATCATATCATCGTTGAGGTAGGCATTCCCATACTCAGATCAAAACTGACTAGAAAACTAACTATTGCTCTGATATAGGAATGATCTTGTAATATATCACAAGTATAGACACATGTAGACACAGTATGGACGTAGCCATCTATTTATGAATAGTCCACAGTATAATGAATACAAAATTCCTCGCAGTCTGGATGGCGGAAACTAGATCCAGGGTCTTCATTTCTACTTCCCGAAACAGTACAATTCTATCCATGTGAATGAATGTGTTGAAGTCGAACATGGTAGAAACCACTTGATTACCAATCAATGATGTAAATTGTTAACAAGTTTGAGAAAAACCACCAATAATGTCAATGGCTCTCAAAGTACTCAGTACAATCCATGGGATGTGAATAGATGTGTTGATGTCGAACATGTCACGGAATCCTTTGATCGAAGGTCAATGATGCAACCTATTGTCGAAGGCGAGAAACCTGCCATTGAGGCATGCAGATCCCAAGGTACTGACGATTTCTAGATCATCTTTCTAGATAATGAGCTGAAGTCGATAGAAAGTGATCCGTCGTAGGCAAGCCTACAACACGAAATCATAGATCTAGTTGAAGAAATTTAGTTGCAAGGACTAACTCAGGGATGGTCAAGATGGATGACAGATATTTTGTAGATGAATGGCTTATTTGCACTGACCTCTTGAACACATAACGACACGACAGATGGTTTGGTGACAATTGACCCAAAGTTAATACCCAGAAACCGGCTGAAGACTTTCAATGTGGTTTGATCAACTGTTAGGCAAAGGATTTCCCAACCCAGGTGAATAAAAAGTGTCGTGTTCAAGAGTGGTTACAAAGTATGACAAACAGGCTCATTTTTCTCTCTTCTCCCCCACCATTTCTGGCAAGTACCTCTTTATTTTTTACAAGCTTGAGGAGGATAACATTTGCTTGATTATAAGCTCATCCTTCGGATGAGTCCAACTTAGTTTAAATTCGAATCCTAAGAAGGAGTGGTCTGTTCCTGTTTGTAATTGAACAAGTTCTTTACTGTTAAATTTTAAGGAGTCCAGTATAGGAGAAACTCGGTGTTTTTCAATTTTAGAGAGTCTAAAAAACTTAAGAAGACTCCAGGGTTGACCTTTTTCGTAAATTTATGTCTCCCAAGCCCGAAAAAGTATAAAATAATACTTGAGAGAATCGATCGATCATTACGACCAAGGAGTACTTTTCGTAATTAGTGCCTCTGATCCGAAAAAGTAAAAAAGCGATCAATGACACGTCGTTTTATAACCAATATCGAATTTGAAACGACAAAAATTCGACAATCTTTTCATGTTTTTATGGTCAGAAAAAGAGTTGTAAGTGGACCGTCGTTTTAGTTCCATTTTAACGAGTTTAAAAAGAAAAACTCGACGATCTTTTCATGTTTTAGGAGTCAGAAAAGAGCTTAAAGGTGACTCTAATGTTTTTTCGTCGAAAATCATCGATTTCGCCTGAAAAATACGTTGTCCTGAACAAAAACTCAAACATTACTCATACCTGTTTAAAAATGGATAAAAATGCTGCAAAAGTTACCTTTCTAAAGTGAAACATAAACAAATTAACAATTCATTTATTCAAAAAACTTATAAAAAGGGCTTTCGTCAATTCATTTTTACCGTTTGAGATTTGGGTGAGAAAATAGAGCTTTTGTTCAGAAACTTCCCATAAAGTTTGCGGAAAATCCGTCCATCGGAAACGAGTGTCGTCTCCTCCAGGTAATCCACATCATCCTACTCTTCAATTTCATCCATTTCAATTTGTTTTTTAGGGTTTCATTTCATTTTTTAGAGGATTTTTAGGCTAGAAACCCGTGCGCGAGGACCCGCAGGCATAACACAGGCAGCCTGCGGACCCCGACTTTTTCTCAATGGGGAAAAAGTCAGGGGTCCACACCTGCCGTGAAGGCAAGGTGCAGACCCACGCACTGTCTCTAACAGAGAGGGTGCAGTCCCCGCAGCAAGGGTTTTTAACCCTAAATTTCTCAAAATTCACCCAAACAATTCAATTTTTTATATTCTAATTCGCCTTTTTGTTGGATGTAGAGTATACATCATGCTTGATTGGCGAGAACGGGAGCATGAGGATGTAGATCTTGCCGCGTTAAATCACCAACCTTCGATCGATGCATTGAAGGCATGCAGCTTGTACAAATTCTGGTCCATACCTCGCATGAGGGCCCAGGTGGACTTCTTGTAGTGGCTGGTAGACAGGTGGAGCATACAGGACCGGTGCTTCTTCATTGGTGGTCACCAGCTCGAAATGGAGCTGGCAGACATATACTTTTTGACTGGTTTGCCTAAGAGAGGTGAAGACTTGACTCTATTCAGGACTAGGCCAGGTGGCCAGTCTGTCGATAGCCTCCGGCTAGAGTTCTGTAACAACCAGACTAGAGACAAAGGGATAGACATCAAAACCGTATCCTATCCTGAACTCATGGTGATCGTGTTCACTGTTACCAGGCTCTGTGTGAGCACCGCACTACATATAGCCACTGGATCCCAGATGCGGATGGCAGTTGACTGCTTTCGAGGCACCATCTTCAACTGGTGCGATGCTGTGTTGGCTAATGTAAAAGGCCAACTGACCAGAGCCAAGAACAGACAACTAAAGACCTTTGGATATGGTGCTTTAGTTATGAGCTTTGGTCTGGAGAGGGTCCCAATGTTGGTCCTGCAACACCTCACTGTTGGAGCTGGACTTCCTCAAGAGCCCAAATTGATGCGATGGGTTGTAGTTATGGTCCGTCATCCTGATGAGGTGACAGAGGTTGTTCGATTCAAACATGAGTATTTCCATTGGTTGGAAAACCAGGTTTTTGCTATTCAGGACTTTCCTTACGTTGGGGTAGATTTTCGCAGTGACCCAGACATGGCTCTTCCACCAGGAGAGCAATGGGATGACTCAGGTAAAATCATTTTCAACATTTTCCTATTTAAATTTTTTTTGTTTTTATCTCATCCCAAAACTGATAGTAAAAGTTTCAAATGCAGACGTGGGTCCACAGCGACCAGCTGCTCTCCGGCCTTACGAGAGGAAACAACCAGCTGCAGCGGCACCAGCCCCACAGGACAAATCAGTAGAGACCTTGGCCGAATTGGAGAGCCATCTAGAGTGTTTGACAGGAGACATTCCAGAGACCGGCATAGATGACATTCCTCGTTGACTACAACGCTATGTGATTGGGGTCCCGGGACCTTTTAGGAGGTTCCTTTGTAAGGTGGCCCGTACAGTGGTTTCTTATTGGGATCATCACCAGTGATAGGATTATTGCCTATTGTAGACACATATGACATTTTTGCTTTTTGTATATCATTTTTGCCGATCATAAGGTGTTTTTCAACCTATGATCGAGGACGATGTATATTTTGACACACTCCTATATTATATTATATCACTATTACCGGCTTATCTTGTAAAACATGTTATGGAATGTTTTAAAATTTATTTGTATGATTATTGCAAATTTCTACTTAACATTCAAGAAGCAATTGCATCTGCTAATGTATTTAAAGATCTTGGAATATGCTGATATTCAATATAATCAAATTCACGTTCCAAGAGACGCACTCTCAAAAAAAATCTCAATAACACTGGATTTCTAATGGCATATACTCTATTAAGCTGTAATACAACGAGTTCAGTATCTAACCTCACTATCAAACTTCGAATCCCAAATGAAATAGATTCAGATAATAACTCAATCACTGCACTATACTCTGCAATGTTGTTTGTTGTTTGACCGAGGCTTACCCCATGCATAGATACCAACTCGTCAGAGGGCGAATAGATAAACCAAGTTGCGGAAGAAATGTTTCGTGTATTATGACAAGCCCCATCAGCAAAACCAATGTATGTTTGGAGAGGCATCGACATCTGCAATATCAAGAGTAAAACCAAGATAAGCAGGAATAATAACCAAAAACACTCTCTAAGCTAAGCACACTTTTTAAACTAAAACACACCAGCTAGAAAGAAAGCTAACCTAACTAAAAATCTCCACACCCATATTTTAAGCATAATACCTTTTCAGGTAAAGACCATTTCTAGGTTTACCTAAAGAGTCCCCCTCAAAGTCTACCAATTCATAGGCCCCTTTTGCTAGCTTTCGCTTGACAACATAGGGACCATGCCACATAGGAACGAATTTTCCAGCGCCTAATTTATCATTAGCTTGATCGTACAATAAGACTAGGTCTCCTTCCGAAAAATTTCGAGGGGTCACATTTCGATCATACTGAGCTTTAATACGTTTTGCATGAGTTTCGATCGCCAATGCAGCATCAAGTCAATTCTCATCTAGCTGAGCCAAGAATAACAAATGTTTTTTCTCTTCAGAAGTGGCTGGAAGTAACTCAATGGCCATTTACAATGACGGGATTTCGCATTCAATGGGTAACACAGCTTCCAGACCATAAACTAGTTGGAAAGGAGTGAACCCTGTTGATGTTTTTACTGAGGTTCGATATGCCCAAAGCGCTGAAAATAGCATGTTATGCCAATTTGACCTATGAATCCCAATGATTCATCGGATCATGATGACTAGAACTTTGTTGATGGCTTCAACCAGACCATTAGCTTGTGGATAATAAGGAGTTGAACTATCGTGACGCAAGCCAAGCTGGCCTGTAAGTTCAGTCATCATAACGTTTTGAAAATGACGCCCATGATCAGTGATGATCACTTGTGGAACACCAAACCTAGCAATTATATGATTGAACATGAAAATCGCAGTTGTTTTGCCGTTTGCCTCAAATGTAGGCATCGCCTCAGCCCACTTGGTAAAATAATCTACCGCAAGGATGATATACGCATGCCCCCCGGCCGAGTGAGGGTTACATGTAATAAAATCAATACCCCATTTTGCAAAGAGGCTGATGGCAATTATAGGGTGGAGAGGAGCAGGTGGAGCGTGCATCTTTCGATCAAACATTTGGCAGTTGTGATATTTTCGGACCGCGTTAATATAGTCTTTAAACAAAGATGGCCAGAAGTAGCCAGCGCGCAATATCTTTTGGGCTGTGGCATACCCAGACATATGACCGCCACACGCTCCAAAGTGATAGTCATTTAGAACCCTTTCAGCTTCCTCGTGAGTTAAACAACGTCGAAAAATGGAGTCCACCCCACGGCGATAAAGAGTATCTCCAATAATTCTGAATTGTTGGGACTGGAATCATATTTTGCGACGTTCTGACCTTGATATTTCTGGCCGAAAGGATTGGGTTTGGAGATAAACGATGATATCCCCATACCACGGATCTAAAGTGCTGATTAGAAAAAAGGATTCGTCCGCAATGGGCTCCTCCGTCACAGTTTCCGTGTCAGCACGCGGGAAGTCACACATTAACTCCGCAAAAACTAAAGATTTCTTCGACTTAGACTTTTCAAATTCCAAGTCGAACTCTTGCAGGATGACAATCCATTTGGAGTACT
This sequence comes from Pinus tabuliformis, assembly GCA_031772625.1. Classification (NCBI taxonomy): domain Eukaryota; kingdom Viridiplantae; phylum Streptophyta; class Pinopsida; order Pinales; family Pinaceae; genus Pinus; species Pinus tabuliformis. The sequence goes on along the minus strand of CM062819.1, from coordinate 991,211,081 downwards.
TGCCCCCTAGCAATTACTTGGTTAAAATATAGATCATAGGGTTGCAATCAGAAATTACTGTAGTTTTACATAGTAAAACGTAATGACGAAAACGTTGAACAACTTGAACAGCTTCCAATGCCAATTTCTCCACATGTGAGTATTTTAGCTCAGTTGGATTTAAAGTTCGACTAAGGTAATATATCACATGTTCAGTACCGAATTCATCTTCCTGAACTAACACCATTCCAATGGTGGAATGGGAGGCGACGAGATACAAGAAGTAGTCCTGGTTGTAGTTGGGAGGATGCAATAACGGTGCATGGGTCAATGCGTGTTTTAGTGCATCAAAAGATTTCTCAGCTATCTCATCCCAAAAGAATGGAGTATTCTGTTTCAACAACCGGGTAAAACCCTTTGTGATCTCAGCGTAGTTAGGAATGAATCAGCGTAAAAAGTTTGCTTTCCCTTGCAAACTTTGGATTTGGCGAAGACTCGAAGGAGGAGGCAATTTGACAATAGCTTCAACCTTCGAGGGATCGACGCGAATGCCGGCTTTCGAAACAAAAAACCCCAGCAACCGACCCGTTTCTATACAGAAAACACACTTGTGTGGATTCAACCTAATCCGATAATGCCTACACCTCATAAAGATTGCTCGTAAATGGATGAGATGATCAGCTCAATGTAATGAATGAGCAGGCAAATCATCGAGATAGGGTTGCACAATGTGCTTGATGTCATGAAACGCGTAAGACATGGCCCTTTGAAAAGTTTCCCCAGCGTTCTTGAGCCCAAAAGGTAATTTTCAGTAAGCAAATGTCCCCCATGGACAAATGAAAGCCGTTTTTGGTTGATCGGCAGGTAGAATATTGATTTGATTGTATCCGGAAAAACCATCCATGAAGGAGAATATTTCACTGCCGGCACAATCATCAATGATTTGATCGATATAGGGAGTTGGGTAATTGTCTTTTGGACAGGCTCGATTAATGTCCCTATAATCGATACATATTCATATTGTCCCTTTCTTTTTGTTAACCAGAACAATATTCGATACCCAATCCGTTAACCGAATCGGATAAATGAAACCTACTTTGAGTGATTTTTCAACATCTGCTTTAATAGCAGCAGCTTTTCTCGGGTGAATCTGACGCAAACGTTGCCAAACGGGTTTAGCGTCCGGGTAAGTTTTGATTTCATGGACAACAATTGCAGGGTCGATTCCTGGCATTTCCTCATATGACCAAGCAAACACGTCGCGGAATTCTTGAAATAGGGCCTTATATGTTTGAATTTCATCTTTCGTACATGAGGCACCTATATGAATGTTTTCAACAATTCCAGGCTTAACCGAAATATCAATAGGAATAGTTCAAGAAATGTTTCCCAAATTTAACTCGGAATCAGGATTTTTCATTGGATTCTGAGGTTCCTTGACATATTCAGTCGTAAAAATTGATGAAAAATCATTTTCAAAACGATCACTCTCGGGTAAAAACGAAGATCTATGATGAAGATCTTCCCATGGTAAATCATCGACACATAGGATTTCACAAATTTTCTCATCAGTGTGAATAAGTTCGGAAAACGTTGTTGAATCCGAGTTTGATGTGAAAAGTGATTCCTCATGGACCACATTCATTAAGTCAATTTTGGTTGAAGATGGGTCGGTGAACGACTGCACGGCCTGATACGCAATTTCATATGGACTCAAAGGCATAACAGCACCAAATGAGTCTATCTCAGATTCAGAAGGTACGTTCCAAGGATCATCATAAACAATGGTGTCTGACAAAATCATATGAATGGCTGTAGTAGAAGACAATGCGTTGATAGGAGGAAAAGGAAAAGTTCCCAGTAAACCAGCATCTTTAACTAGTCCTACTCCAACATCCTTATACGGGATAGTCATTTTACCGACATGATGAATACTTTCAGAAGAGGCTGGGTAGGATGAAAAGTAAGTCAGCTGGACTATAGTTACGATCTTTCCATTATGAAGAAACTTTATAAGCCGAAAGACCGATGAAACGACAACTGTCATAGCATAAGACCAACTATGACCCAAGAGAAGGTTGTAATCTAGAGGGGCATCAACCACCTCCACATCTAGATTAATATTTTTTCCTTCAACCCCTATAGGTAAATCCTATAGAATGCCAAAAGGATGAAACCCACGGCCATCAAAGGCCTTTAGAATCGTCGGGGATTGATTTAGCGAAGGAGAACCAAGCGATCTCCAACACTGTATCGACATAATATACGTTGAGGCTCCCTTATTAATCATAGTCCTATAAATAGGTCTGTTTTTTACTAACACTGGGATCTGGAAAGCCATTTGATGAGGTAAGCGCGGTGTACTATTTTCTAGATATAAAATTATAAGGTTTGAGTCCTGAACGTCAACAGCTCCTATAGCCGATAATATTAATTTACGTTGTGCTAGACATGATTGCAGCACTTCCAAAGCCGACATTGCTGAAGGTGAAACAGCTAAATCTTCAACAATGTTATAGTTCTGAGCCGCTCTCGCATGTGGATTGAAAGCTTACTTTCAAAGTATACCCTTGGCGGGTGGTTTGATTACTAAGTCTAGGTTAGGTTTTTCGATCTGTAGTGGACTGGAACGGGGAGCTGAGGTTGATGGGTTAGAATGAGAAGATTCTGCTTCTTTACCATCAATAGGACTTTTACTACCATAATCATGTGATCGAGTCGCAATCCTAACATGGGACATCATCAGTATGGGTTCTTCATTGGAATTTGAGGAAGAACCTATCATCTTACTATCTTGACTTGGAAAGGGATCCTTCAAAACAGCAGGCGTTTGGGAACCTTTGACAATTTTCACAACCTCTGCACAATGAGGGCAGTCTCTTGTAAAATGCTCTTCGTCACAAATGAGACAAGGATAACGAGGTTTGCGTTTCTCATCATTTGATTCCGTTTTTTCTGGTTTCTCTTTCGCATTTTTATCTGTTTTATTTTTCTTCTTCCCTTTCTTCTTACCACCGGATTTTGATTTGGCTGTAGATGACTCTACAACATGAATATCGGCGGAAATTTCTGTGGAAGAATCTCCTATTAGGGAATCTGGCAAGGTTATGATAGGAGAAGAATTCTTGGAAGACTTCTTCTTACTTTTGGTATTAACCGTACCAATCATACCATCAGTGGCATGAGACCCTGAAGGAGCTGCAACGATTTGATTTCGCTTAAGAAGATCAGGGATTTTCTCGTGTAACGTACCTGACTGAGTATAAACTAAGTCAAGGTACTATGCTTGAGCAAGTACTTGCTCTTCAATAATGACTCTGGCCTTAGCTACATCCTCAGTAATCTTTGGCAATAAAGATTTTACAAACCATTCAGCTAAGATCTGATCCGGAATAAAAACCTTCACTAAACGCAGTTGACGTCTCCATTCATGAATGTGATCTGAAATGTAAGTGGACATTGACTGCTTTCATGACGTTAATAATTCTGTGCCATTGTCATATCTGACAGGCAACTAAAAATGAGTTAAAAACGAAGTAGCTAACTGACTAAAGTTATAAAACGTGGCTCGCAGTAATTCAATGTACCACTTGGCCGCAAGACCAATTAGAGTGCACTGGAAAAGCCTTAAACGGATTGAATCATCTGAAATGGAATTAGACGCACACCAGAGGTGATAATTCATCACATGGTTCGACGGGTCCTCTCCTGATTTGCCTTCAAACTTAGGTATATCACTAGGCAACTTATTCGGCATTGGCGGCCAAAACGGAAGATAGTTAATGGGATCGTTCGTAAGGCACGACAAGTCAGGCAAGTCCAAAGTTGTGATAAACGGTAACTAACGATTAGGGTCCCTAAAACACTGAGTCATGAGACCAGCCCCAAGAGGAGGAGATCTAGGATAAATAGGTATTGGAATTGCATTTGGGATATTATATCCTCCCGGAAAACCAGGATTAACCGGACCGTACTGGGGTTGTTGAGGTTGTTGATATGTATACCCAGGGTACGGTTGATACTGATAGACTGGCTGCTGCATAGCAGGACCGAATTGGTATTGTCCCTGGTATGGTTGATAAGTAAATTAAGGTTGAATTGTGACAACTGTACTTAAACCAGGTTGTCCTACAGGCATCTGAACCGAGGTTTGAATTGTGGATCCAGACTGAGGTAAAGATGTCTGAGGAGTTGATACAGGAACAGTAGAAACCAGAGTTGTCGATACTCTAGAAGTAGGTGGGGTAGATTGAATAGATGATGCAGCAGTTGCAGCAACCGTTTGAGGCGGAGTACGAGGCGTACTAGGCCCAGGCTGAGAAACTACCGAAGGTACATAAGTTTGAATAGTAGACTGGACAGGTTGCTGGGGTGAACTAGAAACTAAGGGTTGTCCAGTTTGAGATGAAAACTATACATTCGGTTGCAAGACCTGTTGAGTTTGAGATGGATCCCACACTAAGTTCATTCTAGGGTACGGACCCATAACAGGTTGAGAATATTGAGGACCATAACCAGGTTGAGGGTAGGGTTGATAATTCAGAGGTACACTTCCAATTCCTTGAACATATGATTGACCGGAAGGTGGTTGGAAACCTTGGTTGGAGTACTGACCTTGGGGTTGATAACCTTGAGGCACGTACTGATACTGGGGTTGACCTTGAGGTACATATTGATACTGGGGTTGACCCTGAGGTACATATTGAGTCTGGGGTTGACCTTGAGGAACGTACTGTCCCATAGGTATGTACTATCCTTGAGGTTGCCCCCCAGGCGCAAATTGGGTACCTTGAGGTTGCCCCCCAGGCGATAATTGAGGATTTTGAGGCTGCCCCCCAGGTGGTAACTAGCCACCTTGAGGTTGAGGATTAGGAATAGTACCTGACATCATGAGAATATCTTCTACACTCAACGGCTTAGTACCATTGTTTCCAGTTAATAACCCTTGTTCAATGGGTTGAGGAGATGCTCCCGAAAAAGTACCAGTAAGTGACTAATACCCAGAGGGAACAGAAGGACCGCCGTACAAAAATGATTCTGGAGATTGAGAAAACATCGACAACTGTCTTGACATATTTAATGGAGGATAGTAACCTCTAGGTGTTGGGTGATAAGGAATATGAGGTGGTGAAAAACTTAGTCCCGGGTTTTCCAAAAAATGGGTGAATGAAAGATCCCAAGCATTGCTCCTAGGTGGACTGTAAAAGATTGATTCACACTCCCTAAGTTCTATAACAGGTTGATTTTCAGGGATAGGGATGCCTACTTCTTCTTCTGGAGTAGCAAGTTCTTCAATAGCTATAAGTCCAGAAGGAAGATTTTGGGTAATTATTCTTTCTACCCTGGGTGAACCAGGACCACTAGAAGTTGGAGAGGTAAACCCTGAGGTTAGAGTAGTAGAAAATTCACTTTTAGGTTTGGATATTTCAGGTTCCTCACCTAAATCACTAGTAGATGAAAAGCTACCGGTAATTTCAGAAACAGACACAGATTGTGGATTATAATCTACTACTATAGCTTGAAAATCAGGATGTACCACCAAAGAAGACTCTCCTTCTTCAGGTGACCCAACTCTACTGTCTCTAGGAGTGACAAGGGCTCTTAACCCTTCAAGCTGGCTCGGTGAAAACTCAGGAGGTTGGCCCCGAAGTCTACGGGACTTCCTCGGTAATTCAGCCACGATTAAATATTTTAACTACTTCACACGCGAACAAAGTAAAATCTTAATGAAAGCCACCTAAAGCCTCTAAAGAACCAAAAAAATTTGAATCACATGCCTAAAGAATCTAGGAGATCAAACCACACACAAACAGTAACTTTCCGTATTGAAAACACTAGTTGGTGATGAAATCCAACATCGCAGAGTTCAATACAGAAATGGCGGTTGGAACAGTTACCCTGACAACCTGCTTAATGAATAGACTGGCACAAGTTCCTCCACTAAACCATCTCGAGTGAAGAGAACCCCCCAGAAAATCCAAGTGAGTCTAGCCGAGGTCTGCTCCAGGTACAGTGGGATCTTCCCACCACTGTCACCTTAGGAAGAATCCTATAGAATATGGTCACTATGGTTACCAACGGAAACAAATATACCTGGGGGAGCAGTCTACGATTCGATACGCACGCAAGGGTAGAGTAACAAGCTTGATCCCCTTGAAGGTTCCTTGACATAATCCAAGGTTTACCAACAAGTGACACCAGGCTCCTCGACGATGGTTAATCCGAGGTTTACCTTTTTTAATATGTGAATATCTGGCGTCGTTCCCAATGAGGAAGGATTGATTCCCACACTGGTTCGGACACGATCTCGTGCTTCTCCTTTAAGAGGAGCTTTCCCAAAGCATAGATGCAACAATTGGATTTTTCTCCTACCGCAAGATACAACTACTTGTTTGTTTTACTGTCTTGGAGGGTTAATTACTCCCTACTCCAAGGCACTAGCCTAAGCTATGTTGATGTAATAGAGCCATAGAAATAAAAAGATTACTAGATATATTTTACTTTAAGCATTATTTTTATTGGTTTTTGTTTAAGTCAAGAGGTGCGGAGATGAAACTTGTGGTGTGAAGACTCGACTCGAAATCACTAAAAAATGCACTTAAGATGATTAAGCAATCTTTTCCCTTCAATGAAATTCTAGCTAGGAAAGAATTTGAGAATGCAAATGCTTGTAAACACAAATATTTCTTAACCAACAAATTAAAAGAAGAGCTTTTTGTCTTTTCCAATGCACTCAAAACGAGACAACTAGTTATTTTCACAAAAATTTCCCTTTTCTTTCAAACACTCAAATACTACAAAAACAAACTTTTTCCAAAAGAGATTTTTTATTTTTTATAAAACACTCAAAACTATGGAAATAACTAATCTTGAGATCTATAAACTATAAAAAACTATTTGAAGTCAAAGCTTACAAGATGTCTTTTTCAAGGATGTTTTACTTAGCTATAAACAAACTAAGGACTAATTTGTCCAGAATCACAAATCAGTCAAAAAACAACCAACTTTTTTTTTTTTTTTTTTAAAATGAAATCCAAACTTTTAACACAAGCCTTTTCGAAGTTTCGCTAAGAGAAAACACAAGATGGGTTCCTCAACAAAGGCAAAATTTGCAAATGGTCAGACTCATAAGAAGGCCAGTAAAAACCAAGGTGATCTGAGGCTTCTACAGCTTCTAAGCTCTGAGCTACTACACGACCAAAATGAAAATCAAGCTCGACAACCAAAACTTCTAGGAATTTCACCTAAAACCCTAACACCAATGGAATTAACCTAAGAAAAGTTCTTAACAAGTCATATGTAGGTATGGGCAGGGGATAACAACATCTAAACAAAAACTAAACTGACTGAAAGAGAAAATCTTAAGTTTTTCAAAATTTTAGCAGGGTCCGCAGGCCCACAGTTCACACAGGTGCGGTACCGCTCTGTGCTAAAAGAAAAAGTGCGGATAGGTCCGCACTGTGTTGCAAGCCGAGGGTGCGGTCCTCTCCCAAAGTTATGAAAAACAAAAAATAATCCTAGATCTACTAAATCTACCCAATTCCACACACAACAAGCCAAAAACAGAAACAAAAACACAGTTTCTCAGGTCAAAGTAAAGCAAATAAAGAAATCAAGTCCCCAGTGGAGTCGCCATTTTGTCACATGGAATGAGTCGATCTTGCGGACAAGATTGACCTTCCTAGAATCTAACGATATCTAGTGACAAGCAAGAAAATAAAAAACTATCTTTCCCTAAATATGCAACTTATAAACAAAGGCAAACAAGTGTTTTAGGCCTACCTTGGGTCCAATGCAAGTTTGTGGAAGCCTCGCTCCTTTAATCCAAAAGAGCTCCCTTGTAGCGAATCTGCAAACACAAACAAGCAAACAAATTAAATAGCACCTGAAAAGCCAATATCATAAAGCATACTTATCATGATGATCAAGGAATTCATGAAACAAATGACACAAGACAATTTGTTGAGAAAAATGAATCTGATTGTATTAATTCAAATCAAAGAAGAAATTTACAACCTGTGCCTTGATGCTGTACAAGCTCCTCCTAGGGTCCAACAAGAATTCTCCTCTACTTTGACAAGTTTCACTCTCTTCCCAATGAAGCCAAAAAGGTATGTGATCTCTCCTCTCAAGCTTAACTAGGAAGTCTCAATTCCACCAACATTTACCCTCAAAAATGTTCAGCTTCTAACCTCTCTAGCAACCAGCCCAATGCCTTAATTTATAGTGCAATGGAGGGAAGTTACTAGGTCCTCCTTCAAAGGGATAAAGCCCTACTTCAAAGGGATAGGTCCTCTCATCAAGGGATTAGCTCCTTCTCTTTTGGGATGCATGAACCACCTAAGAGCGAACAATCCACGTCAAAATTCCTTCTAAAATCATCTAGAATTAACCTAAAGTGAGTTTTTTAGAATAAACTTGCGCCTTTTTGACTTTCACAGGGGTCCGCACCCACTCCTTTAGGGACAGAGCAGGCAGGTATGCAGGTAATGTGAACAGGGGGTGCGGGACTGCAGGCAACAGTGAGAGAAAGTGCGGAACCTGAGCTTTGTTGATTTTCAATGTCTTTCTCTCATTCTCAAAGCTTGACTTGAAGAACTGAGGTCTGAGACTTGCTTAGGAGGACAGTACAAGTGATGATAGACCCATACTGACTGAAAATAGTCATGGTGACGATATTTTTGTGTAACACTCCTCCATTGTTTCCTCCTCCTCTACCTCTACCTCTACCTCCTCCTCCTAATCCGTTTACTACTTCCTATGTCATGATAGTTTCCTCAGATATTTCAGAGTCCTCTGATTCTTCTATTAATGGTGAACGAGGAGGAATTTCTCCCTCTTCTTCTTCAGGTGATTCTACTTCTTTGATTACAATATGCTCCCCTGTAAAAGTGAAGAAAGGTTCTTTCCCTAAGTCAGATTTGGTGGATAGTGTGGGAGAGTCTCCTAATTTAGTTGCTGCCCCTTGAATTCGAAGAATCCTAAGGCTAGGAGTGTGAGTTGGAGATGATGGAGGTGTATCTTGTCTATGCCTTGAAGTAGATGGAGTTGTAAAAATCGAACTCTTGGCCCTAGCTATAAACCTTCCCCTAGAATCTATTGCTCTATGCATGCCATTTTTTATTTTTTATCTTCAATTCGGGCTAATAATTCTCTTTCTGATCTTCCAGCTCACTCTAGGTGCAAGAAGAGAGCATACTCAAGAAATTAATGAACCAATAACTCTCTTTTCTGATCCTCCAGATCGCACTAGGTGCAAGAGGAGAGCATACTTTGAGAAGTTATCAATATTTCCCTTCTTTAAATTTTTCTCTTCCTTTTTTTTTTAAGAAATTGGCTACCTAGTTACACTTCCCCGACAACGGCGCCAAAATGTTTTGTCAATTTAGAGTGTTCTAAATTGCTATATTAATTTTCAATCCGAGAGTCATAAATTGTTGAAGTGCGGCGCACTATATGTGCAAGATAACCTATTTCTTACCTTTTTTTTGTCGTTTTTGGTTTTTATTTCGTTTTGGGTTTACCTCTGTTGATTTCCTAATGTGAGATGGAAATTCTAAATGAAAAGTATGGATATAAATGTTCAAGGCTATGATGTCCTTTAAAATAATTTCCAAAACTTCAAACTTTTCAAAAAGGTTTTAAAACATACAATGATGAAATTAATTCCTAAAGGAGAATGAAAATGTACCACTATTATAATTAAACAAACAATGAACTATTGATCATGAAACCATTATCCTTGCTGCTATCTAAATACAAAAGAAATTGTACTCAAAGAAATCCAAAAATTGCAAGCAAAGTAAAGCTAAAATCAAATTACATCAACTCATATTCTAACCCCTCACCATTAGTCTTGTTATGGCTTTTGGAGGTAATCATAAACAACTTGAGCAATCTGATATCTAATTTGTAGAAAAATAAACTAATATCAAATTACACACTCATACTTCAATCCCTCACCATTAGTCTCACTATGACTTTCGGAGGTAACTGATAATGACATGAGCAATTTAATATCTAACTTGCAGAAAAATAAACTAATATCAAACTACACACCCATACTTCAATCCCTCACCATTAGTCTTGCTATGGCTTTCGGAGGTAACTGATAATGGCATGAGCAATTTAATATCTAACTTGCAGAAACATAAATTAATATCAAATTACACACTCATACTTCAATCCCTCACCATTAGTCTCACTATGGCTTTCAGAGGTAACTAATAATGATATGAGTAATTTAATATCTAATCTAACTAATAAAGCCAATGAACAGAACTGAAATAAAAAAAACAACGTTGGAATTAAAAACTAAGAAAAATAAATCAGCAGAAAGACAAGATTGATTCCATGTCATTAGTCATTGTGAAACTATGTGCAAATGCCAGGGTTGCCTATTGTAATCTGGAACAAACACCCTGATCAGTTAACATCAATATAAAGCATGTACAATTATGGACAGAAATAACACGTTAATACCATAAGAAATGCAATATATACAAGTGAATAATTATGGCATAATGAACGTAAAGAAACACAGCGTGAAAATGTACAGCAGTATGAAACAAAACCTCGGTGTGTACAGGGGCCCTCTGCACAACCTCAGGCAACATCTATCAACCACGAATTATGCTCAGAAACGGAGTCTTCTCATGTATTCAAAACGCAGTCATAACAAAGAAATAATGTCAGAGCATAGTGGGCTTTCTTAATAGCAAAATTACATTATCAAGACTCACTACTATGCGTATGGAAATGCATTATTTATAGCAAACGTTTACATAACTGATTTCCTAAGAACTGCGCTGACAGAGGAAACATGAACGATGACATCTAGGGATCTAGCATCATGGCTGCCGTGGTGATTAAATCTATTGAGGGTGGCTGTTGGATTCACCTTATGGAGCAGTCCACAGGTGTTGATATGTCCCCAGAGATCTAGGAACAGCCACGCAAGTCTTCACATGGTGAAAAACGGAGTTCTGTCACCGTAGGACTCTTCTGTTGACCACCACTTGAACATCGTTGACTGTGGCCTCCTCTGATGAATTCGACTGAGCCAATAGGACTTGGTCCATGTCCACATCATTTCCAACTTGCCCATGTGGCTAGATTTGCCTGAAGACACCTGCAATATAGACTTTAACAAAAAGGCTGCGGAAAGTGACAAGATTCCGCAGCTTATGAGTAAAAATATAATTCAAGCAGTACACACAAGATATAGTTATAATACCACTTTATGTGCTCTTTTAAACTCAATATGTAATGATGTTGACAGCTTAGGAGGTCCAGGTAAATGGAAAAATGCTAGAAAGGTGTATAGGAAAGATGCAAGTTTGGGGCTCAGCGAGGAGCAAGAGCTAAAATCCTCCCATAGACAGATATGATCAGGTGGGTGATCGAAAACCTTATCATTGAAGATAGGCAGTTCAAGAATTCAAGAATGGAGCTCATAGGGTTGTTCAGATCAGAGGACTTTAAGAAAATGTACCACATACCTGACCCGCAAGATATCTACGATAACACATTTGTGGCTAACTTCACAAAGAAGAACCCAGACCCCTTCAAGCTAATTCAGGGTTGGAGAGTGTTGGACAACAAATTCAAATATGACAAATCAAGTATGTATCTTATAGCCTCTTTGGAAAACCCCTACAACTATCCAGCAGCCATGTTATGTAGATTGTATGGGCTACCTAATAATAATAAGTTTTCAATAGAATGGATTCCTCTGATTGATGCCTATGTTAATTCCCATATCATGAATTGACCTTCCATCTTATCTGACAACCTAGCCACCACCATTACCGAATATCGATAAAAGAAAGCCTCCTCTTCAGATAACCTCCCTCCCTTCTATTTTAGTGCCTACATTATGGATTCTATCTGTTTTTGCATGACATTTCCAACCATGGGTTGGAAATGGACCTTACAAGATCCCTACCCAATCCATCTCAATCATAAACAAATATGGGAATCGCATTACATACCTCACTTCTATAAGATATTTCATGTTGTTGTGTTGCCCCTACATCAAATAATTTTCAATAAGAAAGCCCCTAGGTTTTCCCAAGAAGCCGCATCAAACCTGCTTACTGTCGGCATATTTCATTGAAGAATGGTTCACCTACATTAGGGTTTTTGGTAGCACAACCGATCTACACGTCCTTCCTTTATATGTTTATGATAAGTTATTAGCAAGAGAGATTGCCTACCAGGCTGTGGGAAGGGGCTTGACTAAAGTTCTCAAAGACGGTAAGAAGTCATTATGGCCCACTTTCCTTTTCAAATGCGGTTCTTTTTCTTTAGCGAATTTTGTTCAGGCCACTAAGGAATCAACACATATGGAAGCCCTCAAGCTTCATACGTTGACTAAGAGGCAATTTTATCCAAACAAAGTGTCATATAATGTCATTATTGGAATAAAACTCAAGCCATACAATCATGAAGATAATTATTTTGAGGATTTGTTACAGTCAGTTGTATCCTTCAAACAAGTGTTCGAATGGGCAAAGGCGAATCTGAAACCTGAAGATTTTCAAAGATTTCAGGAATTCAAAGATGAGAGGCTCTAGGTGATCCCAATGCATCTATTAAAGCCCGAGGATAAGTCTACACCAAGTGTCACTATTGATAGTGGAGGTCCTAGCTCTCAAGTAGACTCTCAGGTAAACACTGAGAAGACACCAGACACAGGGAAACCCCAAGACGCAGACAACACAGCTGAGTCCAGCAGGAAGTCAGTTGAGAAATAAGTGATGAGCACCCCGACTACAGAGATTCGTTCAGGGGCCAAAGGTAGTAGTTTGGAGGAGTGGGATTGGTTTAATCATAAACTGCAAGGTACTCCCAAAGTCACAAATACCCAAGAAATAGAGGAATGTAAAACTCCTATGCATGTTCATAGGAATACAGAGCCCAAGTCTATCAGTGAACAATCCACAACTATGGAGGAAAAAGCGAGAACATCCTAGCATACTGAAATTATCCCTGCTCTGCCCACATCAAAAATTATTATGAAAGTAGCTGAAATACCTCCACTTAATGTGTTCTATAGACCTCTCCACAAGGTTGTAGTTAGAAGAGAGAGAAAAAGGAGAAGGGTAGATACACCCGAATTCCCATCTGGAAACGAGCCGATGGACGTTGTTTAGAAGGACATTCCTTTAAATCCAGCCGAAAATTTGACTAGATTATCACAGTTCAGGAGCATACGCATCGGTCACTATGGACAAGGCTACTGAGGTCTCTACTTTACTAAGGGAGAAAGAGGAGAGGATTGCACAGATCGAATAAGAGCTCGAGACAGAGAAAAAAAGCACAAACAGGCAGGTGGCTGAGTAGCTCACACAATTGTAGCAAGACATGGAGGTCCTGAAAATAAGCCATGAAGCTAATATATCGGCCAAAAACATGCAACTTCAAGAAATGCAGCAATCCATGGAAGATATAAGGATGTTCCCACTACTGAGGAGTTTATTAAAGAAGCCCTGGAATTAAATTCCCTTCTGGTGAAACAACAGGAGTATTTATGCCAGAAGATGTCACACATTACTCCTTATCTGTCTACTAGAGACCAACTGCCAAATATGGAAATTGACTAGAGAACGAAGTTTAATGATTTAAACACCAGAATCTCTGAGTTCATCGAATGGCAGGAAACAGAAGATGGAAGGAAATCCAATCTACCCAAGATTGAGGAAACTCATAAAGACATTCTCTTCACATATTGGTATGGGAGAATCAAACAGGCCAAGCTAGTAGTCGCAAGGGCAGCCAGGGTATCAAAGAATATCATTAAGGCAGTGAATCACATCCTGTTCGCCACCAATCTCATTAAATAAGGCAATATGAAAGAAATTCCCGATTTAAATGCTTTGTATAAGGGTTGGTAAGAAAATGCAGGTAGTCAAAGAGAGGCAATTACAAAATTGACCACGACCAGCTGGGAGTTGTATTGGCAGTATCTTGTTAAGCCCCACAGCCAGATTATGACTCTCAATTGTTCCCTTCATACGACTCAAAGGATGCTACCATCGCTCACTGATGCGATCTTCACAGGACAACTCAAGACACATTTCAGGGCACCTCCTCAAATTCAACCGATGACCAATATTTGCAATATAAAGAACAAGCTGGCATACAACAAGTCGTCCTCTTAGTTCCGTTTATTTAACCTCTGTCTATTTTTGGAGCTAGTTACTGTTGGCATTATGATGCATGTGTTGTACTTGATGGAAACCCACTCATAGAAGATCATCTCACTTGTATACATTCAGATGAATTCACAAAAGAGATATCAGATATGACAGAATACATGGATGTAGGACAGTTCAAAGGGATCAGATGACAGTTCACAAGTAAGCTTTGCCATCAAGTCCAAAGGGGGAGATTGTTGGCATTATGGCTAAAGTGTTGTCCTTGATAGCAACTCATACAGGTGATGGTTCACTGTACAACCAGTCAATAGCAGATATTGATGATCAGCTCTCAAATATTGAAGAAAATAAGGGGTACGCAGGTACACCGTACAAAAGGTGCGGACACACAGGCATGTCTTAGATAAAGAGCGTACATACACGCAGGTATCCCGTGTAAAAGGTACGGACCCTAGTTCACGCACTTTCATGCAGTGAAAAAGTATTCTCACGTGGGAATCCAATGGTGGACCATAGTATTTAGCCCGACGTATTTGATCCTATGGTTTGGTCAGTGGTATTGTTTTATATTATTATTATTATTATTATTGAGCCCCATGTTTTTGGGCCACTTGTTTTGGTTATCTATGGTATTGATCCATGATTTTAGGAAGAGCTTGACTATATAAAGCAAAGGAGATCATTTGGCTAGACACTTGTGAAGGAAGAGGATCTTAAGAGAAGCTAGATCTGAAATTCTAGTGATGGGTTTGTGAGAGAGATTTGAATCAATATAAAGGAGAAACATGAGGATTACAAGTCGGATCTACTAATGGGTTGAGATCCATTCGGCGCATGATCAGATCTGTAGATCTGATAGTCTGGGTTATCCTTGAAGTCTGAAAATTGTCTATACCCGCAGGAACGCAAGTGCAGTGAAAGAAAAGTGCGGAGATACGCAGGTGCAGAAGCGCTGCAGGTGCGCAGATATGCAGGCCCAGAAGTGCTGCAGATGCGGAGGTGTGCAGGCAGTTCATAAGACACAGAGCGCAGGTACGCAGGAAGTCTGTGAGGCATAGTGCGTGGGTACGCAGGAAAGTAGTTGGAAATAGTGCGTACTTCTACGCAGGTGTTATATGGCTGAAGCTGCATACTTCTCATGAAATCTATTTAGCTGCCCCTGTTTATTATTGTTGTGTTCTGGGTTTTGAAGTGATGTCTGGTTTTTGGTATTAAGTTCTGATAACAGCAGTGATTGATTAAATGTTTATACATTGATGGATGAATGGATCAGGTTCTCATTGACTCATTTTATGTGATCTGATGGACTAGATCTGATTGATGACTCACTTGTATATGTATTGATCTAGTGCTTGGGTAATTCAGAAGGTTGTTAGATTATGAGCTTCAATGTTGTTGGGCCCAGTATGAAAATTGGATGAAATGTGGCCTTTCAGATTATTTGTTGTGCTTCAATGTATCCAGTCTGAAAATTGATGAAACGTGGTACCTGGAGGAGAAAAGATTGTAGGCCAGCACCTACGTACTAGTATCTAAGCTAGTACAAGAGCTAAAGGAAATCTTTGGAGCATTGTAGCAGGTAGCAACTTGCGTACTAGTAAATGGATCGACTAGTACAAGAGCAAAGGGGGTTGTAGCTCCCGTACTGGTATAAGACTGCACCAGTACAAAATATTGTAAAAGGATTTTCTTATTAAGAAGAAGATTGAGATGACTTGCAGCAGGTGGTTTTCTCCCGCATTGGGTTTCCACCTTATATCTTGGTGTTCATGTGTGTGCCTTATGTGTGATGATCTACTCTATGTTACTGCATCTGTTAACTGATAATATGGTTGATAATGTTCTAATGCACTCATTGAAGATCAATTAACTTAATCATAAGAAGTTGTGGAAGTAGAATATATGAATCAGAATTTGGAAATGAAAAAGTTTTTATTGACTTGATAATACTGATTCACCCCCACCCTCTCAGTCTTATTTTCAACAATTGGTATCAGAGCAGGTCCTTTGGTAGAGGCTTGATCGCTTAAAGGAGATCTATGGAACAATGGGAAAGAAGCTTAAGAAGAAAGCACATAAGCAGAACAAGACATCTCAGAAGAACTATGACAATGGGAGAATCGATTGGGGATTAGGTATAAGAAGCTCTTCAGATTCAGAATCGGATTCAGAATCATTATCAGGTATGAATATATTATCCTCTGATGTTCCAGCTATCTTTCCTTTTGGAAGAGATGAAAGTGATAGCGAAACTACGGAATTTGCTCTTATGGGTGAACAAGAAAGATATCAAATAGAGGCAGAATTTAAAAGGCTGACAGACAAAATTAGAGATCAACAAGATCTATTTAACAAAAGGGAATGTGACTTCAAAGAAGAAGCTACCAAACTAAAGACCCAATTAGAAGAAGGAAACAAGGTAAGAAAACTACTCAAGGACAAGGAAGACCAATGCCAAAAATTGCAACATGAAGTGACATCATTAAGAAAAGAAGTCAACAAAAGAAGCACAACCATCAAGAAACTCAAAGATCGATCCAGTTATTATGAAAGTCTTGAAGCCACGATCCTCTCACTAAAGGAGCAGAATGAAGATCTACACCAAGCAATTGAAAAACAAGACAACGAAGTCATCAGCTTAAAATCCCAGCTGGAATGTGCCTTCAGAGTTCGACAAATGCAGCAGGATCTGAATGAAGAATAAGAAAAGGAGATACTCAAACTAAGGCAAAAAATGGAAGAAGGAAGGAAAGCTGAAGAAGATTTGAAGAAGCAATCTCTTGAAAAGGAAGAACAGCTTCAGGTTGAGGTAAATATCTTGAAAGGTAAATTAGAAGAAAAGGATAAGCTTTTACGATTTCAAGATAGTTCTAAAGTCTTGGATGATATTCTTAGTAGTCAAAGGTCTCCTGCTATAAAGACTGGTCTTGGTTTCCATGAACCTGTTGAAGGTGAATCTAGTTCACAAGGTGAGGCAAGGAACTCTAAAGAGAAATCTAAAGTGATCAACGAAGAAATGAAAGATCAATCTCATCATCAACCAAGGAAAGAGATTCCTCAAAGAAGATCCTTTACTCCTCCTATGAATAATGTTGAATGTTATGTATGTCATAATCTTGGACATGTTGCAGCTAGATGTAGACGAAGAAGGGTTCAAGACCATTATGTAGAAAGATCATCACATTCAAGGTAATTTGATGGATATTGCTTTGCTTGCAATATGTATGGTCACAAAGCTGTTGATTGCTACAAAAGGAATATGAAAAATGTAAGATGTTATGAATGTAACAAGCTTGGACATATAGCAAAGGAATGCAGGAACAAAGCATGGACATCACACCAAAAGGAGAAAACATCATCACGCTTGAAGATATGGAGGAAAAAGGAAGTACAGTCAGAAAAAGGCGGCACAGCACAACGTACAGACATACCAGAATCAGAGGGAGCTGAAAGTACAAAACTTCAGTGTCTTGAACCTCATATGCAAACTCCATAAAGGGAAGTCGCGTATATGCGCGAGTTGGATACTGCACAATCGCGTATATGATTGTTTGAAGAAAGGCAGTAGGGAAAGTGAAGTTGGAAGTGAATCTATCAGATCTGGGAATCTGACTGTCAGTAGCACAGAGGAGGACTATTTAATTGGGTACGCAGACCATTCACTGCGAAAGTGCGGGCGTACGCAGGTGATACACAGTCCCTGTGCATAGATACGCAGCGCGATAGAAGGTTCAGGTGCGGAGGCACATTAAAGATACGCGGCGCGACAGAAGCCGCAGGTGCGGAGCTACAGTAGAGGTACGCGGTGCGATAGAAGCCGCATGTGCGTAGCTACAGTATATGTATGCGGCGCGACAGAAGGTGCAAGTGCGTAGATACGCGCTGTAGCAGAAGGCTCTCTGCGGGTATATGTAGAGGAGCGAAAGGTGAAGTGCGGAGCCACGTAGGCCATATAATGAGAAATTGTGGATCTGTCTTAAAGCATTTATTGGCTGACTTTTCTTGTTGATAAGATCTGACAGATCGCACCAGTTTAGGGGGAGCATATGTTTTTAATGCATTGTTGGCATTATGGTCAATAGTCCTTGGTGATGATGCTTATATAGATAAATGATTCATCTTGCTATGAGCTGTTCACATGGTTCTTGGATCAGATTTGTGGTTGATTCTCTAATGATGCTTGCATGGAGTCTTTATTGTTCTTGGCACATATATGGATGAGGATTGTTGGCTGGATTCATGGTTGACTATTCAAAGTTGCATTAATGCAGATATTCCAAATTGATGATACTTGGTTCATAATGGCTATGAATGAGTTGATGCAGACATACCTTGATGATTCATGCACTATTGCAAGTTGCTGTTGTCAGATACTATGGAGCAGATCATACAGTGGTGTTGCTGATGTTTATCTTAGGTGATTGGTCTCTGTTATAAATGTCATATCACAACTCATGATGTAATAGTATGTCTCTATCTATTGTAGTCATCTCTTCAGGTCATGTAACAACCTATGTTGGTTTCCCCACTATGCTTGGGATGAAGATGTAATGTATTTAGTTCCTGATGTATCCCCACTTGGTTGGGTGATGGATGTATGTATTGAGTCTTTTGGTGATAGGAAGGTCATTTATGATATATAAAGTCATGTTCTTCTTGTAGAACATCTTTTTGCAGACCTTGCTTACAGTCATGGGGAGCTTGAGCATGAACAGCACTATATAGCAGAGCAGACACTTCAGCTTGTTCTCAGAAAGAGCATTATCAGATTGGTGCACCATGGCATATACAAAGGGGGAGCTCATTCAGAGACTTCAGCAGATCTGGTTTATAGTCAAGAGGAGCATGTTCTTAGGGGGAGCAAAACCCTTTGCCCTTGATGTCAAAGGGGGAGAGTGATTTGCTGTTGTTGCCATCAAGTCCAAAGGGGGAGATTGTTGGAATTATGATGCATGTGTTGTACTTGATGGCAACCCACTCATAGAAGATCATCTCACTTGTATACATTCAGATGAATTCACAGAAGAGATATCAGATATGACAGAATACATGGATGTAGGACAGTTCAAAGGGATCAGATGACAGTTCACAAGTAAGCTTTTCCATCAAGTCCAAAGGGGGAGATTGTTGGCATTATGGCTAAAGTGTTTTCCTTGATGGCAACTCATACAGGTGATGGTTCACTGTACAACCAGTCAGTAGCAGAGATTGATGATCAGCTCTCAAATATTGAAGAAAATAAGGGGTACGCAGGTACACTGTACAAAAGGTGCGGACACGCAGGCATGTCTTAGATAAAGTGCATACATACACGCAGGTATCCCATGTAAAAGGTGCGGACCCTAGTTCATGCACTTTCATGCAGTGAAAAAGTATTCTCACGTGGGAATCCAATGGTGGACCATAGTATTTAGCCCGACGTATTTGATCCTATGGTTTGGTCAGTGGTATTGTTTTATATTATTATTATTATTATTGAGCCCCATGTTTTTGGGCCACTTGTTTTGGTTATCTATGGTATTGATCCATGATTTTAGGAAGAGCTTGCCTATATAAAGCAAAGGAGATCATTTGGCTAGACACTTGTGAAGGAAGAAGATCTTAAGAGAAGCTAGATCTGAAATTCTAGTGATGGGTTTGTGAGAGAGATTCGAATCAATATAAAGGAGAAACATGAGGATTACAAGTCGGATCTACTAATGGGTTGAGATCCATTCGGCGCATGATCAGATCTGTAGATCTGATAGTCTGGGTTATCCTTGAAGTCTGAAAATTGTCTATACCTGCAGGAACGCAAGTGCAGTGAAAGAAAAGTGCGGAGATACGCAGGCGCAGAAGCGCTGCAGGTGCGTAGATACGCAGGCCTAGAAGCGCTGCAGATGCGGAGGTGCGCTGGCAGTTCATAAGACACAGAGCATAGGTACGCAGGAAGTCCGTGAGGCACAGTGCGTGGGTACGCAAGAAAGCAGTTGGAAACAGTGCGTACTTCTACGCAGGTGTTATATGGGTGAAGCTGCGTACTTCTCATGAAATCTATTTAGTTGCCCCTGTTTATTATTGTTGTGTTCTGGGTTTTGAAGTGATTTCTGGTTTCTGGTATTAAGTTCTGATAACAGCAGTGATTGATTAAATGTTTATACATTGATGGATGAATGGATCAGGTTCTCATTGACTCATTTTATGTGATCTGATGGACTATATCTGATTGATGACTCACTTTTATATGTATTGATCTAGTGCTTGGGTAATTCAGAAGGTTGTTAGATTATGAGCTTCAATGTTGTTGGGCCCAGTATGAAAATTGGATGAAAAGTGGCATTTCAGATTATGTGTTGTGCTTCAGTGTATCCAGTCTGAAAATTGATGAAACGTGGTACCTGGAGGAGAAAAGATTGTAGGCCAGCACCTACGTACTAGTATCTAAGCTAGTACAAGAGCTAAAGGAAATCTTTGGAGCATTGTAGTAGGTAGCAGCTTGCGTACTAGTAAATGGATCAGCTAGTACAAGAGCAAAGGGGGTTGTAGCTCCCGTACTGGTATAAGACTACACCAGTACAAAATATTGTAAAAGGATTTTCTTATTAAGAAGAAGATTGAGATGACTTGCAGCAGGTGGTTTTCTCCCGCATTGGGTTTCCACCTTATATCTTGGTGTTCATGTGTGTGCCTTATGTGTGATGATCTACTCTATGTTACTGCATCTGTTAACTGATAATATGGTTGATAATGTTCTAATGCAGTCATTGAAGATCAATTAATTTAATCATAAGAAGTTGTGGAAGTAGAATATATGAATCAGAGTTTGGAAATGAAAAAGTTTTTATTGACTTGATAATACTGATTCACCCCCGCCCTCTCAGTATTATTTCCAACAGTTACCTAGTTAGGGGAAAGGTTTTTTGAAACCTCAAATTTTGTATAATCTATTTTTGCACATTAGTAAGAATAGTATTTATACCCTTCTCATGCATTTAGAGAAGGGTCCAGAATTTTATCAAAAACATTTGCAAAGAATGCACTATTGTAAGTTTGTGAATGCTTTGGTGAAATTATGCAACATGATCGTTTCTTTTAGATATAAGACTACTTTCCTTTGTTGATGCACTTTTGTATTCTTAGGAGATAATTTGATTTGAAGAAAGAAGTTGTTCTATGTCATTCATCAAATAATTAGGACTTCACACATATGATACTATTATCTTGTATGATTGATTCTATGTACATTTAATTAGTGGCAAAACTTTACTTTTATGAATTATATGTGATATTTATTGTTTCTGTTAAAGAGTTAGTTGCACTTTTGTATGATGCCTAGCTTAAATTGTGAATTTCATATATAACTCATCATATATGCGATATATTTTATAAATTCCTTTGACTAACTATTTATTCAAAGGAATTATCTTTTACGTTATCATCTCTGTTTAGTTGTGTTCAATCTTTATTATCACATGTTAAACAAATATCTTTGTAGATCGCATACCACACAGAAATACCCGGGTTTATATTAGAATAAGTTAGTTAGAGAAATTGCATCATAGAATAGGTCACTTAGATTATCATTATTCTATTGAAAACACTCATGAACCACCCACTCTCATCTTAAAACCCACACTAGGAAACTGGTCCCATTATCCCCTGTCGGAGCCACCACTTTAAATGGAAAAGGAGCTGACTTAAGGTCCATACCGGGTGGTTATCCCCCATGTTTCGGCAGTAGAATTCTAAGGCCGCAACAAGTCGTTAAAGGCCCGTCACTAATTTTCTCTTTGGTGACACTTTCGGTGAGGGTTGTTAAAGGCCCATCACTAATTCTCTTTTTGGTGACACTTCTAGTGACGATCTCTTATTGACCCTCACCAATGCTCTTTTTGGTTACTTTTGGTGACAGTCAAAACATGTTCATCATCATTGATCATTCCAATGAATTTTTTATGACACTATGTACATGTTACTATATTTTTTGGCAAAAGATAAAGATTTAAGACCATTATTGTGGAGTCTTTTTCATTATGTGTCCAAAGTCATAGTGGTTATAATAGTCAATCAATTTGTTAAGGAGTAATTAGTGTGTGTCATTTCCCTCAAGTCATAAGAATATAGTTTTACTATGAGTTAACACATGAATCATCTTTATTAGGTTTATTATCTAGCAAATTTCCTTTAAATAAAGTTCCACTAGTGTGTGTAGGAACTATATTATTTAATACATAATCAAGCTTTGTCAATTCTACAAATCAGAGAGACCTAGCACTTCTCAACACTCGTGGCACACCTTAACATGCTTTGGAACAATACACTAACATTCCATGGCACCTCGCATGTCTTGGAACATCTTTGTGCCTGGAACATCTTTGGACGTAGAACATCTTGCCATGAGTAGGACACCCAATTAGCACATGTTGGCATGCCCTAGCATAGCATAGAACTCCCCTATCATGTGTTGGCATGCCCTGTAGTCCCTAGCATGCCCTGGAACACCTTGGCATAATATTGTATTGACAAACATTAGCACTTGGCACACAATGGCACTTGGCATGTATTGGAACATATTATTAGTGTGTCTAGCATGCCCCTTTTGAAAAATATAAAGTCCCGACTTATTAACCCTCTTATGTGTTCATTTCCTTGCATTTTAGCTTGGTTATTCCTTTTGTTGCCTTGAAACTCCTTGACACATATTGGCATATTGTGGCACCATGCACATCCTAGAATGTCTTATCACTTGGCATGCCTTGGCACTATTTGGCACATGTTATCACACCCCGGAACTACCTAGAACACTCTAGCACTTCTTGACATTCCCTTATATTCCGTGGCATGCCTTACCCATGCTTAGCATACCTTGTCACTCCCTCCTTGGCATGACAGCTAGCACTCATTGAAACTCCCTGACACACCCTCATATTCATTCACTTCCATGCATTTTGACCTAGTAATCCCTTGTGTTGTCCTAGTACTCCCTAACACTCCTCAGTATTCATTGGCACTCTCTAGCACACCTTAGCACTCTTCGATATGCTCTACCACTTCACAGCATGCATCACGCTCTCTAACACACATTGGCACTTGGCACGTGTTGGCACTTGGCAAGTCTTACCGTGTTTGGCATGTGTTGAGATGACTTGGTATTCTTTGGAATGGTTTAATATTAAATTTATTTGAGATCAATTATTGGAAAATAGATGAGAAGAAACAAAGGAAGATTTGGCACTTAGAATGCATTGACACTTGGCACTTGGCACCTATTGGCACCTAGTGTTGGTGTGCCTAGCATACCCCTCATGGAAAAGGTAAATTGATGACTTATTAACCCTATTATGTGCTCATTTCCTTGTAGTTTAACTTGTTCCTCCTTTTTTTTTCCGTCACAGTACTTGGCATGCCTTAGCAATTGGCACATCTTATCTTGTTTGACATGTATTTGTACTATCTGGCACATGTTAGCATGCCCTAGCATTCCCTAACACACCTTGGAAGTCATGACCTCACAACTAGCATTACATTTTTACATGACATGGGAACCTTACATTCATTAGAACACCTTGACACTCCCTAGTTTCCATGCCCTCTATTATCATCCACAATGTCCCAGGCTAATGAGGAGATCGATGGAGGTCACCACAGACCAAACTTTTAGGTTGGTAGCTAGCTGTACCAGATTAGAGAGGGATCTCTCTATGAAATCATAGCCAAGAGATGACTAGAATGTAAAGGATTTTAGGCTAGATAGCTAGGCTCAGGTGGGTTTTGGAAAATTTAGGGTTTTGTTGTTGGATAAGGGAAAAAAACCAGGTATCTAGGCTAGAAGATCAAAGGGTTACAACATAAAAGATATAAAGGAGCAAGGTAGCATTACTTTGTGATGGATATTAGGGTTTGTCTATGTATTGTAGTGTTTAGAATAAGCAAAAGGTCTTAATGAGCATGAAACATGAATTCATTAACCAAGAAAGAAAGTAACACATAATGATTTTTCCATCAAAATAGAGCTTTATGAAAAGAATTTTGTTTATAAATTGTAAGGAAAACCATTGAAGAATTGATGAATGGAAAGAGAAGATGAATATATTTCATATAAAGCTATAACAAGGAAAAAATAATAGCACAAACTTACTGCACATGAATTCCTAGATAATAGTTGCAAACTGTGTCCTTTGATTTCCAGAAAATGTCCAAGTACAAGCTACAATAGTTCTCTCATCTAAAATCCAACCGATTCTATCACTGAGAAACTGATACATAAAGACTAAAACAACATCTCCCCACTCTCAGGGGTTGAATCCATTACTCTAGGAACTATTCCATGAGGTGTTCTAAGCAAACCCTAATGTCTAGGGAAGTTAAAAACAACTTCTACAATTAATGTTGACTCCAACCTCTCTCATAAATGAGGTCAAATTTACATCAAAACAACTTACAAAGACTAACCACCCATTATTTACATTTACTTTTACCCCTCACATTCATATACTTCACCATGTTGACTTTTACCAAAGTCAAACTAGGAATTACAAAAAATTACATAGTGAAAATTTTACAAACATCTCAGAAATTTCCAAGTCTGCAGCGAGCTATTGGAGGCCATTTTTGAGTGCCTTTCTGAAGTCGAAATCTAGATATAAAGCCATTTCTAGAAATCTAGGAGAGTTTATGTCTTTAGAGTATTTTTTCACTCAAATTTACCCATTTTTGACTGAGATATGCCCATTCTCCCAAGGTGTCTCCAGGTGCGCAGTGAAATGGAAAAAGAGGGGAAGAAAGGTCATTTTTGGCCTATTTTTTGCAAATTTCTCAAAAACTGAGCCCAAGAATAGGAAAGTGGGAAAGTTTGTTTTGAGAGGGGGTCATAAGCTTTCCAAAAATGTTGAGTTTCCATCATTTGGAGCCCCGAGGAAGAAGTGCAGCGTGAGCTCACTGTGCTCCTAGACAAAAAATTATCAAAAAATTGCAAGTATGCACCAGTCTGCACCAAAACACAAAATTTTCTCCAAATCCTCCCAAAATTTTTCTAGAGATACCTGATGAGGTATGTTATGAAATCATGGATGCATCAACAAGAAAATCTAACTTACCCTTCTCCTCTTGGTTGATTAGGGTTTCCTTGAGTTTTTCCTTCAACTCCTTGATTTTGACCTTGGTAACCTGATTCCATGTGTAATAATGGATGGCCATTTTATTTTGCAACTTTTCAAGGAGCTTCTCAAGGTGGAAATTGAATTTTTCAAGCCAAAACTCCCTGTCCTCATTTATTTCCATGGAAATCCTCTCTTCAAAGGTCAATTCTTCCATTGGTGGCTTTTGTTCTCTTTCCCTCTGAAGTGCCTTCCTAAGACCCATTGTCCTTGGTCTCTTCCTTACCACATGTCCTTCATGTTGCTCAATGTCCTCATGGTCCACCACTGCCTTGCCTTTCATCTCTTGTTTCTTGGCTTTGAATTTCTATTTCTCCATGACTAGTTGTTTTGCCTTAAGTTGATTGTTTTCTTGCTTAAGGAATGAAATGATGAATTTGGCCATTTCCAAATTGTCCTTGAGCTCCATGATTTGAGAATCCTTCTCTTTGATAACTTGCTGTAGGGTTTGATGCTCATCATGTGCCTTCAGTTCAACTAGGTCAAATTCATGCTCAATGGGCTCCTCATCATGCAAAGAATCCTCATGATGTGATGGTGATCTGTGTTCTACTGATGTAGTAGGCTTGGCCCCTTCCTCAATTTGAGGAGAAAACACAAGGCTTCTGCCTCTCTGATATGTCTTGGTCACCTCAGGCCTAGGTGCCTTGGAAACCTCATCATGTTTTCTTGATGACCCCACCTCCATGGGTTGTACTAACATGGTTTGGTGTTGGCTTGGTGAAGTGGTTATATGTGTTTTCAAGGCTGCCTCAATGAAGGTGTCCCATGTCATGTTCTTCTCTTTCAACTGATGGAGTAATATAACCTTTATCAGGCTATGGTGAAAGAGGTTTGGATAATGCACTATGCCTTTCAACTGCACCATTTCAGACATTTTGGTTAGGCTCCTATACAAGTAGTTGGACAAATTTAGAGACTCGATAGCTATAAAGTGCATGAGCAGTCTTATGTGGTATTGATATAGCCTAGAAAATATGCCCTGACATGTGAATAACTTCATGATAGCCTTCATCAATGGTGCATATCTCTCGAACAAGTATATGAATGGGAAAACATGTCAGTGAGCTCCTTTATATTGTGATTTCAAGTAGGTTTTGTACTCTTCTAGGTCTAGGTTCATGCCTTTGAACCAATTTTCACCATGGTTTGGTATGCCTATAGCTTGAGAGATGGCATCCACTGAAAACATGAAATCAATCCCTGCAATGGTGATTTTGTCTTCCTTCAAGGTGAGCGTAAATATACCTGTGAGATGCTCATGATGGTAACCTACTTCCTACACTCTTTGACAAAAACCTAAACAATTGACATCTTCAAAGCATTTCATGAAAAATGGGGAGGAGGTGATTTCATTGCAATTATAGGGCTCAAACCTCAGTATATTTCCCCCCTTGTTGTACTTCCTTTTCTCTAATGGTGATGAGTCAGGCTCCATACTTTAAACCCTAGGTGAAAGGGGAGCAAAAATAATGAAATTTGTTGTTGTGAGGGAATGAGGTGGTATGATGGACTTAGGAGTTGCCTAAATTTGTAAGGAAATTTAGGAGGGTAGGGGATGATGTCAGTGAGTAGGGAGAAAAACTAATTTTTGGAAATGAGTGAGGAGGGGGGTGGAAAAGGCCAAAACATAGGCCTATCCTGGAAAGAGATAGGGTAGATTAGGTTTTAGAGGAAAATGATAGAAAATGAGGGGATAAGGTTTTGTTATGGATGGAAATGGTATATTAATTGCAAAGAGAGGTGTAGGGACAAGGAATATAGGGTTTAGGGCGGCAACTCATCATTTTAGGATCAAAACCATGAAAATAATGTAAACCCTAGAAGAAGAAGTATTTGATCATTTTCTTGACATATGAGGAAAATGAGGGCATGAAAATGATTAAACTTACTTTTTATAGGGCCTGGAGGATGAAATGACTGAAGAGGAGCTTTGAAAAATGGATTTTGGTGGTCAAATAGAAATTTTGGACAACTCTGCCCCATGCGCAGCGTGCTGTCCAGGTGCGTAGCGAAGGCTCTCAGTGCACAAAAAGAGTCAACTTTTGCCAGTGAGGGCTATGGAATCACAATTTTTTACAAAGGAGAGGGAGGAGCTCGATGCTAGGATGGTATACAAGTGAAAATGAGTGTGAATGAGCTCCTCCATGTGCTTTTATAATTTTATTTTGGTGTCTAAGTGATTAATGAGGTAGGATGGCCCACCTCACCAATTCACTTTCTTTTTGAGTTTTGTAGCCTTAGGACCTCTTCTTGTAACTTTAAAACCTTAGGAACATTATTGCATCTAAAAACATAAATTACATTTGAAGTCAAGTGTTATTGAACAAATTTACCTATTGCTACTCCTCATTTGTAGGATTTATACATGAAATGACTTATTTTGTGACCTTAACCCTAATGACCTAATGGCGACACTGAGCTGGATGGAGACCATTATGATGTGACTGAAGTGATATTAACGATGTTTTCATGATGGTAGACTCAAATGAGTGATGAAGGTGATCGGTATATGAAATTCTTGAGAGAGTGGAAATAGCCCTAGACGCACTAGCCAATGACCAAATTTTTATTTGAAGACTCACTGAAATGACACCATAAAAACACCTTGTAAGAGCATATTTTATCACTAGTGATAGACTGAACTGACTGACACTAACACCCTCACAGATAACCTTACTTATTTTGTAGCTTGGGAACCCAACCAATTCATTAGCAAAATAATATTGTGCCCAACCCAAAGTCTCCCTTTCTCTGAAATTTCTTTGTCCACGCCTTATCACAACCATAGGATTGCCTCCTGAAAGTCCTTTTCTGAACTTCTGCTAAAATACTTCATCCTTGGGACACCTGGAATTCAATGACACTCCTTGGCACATACTCTTATTTGTTAATTTCCAAGATTTTTGACCTAGTTCTCCCTTGTGTTCCCCTGACTCTCCCTAACACTCCTCACCATCCATTGACATTGTCTGCCATGTGTTAGAATGCCTTTTCATTCCTTGGCATGCCCTAGCACTCCTTAGCTATCATGCCCTCACAACTACCCTTACTTTTTCTTAGACTTGGCAAAAACCCAAATAAGTCCTGCCCCGAATACAACAACTTAACCAAGTTACTACAACTAGACTATGCCTTGTTCACCTAAGAACTTCCTATAACACATCTTAGGCTACTTATGTCCAATCTCAACTCATCCCACTTAACAAGTTAGCAATTCAAGGCTCATGTCCAACCATGGCCATAAAACAACTAAGAAACACAATTTACATCTTGACATGCCATAGCACATGGCACGTCTAACAATCCCTTAGCCCTATGTAGCATGTATTAGCATCCCCTACATTTCTTGGCATGATTTGTAGTCCCTGGAACACCCTAGCACTCTCCGACACACCCTCGCACTGTATCATTCCTTGGTACTTCCTAGCATATAACATTGTCACTCCCTCCTTAGAACACTTGGAACTCGTTAACACTCCCTATCACGCACTCTTATCTCTTCATTTCCATGCATTTTGAATTAGTTCTCCCTTTTTTTTTGTGACACTCCCTAACATTCGTTGGCACGCATTGACACACCCTGGCATATGGCACATCTTGGTATGTTGCCATGGCACTCTAGCATTCCTTGGCACTACCTAACATATCTTGTCACTCCCTCCTTACCACACCTAGAATTCACTAACACTCCTGTCACACACTCTTATTCATTCATTTCCATGTATTTGAAACTAGTGATCCCTTTTGTTTCCTTAGCACTCCATAACACTCCCTGGCATGCATTGGAACACCCTAGCACTTGGCACATCTTGGCATGTTTCCCTAGCCTTTAACATGCCTTAGCACTTCCTTCCATACCTTGTTACTCCCTCAGCACACCTGTATCACACCTATATCTCACTGACACTTCCTGTCACAAACTCTTATTTGTTCATTTGCATGCACTAATTTGACCTAGTGCTCCCTTATGTTTCCTTGGCACTCCCTAGCACATGTTGACACACCCTAGGACCTGGCACATCTTGGCTGCATGTCACCCTAGTAATCTAGCATGACTTAGCGCAACCTATCATACTATGTCACTCCCTCATTAGCACACTTGGAACTCACTGACACTCCCTATCACACACTCTTATTCATTCATTTCCATACATTTTGACCTAGTGCTCCCTTATGTTTCTCTAGCACTCCCTAACACTCCTTGGCACGCATTGGCACACCTTGGCGCTTGGCACATCTTGGAATGCTTCCCTAGCACTCTAGCATGCATTAGTAGTAATGCATAACAAACCTTGTCACTCCCTCCTTAGCACACCTAGAACTCGTTGACTGTAATGTTCCAAACTAGGAAAAATAGTTCTATGCAAAGAAGACAATAAAAATAACACCATAAAATTAAATCAAACCATCAGACCACAAAATTGTTTGGCATGTGTTAGCATGCATTTTCATTCCTTAGCATGCCCTAACACTCCTTAGCTATCATACCCTCACAACTACCCTTACATTTTTTGCAACATAGGAAACCAACAAAATCCTACCTCAACTATAACAGCAAATTAACTATATCAACAACTTGACCAAGTTACAATTACTACAACTAGACTATGCTTTGTTCACCTAAGAACTTCCTATAACTCATCTTAGGCTACTCATGTATAATTTCAACTTATCCAACTTAACAAGTTACGAAGACAAGGCTCACATCCAATCGTGGTCGTAAAATTAAACAATTAAGCAACAAATTTTACATCTTGACATGCCATAACATCTGGCATGCCTAATAATCTTTCAGCACTATGTAGCACGTGTTAGCATCCCCTTCATTTCTTTGCATGCTTTGGAACTCCCTAGCACTCCTTGACACTTAACACACCTCGTACTCACTAGCTAACACTCTCTGTCACACTCTTATTCATTAATTTCCATGCATTTGAAACTTTTTCTCCCTTGTGTTTCCCTGGAACTTGGCCCTAACACTCCCTAGCATGTGTTGGCACCACACCCTGGCGCCTGGAACTTCTTGGCATGCCTTAGCACTTGGCATGTATTGGCATGCCTAAAATTCCTTGGAACTATCTAGCATGTGTTAGTACTTCCTGGAATTCCCTGGAACACCTTGGAACTCCCTAGTTGTCATGCCCTCATAGATAGCCTTAGTTTTTTGCGACTTGGGAACCCAACCAAGTCATTGACAAAACAATGTTGTGCCCAACCCAAATTCTCCCTTTGTATGAAACTACTTTGTACACACCTTATCACAACCATAGGCTTGCCTCCTGCAAGTCCTATTCTAAACTTATCCTAACACACTTCGTCCTTGGGGCACCTAGAATTCACTGACACTCCTTGGCACACTACACTCTTATTTGTTCATTTCCAAGCATTTTGACCTAGTTCTCCCTTGTGAAGCCTTGACACTTTCTAGTATACCGACTCCCTCCTTAGAACACCTGGAACTTGCTGACAATTCATTTCCATGCATTTGAAATGAGTTATCCCTTGCATTTCCCTGGAACCTGGCCCTCACACTCCCTAGCACGCATGAATAAAATATTTACAAAATTTATCTCTATCCTACTATTTAGGGTTTGGTTTTTACTAACTAAAAATGTAATAAATAAAGAAAACCATGGGATATGATAGAAAAATCCTCAAAATTCATTATCCAAATATATTTTAGGTCAACCATGCCAAGTTGGAGGTCCACCAAGTCGAATTTCAAAAAGTTCTAGAACCCTATCAGCAATTATGGCCTAATGAAATTGTGAAAAATGGGTCTAAAAGTGCCACCTGTAACTCCAAGACAGTAACTTCTGTGTAAAAAATGAGAGAGGCTTTTATTTTTGGGTATTTTATGAGCAAAAACCTCCTCCTATTTTCAAAAATATTTTCCATTTGTTCAGAATCCAAGCTTGAAGTTGGTCACACAGAAACACAACAAATCCTGACAGAAGTGCAACAAATAGTTGACTTGAAATTCTCATTACTTGAATGAGGTTTTGAGTGTTTCTGATGACCTGTGAAGAAACTTGGAGATGTACAATACACCCTGGAGCCTTTAAACCATGCAAAAACATCATTTTAGCCTCTTCAAACTTGATTCAAAAACTCACTGTCCAGAAGCGCATGGAAAAGAGAAGCAAGGAAGACAAAATCATATCTCTTTAACCATAACACTTTTGCAAAACTTGAAGGAGGTTATTATGATTATTTCCATGGTTAAAAAAAACATCCTTTGGGTTCAAAAAATTCATCTCCAGTTGGCCATGCATATATTTTGAAAATGATGATAAAAACAAAGTCAAAAGCGCAACAACTCTCCTGTAGCAATTGTATTTTGGGCATATCTCCCAAATTGTAAATCCAAATGGGATGAAATTTTTAAAGAAAGTTACTATCATGAAAACCGTGCATCATTTTGAGTTGAAATTGAGTGGGTATTTTCATTTCATCCCCATTCATATCCCATAACATTTTCATGGAAAACGGGTGTGAGGTTGAAGAGATATGACGAGAACATGGTGACTAGGTAGAAGCGCAATGCAAAAGAGCAACAAATTAGGGGAAGGGAATGAGAGGGAAGGGGGGTAGTAAAAATTATGGGAAAAATATGGGGGATAGGTATGGGTGTTAGGAAAATACTAGAAGTGTAATTTATCAAAAATAGTGAGAAAAAGGTCAAAACACAGACCTAGGGTAAAAGCGCATCAGATTTCTAGGGTTTTTGGTAAAATAAGGAAATGCAAGGATTTTGATGAGGGGAATGATGGAGAATGGTCAATGAAGGATGATGAAGGAGGTATAAGATTAAAAAAAAGACCTTTTACTCATGAATGAATCTATTAATCTTAGGCTACTCATGTATAATTTCAACTTATCCAACTTAACAAGTTACATAGACAAGGCTCACATCCAACCATGGTCGTAAAATTAAACAACTAAGCAACAAATTTTACATCTTGACATGCCATAACATATGGCATGCCTAATAATCCCTTGGAACTATGTAGCACGTGTTACCATCCCCTACATTTCTTGGAATTCTTTGGCACTCCCTAGCACTCCCTCACACTTAGCACATTGTCTAGCCAAACATAAGAACATCCACACACCACATTACACAATATAATAAGGTTTTCGCTAGAGACCGCTCATAGATAGGAAACTCTAGTTCTTATTGTGATTTTTTCAATCCAATGATTGAAAATAATTAAGAATGATTTAATTGATCTTTAAATTGTTGTGGATATCCTATTGGAATAGTTTGTCATGCTAGTTATTACAATGTTTTGAAATATTTTATTATGTAGTTTATTATTTTAGATCATAGATTAAATATTACTAGTGTATCACTCCAAATTATGGATATATTTGAAATCAAAATGGAAGAAACAAGAAAATAAACAAACCATCCACACAAATGAATATAATTCATGACTTGGGAAACCTAATACGAGAGAAATCCTAGCTAGAAGGTGAGGCATATGCTCTAGTCTCTCTTTTTCAATTATGAAATATAAGTACAAAGAAAGGGGCACTCACTATGGAGTGGGCATGGACATTGTGGCATGAAATGTTATTTTAAAATCCTTCTTCCTTTGATGTTATGCTCGATATCCCATTCTTTGATGTCATCCTCAACTATGGAATACTAATAAAGCCAAAATAATGGAGCCCCTTCCTTTCCTAGTAACCTAGTATAAGACAACCTGTAGTCATTCAACATCAAGGTTAGGGTTTTTTCATGCTTCAATCCTCAATTAGTGTTTCTATTTTTGAACACCCCCACATGTGTGAGTAACGGGGGTTGACATGGCATCCACTGAGTGGCATGGTGGTCAATAAGGTAGGTCAACTTGTGAGAGACGTAACTTTCACATACGAACTTCGTTTGAGGTGATTTTCACACAGTTGGAAAGCTTCCAGTGTTTAGAGTAACATCACAAGGATGGATCTATGCAATAAAAATGGAAATCAAATATATAAGACCCCAAATCACTAATGTGGAACCTAACACTAAAGTGGGCCCTACAATCCAATTCCTCCAATTTTTCCATTTAGAAAGTACCAAGATATATAACAAAATATATGATGATCCATTTTTGCTTATGAGGTCCATGGTACATAGGAATAATTTGCAATGTTTGATACTATCAATAAGATTTCATTGCATTTCTTTCACAAAAATAAAAACACTTCAACATGAACAATAATCTAGGAAGAATGAAACTTTGTGGCCTAAGGAAGATGTTTTCCTAACAAGATTGCATTCCATCTAATATCAACAAGGGTCACTGGCAACACAAATACTTTTCCTAGGACCATCTAGATTTGGCCAAGGGACAAAACTAGAACACATATGTACTAGTGGGGTTACCTTAGCCTCTCCATTGTCTCAACTTGCTTCTATGTGCATCATTGATTTAAGGGAATCAAACATCCACACATTCCTACACTTGTCTAACACCACCTGCCCACAACATGCACTTTGTTCTCATGTCCCTTTTTTGCTTGATACATGAGTTCTCCTCTTACCAGGGGATTAGTCTTTCATTTTTCTCAGGGCTTGAATGATACCCATTGTTTCTTATTCATTTAGCATAAGGTCATCAAGCAAGTGGGCCTTTACCTGGTTTCTAATAAGGGGAACCCCCAATAGTTATAATAAGGGGATTAGGGGCCTTATTATCACAACCCATAAGCCCTTAACCCATAACCACTAAATTCCCTATCCCCTTAACCCAAAATCCATAATCCCTTAACCCCTACACTCATAACCCATTAACTCATTGATCCCTTAAACCCTAAGTCACTAACCCCTTAACCCCTAACCCCTAACTTAGAATCCCTAAAACACCCTTAAAAGTCACAACAATGTAACTTTTGGAGGTAGTTTTGGACAACCCCCCCTCCATTGCCCCCCCACAAAAAATAAATTTCATTAGAATTAAACTTTTAGGGGCAGTTGTTAAATGATCTCCTCCAAATGTTTAATTCTTATGAATTTTGGGGGAGGGGGGTATTTTGGTGTATTGAATGGGTCAAAGGGACATAATGGTAGCATGGATGGGTAGAAGTGAGAGGTTCAAGCATGGTTTATTGAGATCTATAATCTTAGCATTAGAGAATGAGAAGGGGTCTTAAGACCTCATGACATATGGACTAGGGGGCTGAAGGGAAGGCAATGGGAGTAGTTGATAGGGGAACCCCCAATAATTTTGATAAGTGGATTAGGGGCCCCATTATCACAACCCATAAGCCCTTAACCCACAACCACTAAATTCCCTATCCCCTTAACCTGAAAGCCATAGTCCACACTCATAACTCATAATCCATTAACCCCTTGATCCCTTAAACCCTAAGCCACTAACCCCTAACTTAGAATCCATGAACCCCTTAAGCCCTAACCCCTTATCCTCTTAAACATTGACCCTTAACCCTTAACCCCTAACCCCTAAACCCCTTAACCCCTAACATCTAACCCCTTAACCCACTGACACCTAAATCCCATAACCCTTAATAAATTAACCCCTAAATCCCCTGACCCCTAAGCCCTTGGTGCTTAACCCTTAACCCTTGAATCCCTTAACCAATATGCCATTAGCCTCTAACCCCTAAACCCCCTAGACATCAACTCCCTAACCCCTAAACCCCCTATGCCCTAACCCTTCACCCTTAACCCTTAACCCTTAACTCCTAAACCCCTAAACCCCCTACACCCTAACCATTTACCCTTTACCCTTAACCCCTAACTCCTAAACCCCCTATGCCCTAACCCTTATCTCTTTACCCTTAACCCCTAACTACTAAACCTGTAAACCCCTTAACTCCTAAAACCCCTAAGCCATTCTCCCAAACCATAGGTGATCCAACACTAATATTCTTGGTGATAGTAGGGTTGTGTTTGCTAACCCCTATAAATACAGACTCCAAGCACTTCTATGGTCCAAGGAAAAGAGCCATAGGGTCCCCAAATCTGATCTACATTTTATGGAAAATCACATTTCCCCCAAATATCCTCCATGTATTTGTATTCAAAGGGAAATAATATGGTCTTCTGATGTTAACAAATGCATATAATTTCATAGGAATAAAGTAAGGTTCATCTCCATGCATGACCCAAATATAATTCATGTCCACTCAAAAGAAAAAAGAAAGGATATAAGGATGCCCCCTTAGCTATCATCATCCTTTAACACATGTCCAGTCTCTTACCAAATGTATGGATAACAATCCCATAGAAGTCTAAAATCTTTCTCAAAGGTTTTGTCCACAACATGCTCAAAAAAACATTCAAATTCCCTTAGTTTGCTCCAAGTCTATTTGAAACTGACACAAGAAGTCCCCAACTACATGAATGGTGCAACCTTCAAGTTATTTGTATCCAGGTTCTTCCCCTTTTGACCCCCTTTTTTGTGCCTTCAATACAAAGTTGACAAAGGTCATCTTATAATTCGATCTCCCTTTTGCATCTAGTGAGAATATCGCCTCATTCTTTAGGAATGACTTGCTTCTAAACAAAATTACACTAATACTCTCAACATGTGGGGTAGAAGATACATTAAGAGGAGAAAACATAGGTCAAAATGAACCTTATTGTCAAACATAGGTCAAACATATGTAAAAAATTAAATAGTCTACACATGTAATTATTACATTGTTGGATGGTTTTGGATTAACTCCACCATTTTATTTCTCCACCTCCATGGTAGCTTTTCATTCCATTAATTTTTCAACAACTGCTTTCAATTTTCCAAGTTCCTTATCTTTTTCTCTCAATTTCTCTTTTGTATCATGCAATTGAAGTTGATTGGGGAACCCCCGATAGTTGTGATAAGGGGATTAGGGGCTCCCTTATCACAACCCATAAACCCTAATGCATTTAATCCCTTAGGAAAGGGGGCCCAAGGGTGTAGTTATAGGGCATTGGGACCAATTTTGGGGGTTCATAACATTAGGAGAAGTTGAATGGTATGACAAAAAAGGTGGGAGGGTTCATGTCATAGTGGCAAGTCAATTCACATTTTCTCGAGAGGTCTTGTGAAAGCAGGTAAACGTGGGGTGGCGTGTTACAATCACAGAAGATTGTCCCTAAAATAATTCACATACCATAGAAGATAAGTGCTTGAGATAGATCTGAATCTTTTCCTCCACAAAAGAGATACAAATTAGTTGGAGGCCCCACTTCCTTAACTGGAAGTTCGGGTCATGTCATAGTGGCAAGTCAGTTCACATTTACCCAAGAGGATTTGTGAAAGCCAGTAAATGTGGGGTGGCATGTTACAATCACAAAAGATTGTCCCTAAAATAATTCACATACCATAGAAGGTAAGTGCTTGAGATAGATCTGAATCTTCTCCTCCACAAAAGAGATACAAACTAGTTGTCAAGTGATGAAGTATAAATTCCAATATAGAGTTGTTTGTTCATGTGAAGGGACATGTTCTTTGATTAGGCTGACTTTCCTTCTGGAGCGCTTACTTGGTCAACTTGGAGACACAAAATTATACTTAAAAATTCAAATTTCTTTCTTGCACATGTACAAAAGGGACATGATAAAATAACTTTTTTCTTTTGACTCAAATACATTATTTTTTACTTTTTTACACTATCACAAATATGAAGACCAAATCTAGTTACAATTTTGACACCACCTCGCTTCACCGTGATTACAAAAAATATGTGCCCACCTAATCCCATACATAGAGACATGATCCCTCCAAACTCCATTACTAACAAGCGCAAGAGTAAACATCTCCCTTGTAGACATGACATACCCACAAAGATTAACAAAATTGACAAGATGGGGGATAATAGGCTTTCAATTATGCTTATATCACCATATCACTTCACTTGCATGACGTGGGTCTGCCACTCACCTAAACTTTGGATGGTCTCCCTCATGCTTGTCCAAGTATCAAGTGTCTAGGTTTAATGGCTACGAAAGACTTATTTACCAAGATGTTGGAAATAATACTGAGAGGGGGGGTGAATCAGTATTATCAAGCAATTTACCAAATCTTCCTTATTTGATCTTTTGAATTATTCTTGCATATCAGTACCATAAAATAATGAGCATGAATAAAGAAAATAGACAGTCACACCAAAGAACACAAGATGTAAGGTGGAAACCCAATGCGGGAGAAAACCACCTGCTGCAATATGTCTCTATCTTCTTTCAAGAAATTCTTTTTACAATGATTTTGTACTGGTGCAGTCCTTTACCAGCACGCAGGCTGCAACCTGCAGAGAGCTACAACTCTCTCTCGTTTTCCAGTCTCTCCTGGAAGGGAGCTACAACCCCCTACTTCTTTTCATGAAGAATCAAATGATCAACAAGTATACAACAGATACAGTCCACTACAGATATCAGATCAGTAATTACAGAAATAACCCAGAACACCTTATGAACAGAAATATACAGTCAACAGATCATCTTAAGACAGGGACGCATATTTTCTTTCTGTGACCTGCGACTGGACGCAGTCTACCTTCCACTATTCTGCGTGCCGACGCACTGTTCCTCTATGCTTTTCTGCGACCGGCGCACCCAGAAACACTATCGCGCCGCGTCTTTTGCTTCAGAGACGCACCCAATAACACAGTCGCGCCGCGTCCTTTGCCTCAGAGACGCACCTGAGCCTTTACTGTACTGCGTCCCGGCGCACTTTCCCTTCACTGAACCTGCGTCCCTTCAGATATAAAAGATATGAGGACTTCAGAACCAACCCAAACACTCAGATCCACAGATCTGATCATGCGCCATAGAGATCACAGTCCATTAGAAGATTCGCCTTCATAGATCTGGACTAGATCTCACCAAAAGATATTCAACCAAGATGATGATAATCCAAATGAACTCCTTTGCTTTATATAGGCAAGCTTCTCCCCAAAACATGGAACAAAACCACGAGCCGACACCATAGAAACACAAAACCGTCGGCTAGATACCACACAAGAAACCCCCACGTGCTTTTCTCTGCCTTGAAATGTGTGCACTGGGCGGACGCACCTCCTGAACGGCTGGTCTGCGTCCCTGGACGCGGGTTCTGTATGGTATACCTGCGGGGACGCACTTGCTGAACATATTTCCTGCGTCCTTCTTGATTTATCACCTGAATGGGTTTGCCATCAAGGACAACACCTGAATCATAATGCCAACAATCTCCCCCTTTGGACTTGATGGCAACCACATAATCTTCAGCTTCATTCTCCCCCTTTGACATCAAGGGCAAAGGGTATGCTCCCCCTATGCTCATGCATCTCCAGATCTGTAACCAGAAATCCATCATGAAGGAGATAGAGACATATTGCAGCTATTTCCAAGATCTCCTTTTCCATAATGCCAACAATGCATTATGTGCTCCCCCTGAGCCTATACCACCAATAGGAAGATGATCAACAGTAAGATGATGCATCAACAACCCCCAGCTTTTGCCTGAGGTATTCAAAAGTGTCCCTGGGCAACGGTTTGGTGAAAATATCAGCAACTTGTTCCTTAGAAGGAACATACTCCAACTTGACCTTCTGTTCAAGTACTTGTTCCCGGAGAAAATGGTACTTGATTGGTATGTGCTTGGTTTTTGAATGCATAACCGGATTCTTTGAGATGCTGATTGCACTTGTGTTGTCACATAAGATAGGAATAGGAGGTGTACAAGTGATGTGATAATCCTGCAAAGTCTGCATCATCCAAAGAAGTTGGGTGCAACAAGATGCAGCAGCAACATATTCTGCTTCAGCTGTAGACAAGGCAATTGAACTCTATTTCTTGCTGAACCAAGAGACCAGTCTGGGACCCATAAAGAACGCACCACCACTTGTGCTTTTCCTGTCATCCACGCTTCCGGCCCAATCTGCATCTGTATAGGCATGAAGAGTAAGATCTGTATCTCTAGGATACCATAAGCCATAATTTTGAGTCCCTTGAAGATATTTGAAAATTCTCTTCACTGCTTGAAGATGAGTCTCCTTCGGATTTGCCTGAAATCTTCCAACTATTCCAACTGCATGCATGATGTCTGGTCGGGTACCTGTCAAATATAGTAGACTTCCAATCATAGATCTGTAGGTTGGTTGATGTACTGCTGCAGATTCATCATTTGCATTGAGACTACATCCTGTGACCATGGGTGTACATACTGGTTTTGCATCTTCCATGCCATATTTCTTCAAAATCTGCTTGAGATACTTGGTTTGAGATAAAAAGATTCCTCCTTCCTTCTGTTGGATTTGCAAACCAAGGAAATATGTCAGTTCTCCTAGCAAGGACATTTCAAATTCTTTCTGCATGACTGAGGCAAAGCTTTGACTCATAGCTTCTTCATTGCTGCCAAAAATAATGTCATCTACATACACAACAAGTATTAGCAATTTGTCATTTTCAACTTTTATATACAGATTGCTATCTGCTGAACCTTTTAAGAAACCTTGTTGATGAAGATATTTGTCCAACCGGTAGTACCAAGCCCTTGGAGCTTGTTTGAGACCATAGAGAGCCTTTTTCAATCGGCATACAAGATTTGGATCATTTCCAAGAATGAACCCATCTGGCTGTTCAATGTACACTTCTTCTTCCAGGTCTCCATTCAAAAAGGCTGATTTCACATCCATTTGAAATACTTTGAAGTTCTGAAAACTTGAGAGAGCAAGGAACATTCGGATGGCCTCAAGTCTTGCAACAGGAGCAAAAGTTTCTTCAAAGTCTATTCCTTCTTGCTGCGCATACCCTTTACAGACGAGTCTGGCTTTGTTTCTAATTACTTCTCCATTTTCATTCAATTTATTTTTGAAGACCCATTTTGTTCCAATAACATTCTTATCTTTTGGTCTAGGAACCAGCTCCCAAGTGTTGTTCTTTTCGATTTGCTCAAGTTCTTCATCCATTGCTTTCACCCAACATTCATCTTTGCATGCCTCTTTCACATTTTGTGGTTCGGTGGAGGAAAGTAATGCCAAATAGCTTGAAGCTTCTGCAACTGTTCTTCTAGTTTGTACACCTGCTTCTTTTTGTCCCATGATCTGAGATTTTGGATGGTTCTTCTGAACATATCTGGATGGAGTCTTTTCTTCTATTCTTGTCCGTTCTTCTGCTTCTTCGTGAGGTTCTTCTTGAGATCCTTCTTGAGGTTCTTCTTCTTCATCATTCTGTTTTTGAGGGTAGCTCTCATCTTCTTCGATGTCTTCACGATGTATTTGCCTAGGAATATATCCCTTTTCATCAACCACTACATCAATGTTGTCAACAATTCTGCCAAGTCTTTTATTGTAGCATTTGTATGCTTTGCTATGTGGAGAATAGCCAAGAAGAATGCCTTCATCTGCTCTAGGATCAAGTTTGCCAAGCTGCTCCTCAGTATTCTTGATATAGCATTTGCTCCCAAATATTTGAAGTGCTTTACCGAAGGAGTTTTACCACTCCAGAGCTCATGAGGGGTTTGAGTGCTGTTCACCCGGACATTTGTCTTGTTGAGAATAATAACCGCAGTATGTGCAGCCTCACCCCAGAAGGTTGCGGGGGTTCCTGATTCATCAAGCATAGCACGAGCCATTTGTTGGATTGTTCTGTTCATTCTTTCAACAACTCCATTTTGCTGAGGCGTTCTAGCTGTAGAGAATTCTCTCCTTATCCCATGTTCATCACAGAAATCGAAAAATTCATTTGAAGTAAATTCCCCACCTCTGTCAGATCTGAGGCACTTAATTTTGTGACCTGATTCATTTTCAGCCAAGGCTTTGAAGGTTTTGAATTTTTCGAATGCTTCATCTTTGTGCTTCATAAGACCTAACCAAACAAACCTGGAGAAATCGTCAATAAATAATATCAAGTATTCCTCTCCTCTAGGTGTTCTTTTTCTGAATGGTCCACATACATCTGTATGTACTAGCTCAAGAGGCATGCTGGCTGATCCTTCTTTCTTTGGAAAGTTAGTTCTGGTTTGTTTTCCAAACTGACATGATCTGCATATGGTGTTGTCAGGAATTTTGATATCTGGAAGATCGCGAACTGCCTGATATTTGCAAGCTTTCCTTATTTGTGAGAAGCTTAGATGTCCCAACCTTCGATGCCATAACCAGTGCTCTTCATTCTTGCTTAGATAGCATTGTTGTTGTCCTTCATCAAATATGTATAGATTATTTGGAGTTCTCTTTCCTTTGAGAACTGTTTTACCTGTATCAAGATCACGAACAAGGCATCCATTTGATCTGAATATAACCTCGGTTCTTTGATCACACATCTGGCTGACACTTAGTAGATTATGCTTCAATCCATCAACAAACAAAACATTTCCAGCCTTAACATCTTCTTTTAAAGGAGCAATACCTTTTCCTTTTATAGTTGCAGGAGTATCATTTCCAAAAGAGACTTTCTTTCCCTTTTCTAAATTAGAATAAGACTCAAGTTTTTCTTTATCACCTGTCATATGCTTCGAACATCCACTGTCAATGTACCATAGATTTTCTTGTCCTTCTGCATAAAATGCTATCCCACATCTTTCTGTTTGAGGTTCCTTTATTCTCCATGTTTTGGCGCCTGAGGCTTGTTCCTTTTTCTGCTCTTGTACCTTTCTT
The DNA here is from genome assembly GCA_031772625.1 of Pinus tabuliformis. Lineage (NCBI taxonomy): Eukaryota > Viridiplantae > Streptophyta > Pinopsida > Pinales > Pinaceae > Pinus > Pinus tabuliformis. The sequence continues at coordinate 991,169,227 of CM062819.1, read as the reverse complement.
TCCGGAAACCTGCTTCTGCATTCAAAGTCTTTATGTCCAAAATTATTGCAAATAGAACATTCAACTTCATTTTCAAGAGCTGAAAAGTTGTTATAGGTCCTTTTTGTAATCCCTGTCATACTTCTTTGTTTTTGAGCTTCCCTAGTCATGATTGTTTTATACGCAACACATTGAGCTGCTTTGTGACCAAAGTTATGGCAAGAAAAGCATTGTCCATTGAAGAAGCTTCTGCGATTATTGGATCTACCAGCCAACTGATTGTAATTTCTATTTTCATCTATTCTTGAACCAAATTGAGAGGATTTTACCTGTGGCTGGTTGTGGCTTTTGTTCACCCTTAAGATGGATTGCCCCTGATAGTTTCTGCTTGACATTTGTCCCTGCTTTACCTGATGATCTTCCTTGTGCTCTTGCTCATTTCTTCTTGCTGCATCAAGATAACTTTTTGAAGTGGATGCTTGAGAAGTTTCTCCATTATAGCCCAAACCTGTCTTATTTAGTGGAGACCGCTGCACACTGATAATCTCATCCAAAGTTTCAGATCCTTTGACAAACTTGAGATTAATAGTTTTTGTTTTCTCAATTTCTTTTCTAAGACCAACAATTTCACCTTCTAATTTTTCAAGATGTTTTTCCTTTTCATCAATTTGGAATTGTAGAGTATCAATAATCATGTTCTTTTCTTCTATGCATCTCTTGAGTCTAGTAATTTCATCATAAAGGTTATCCACATCTACAGCATCCTCATAATCATCATCTTCAAATGCCATTAACAACCTATATTTATTACCTTGTTCATCTTCATCACTGTTTGATAAGCCATCACTATCTTCATGGGTGTAGTAGCTTTTCTTATTTGCGCTTTGTTTCTTGTTCCATCTAACTGGTTCCTTTCCTTTATCCTTATAAGAGCATTTTGCAGCATAATGACCTACTCTTCCACAAGCAAAGCATTTGAAAGGTAGCTTACCTCTGAACCTTCCAGAACCTCTTTGAAGATTTCTGACAAAATTTGATTCTTCTTCCTCTTCTTCTGGATCATGGCTTGCTTCATAGTAATCTTCTTTGCCTGATGCTTTAAAAGCAGCCTCCCTTCTGTCTGATGGTCCTCCCTTTCTCATTTCATAAGCAGTTAGAATTCCATGTAGCTGAGACATAGTAAGAACACGGAGATTTTCTTTTTCTTCTATTGCAGATACTTTGGATTCAAACTTGGGGGATAATGATCTTAGAATCTTTTGAACTACTAGAGACTCCTTTACTTCTTCACCCAAATTTTTCATACAATTTACAATCTCATCTACCCGAAGAAAATAATTAGCCACACTTTCATCATTATACATCTTGAGAGTCTCATATTGAATTCTGAGAGTTTGAAGTTTAGCTTGTTTTACCTGTTCATCTCCTTCATAGCTTGTGATCATTTTGTCCCATATTTCTTTTGCTGATTTGAAGTGCATTACCTTCATGAATTCTGTTTGGGATATACTTCCTAATAGAGTACTGACTGCTTTTGCATTTGTTTCATACTTCTTTTTCTCAGCTGGATCTGTAGGAGTAGCTGAAGGAAAAGCATAGCCTGTTTCTACAATGTCCCAAACTTCAGTACCAAGAGATTGAAGAGATGCAGTAACTCTTACCTTCCAATAATTGAAGTTTGTCCCATCAAAAACTGGTGGCCTGATTGATGCTTCTCTCTCGTAGTTGCTCATGATGAACGATCTACCTTCAAGCGATCAAGCTTTTCTGAAGGACCTGCTCTGATACCAATTGTTGGAAATAATACTGAGAGGGGGGGTGAATCAGTATTATCAAGCAATTTACCAAATCTTCCTTATTTGATCTTTTGAATTATTCTTGCATATCAGTACCATAAAATAATGAGCATGAATAAAGAAAATAGACAGTCACACCAAAGAACACAAGATGTAAGGTGGAAACCCAATGCGGGAGAAAACCACCTGCTGCAATATGTCTCTATCTTCTTTCAAGAAATTCTTTTTACAATGATTTTGTACTGGTGCAGTCCTTTACCAGCACGCAGGCTGCAACCTGCAGAGAGCTACAACTCTCTCTCGTTTTCCAGTCTCTCCTGGAAGGGAGCTACAACCCCCTACTTCTTTTCATGAAGAATCAAATGATCAACAAGTATACAACAGATACAGTCCACTACAGATATCAGATCAGTAATTACAGAAATAACCCAGAACACCTTATGAACAGAAATATACAGTCAACAGATCATCTTAAGACAGGGACACATATTTTCTTTCTGTGACCTGCGACTGGACGCAGTCTACCTTCCACTGTTCTGCGTGCCGACGCACTGTTCCTCTATGCTTTTCTGCGACCGGCGCACCCAGAAACACTATCGCGCCGCGTCTTTTGCTTCAGAGACGCACCCAATAACACAGTCGCGCCGCGTCCTTTGCCTCAGAGACGCACCTGAGCCTTTACTGTACTGCGTCCCAGCGCACTTTCCCTTCACTGAACCTGCGTCCCTTCAGATATAAAAGATATGAGGACTTCAGAACCAACCCAAACACTCAGATCCACAGATCTGATCATGCGCCATAGAGATCACAGTCCATTAGAAGATTCGCCTTCATAGATCTGGACTAGATCTCACCAAAAGATATTCAACCAAGATGATGATAATCCAAATGAACTCCTTTGCTTTATATAGGCAAGCTTCTCCCCAAAACATGGAACAAAACCACGAGCCGACACCATAGAAACACAAAACCGTCGGCTAGATACCACACAAGAAACCCCCACGTGCTTTTCTCTGCCTTGAAATGTGTGCACTGGGCGGACGCACCTCCTGAACGGCTGGTCTGCGTCCCTGGACGCGGGTTCTGTATGGTATACCTGCGGGGACGCACTTGCTGAACATATTTCCTGCATCCTTCTTGATTTATCACCTGAATGGGTTTGCCATCAAGGACAACACCTGAATCATAATGCCAACACAAGAGCCCCCTTGTGATAACTTAGATCCACAATTCACTAACTGGTCAGTCTCAAAGTTATTATTATGAAAGACATGGAAGACCTTGAATTCATCAAATTGAAAGAGAATTTGAATTATGAAAAGAAATATGTTTAGTCTATTATTCTCTTAACAAAAACCCTTTTATAAATGATAAATAAATATATGATATCTTTCACTTTCATTATTACTATTATTATTATTATTTTTCTAAAACATTAAAAAAAAGCCTTGATAAAAGCCATAAACTTCTACTTAATTATTTGATGCTTTTTCCAAATTCCCATAAAAACAACATCACCAAAAACCCTTTACTTATAAGCCATTTCATGTACCTAACCCCAGTGAAAATAAACATCCCAAAAAAGAAGAAAGGTGGGGGTCTAAATTTCATCAGGAACCATAGATAACTCCCTCTTGCTGTGTATTTATAAATGATTTATGCACCTAAGATAACTGAGAATGAACACCCAAACAAACACAAAAGGTGGTGGGCCTAAGTTTTGAACCATCAACCACCGCATTGCTAACGTAATGAAAGGAGCCAAGAAGGAGGAGGGGGACATATGGGAGAGGTCATACGAAGGAACGAAAGGAGTAGCCGAGAAGAAGAAGAAACAAGGAGAATGAAAGGAGCAGCCGAAAAGAAGAAGAAACAAGGAGAATGAAAGTAGCCGCCGAGAAGAAGATTAAGGAGGACAAACATATTTCGTGAGCCATGGATGAATAACATGCTCGAAACAAAGCATAGATTGTTGATTTGGATGTACTTGCAAAGGTAAATGATTGGTTTACTCTAAAGAAAAAGAAGAGGAAGAGCCATTGTTGAATTTTGGAAATTTGAGGTTGTGGAATTGGGCGGATCACAATGTTGGTGGCTGCCTCTGCAATTTACTTCTTGAAATTTTGAGGTGACATTCTCATCAATCACCTCTATTGCGACAATGTTGGGTATGTAAGCTTTTATTTCCCCTCTCTTGATCCATTCAAAAATATTTCTTTCTGGGTCAAACCTTAGATATAAAAACAAGGTTTTTAAGAAAATGCGGAGCCCGTCCTTAGGGCTATTACCATTTCGATCCATCATGAGGGTTTCTATTAATTTTAGTAATTGGAAAGGATAGATGCACAAAATAGTGGCAGTGCCCATGATCTCTAGTCGTAATCAGTAGAGTCATAGATCCGAGAAATTCCAATGATAATTAACAACACATGTCTATGAATTGCTTGTTGTGCGAATACTGCCGAATTATATTTTGAATGGAGCAGATTTTGTTGGATGGTTCCTGAACCAACAATTTATGTTGTTGTAGGCCTAAATCCTCAAATTTATGCGAAATTTATTGAATGAAATCCGCTAGCCTTTTCATGATAGTAGAATCGTGTAGTGCTAATCACCAGTTGAAAATGCTTATAGAAAAGAATTATATTAGACACTAAAGTAAATATTTCTTTCATTTGCAACGGGACGTGGCTTGGATAGAGAGAGTCTGATATGGATCTGGAAAGTGTATTTTACCAACCAACGTTGTACTATGAATGGCTAACAACTTTTACGATTTGGGCATGTTTAGCTATCATCTCCTAAGTTTGGTTCTTGTTGAAGGGTTTTAATTTTACTTTCTCTATATTGTTTACATTACTGCAAGAGAGATTCCAAAATTATTGTGAAAAACATTGATCATAAATAACTCGACACCGCTGCAACCGTGGCATTCATAAAGCTTTACCTTGCTTGTTCACACATTACTTTTGGCTGATACTGCCTTAGAATGAAACTTGATATCTTTTATACAATTCAGAGATACCGACTGTAGCAACTGATTGTCAAACAAAGAAGATGATTTGAGTCCATGATTGTTTTTTCATGTCATCATAAAGGTCGCTACAGGGCCTCTACAGGGAGGTTTTTCATACAAGCCACTATGTGCCCAACTAGAATTTGTAGTGTGGCCAAGGTAGAGGCCATTTCTAGCTATTTCCCTTTTAGCATAGTCATGGAGGCATGAGTCTCTAACTCCCACTCATGCAAGTTGAGTAGTTGGCTTCTTGTTTAGGGTGAAATTGTCCCTTACCATGTTGGTCCATGTTCTTCTCCTTAAATATAGTCTTAAACCTTTAATCTCCTAAATCCTCAAATTTATGCGAAATTTATTGAATGGAAGTGGCTAGCCTTTTCATGATAGTAGAACCGTGTAGTGAGAATCACCATTGAAAATAAATTCTTATAGAAAATAATTATGTTAGACACTAAATTAAATATTTATGTCATTTGCAACGGTACTTGGCTTGGATAGAGAGAGTGTGATATGGATCTGGAAAGTGTATTTTACCAGCCAATGTTGTACTGCGGATGGCTAGAAACTTTTATGAATTCACTTGCCCCCTGATAATGTTGCATTCGCTTATGTCTCTACCACATATTTCTCACAGTGGTGGGAGACCCACCCTTAAAACTTTAATCTCACAAAGTTTGCAACAAATGTTGCAACAGTGATAGTGCTTCCATAACTCTTCCCAACCCTTTGATGGTTATCCCAGTTGGCCAACAAAACCCACGTAGTTAGAGCATCTATAAGGGTGGAGTGCACATTATTCCATCAATGGTGAGCCCTATGTTATTATGCCCATCAAAAAGGTAACCTTCAATGTTAGGGAGGGTGAGAAATCCTGGATAGATTAGTTAATCCGACACGCAGGAACCATGGCTGTCAAGGTATGATTCTTCTAAAGTGAGAGACAAGGATAGTGAAAATTTAGTGGGTGGATAGTCTTAAACCTTAATCTCCTAAATCCATGCGAAATTTATTGAATGGAAGCAGCTAGCCTTTTCATGATAGTAGAACCATGTAGTGTGAATAGTGTGAATCACCGGTTGAAAATGCTTATAGAAAAAAATTATGTTAGACACTGGAGTAAATATTTATGTCATTTGCAATAGTATGTGGCTTGGATAGAGAGAGTCTGATATGGATCTAGAAAGTGTCTTTTACCAGCCAATGTTGTATTGTGAATGGCTGTCAACTTTTACTAATGCACTTGCCTCCCCTAATAAGTTTTGGTCTTGCTAACATCATAGATGATCGACTATCTTTGTTTAGAACTATGAAGTATACCCTGAACAGTATAATATATATTATGGTAAAAGAGAAGATTATAGAGGGCTAGGTTCTTGGTTTCTACATCAACCTATGGAAGTGGGATATATACAGTTATATAGTTTTGTATGCATTGTTGGCACAAATCAACCGCAGTGAATTCCTGACCATATATGACAAAACTACTTAATCAACTTTGCTTGGACTAAACTGTCATGCTTGCCATAAACACTTCATTGTTAACTCAATTCACAATTAATTAATTCATTACTTTGCTTGGAATCTATTCTCAATCTGAAATTTGAACATGGAAAGCATTACACGTGCTGGAATTGTCCACCTCAGAATGATTGTAGTCTCATTCATTTTTGTCTGCAAACATTGTTTAGTGTGTGGTTCAATGGTGTACAATGACTATGAAAGGGTTTGTCTTAAGTTTACTTGTTCTTGATATTGATGTTTATTTAGAAAGAGCTTAGAGGGAGGTAAGCTTTGCCTCAATATTAAGATAAGAAATGTAAATCTTTGAAGGAGAGATTTATATATAGTTATAAGACTTTTGAAAAATGATTTGGGAGATCATTCATGGGAATTTTCAGGCCAAATCATCTGGAATAAAGAATCCATACAAAATTTGGACTCCATACACGTATGGACAACAAATAAATTGTTGACATCCTAACAAATATGGTCATTAATGGAGGTTCAAGACTACAGAGAATTATGATTTTGGAAGGAATCAAAACAGGAGAATGGTAGGACTAATTGAATAGTTTGTCTGGGAAAATTTCTTAAAGTTTCTTAGAAGACTTCTATAATTTCTAACTTTCTATTAGTGACGTTGAGGATTTTAAAAGGTAATATTTTTTCTTGAGTTTCAATTCATTTTAAGAACTGATTTAAAAGACTCTGTTTGATTGCCAATGTCATTGCACCCTCATTGGAACCTCCATCTGATCTCATAATAAATAGGTCACCTAAAGATGAGGTTCTCCTCTGACTCAATCTCCTACAAATGACACAATCGTCAATTCTTGTTAAACTGCAGAATGTGATGATCTGTCTCAATCTGGAGCTTGTGCAAGCAAATCTTGAATTGACGAAGAGGATTCCTTAGGCTATGCATTAAATGTATATATGTATGTGTAGGTCTGACAATAAGGCTATCTCACAACGGCATGAAGTGCTTGGAACATAATGCCATCTCAAGCCCAAGGCCATTAGGGGAAGTGGTCCAAGTGACTTGATGTACTGTTGGTGTATATTCTCTCTTATTACCTTGTTCAAGTCCTGTATGGAGAGCTGGAGGTGACCAGGTTATTCAAGGAGTACCTGAAATGGAGGTGGTGGTTAATACAAAACTGAATTGTCACTCTGGTGTGATGATTGTTAAGGGTTGTGCATGTCGCTTTGGGCTTTACAACGATACACCCTTTGAAAAATAAGGACTTAATTTTCAAAGGTAGGATACAAAATGATGGGCCTTTTAAAAAGTCCTTATTGACTCAAATGACCTAGTAAAACCAAGCATAATAAATCCTAATGGATTTCTAAAATATTAAAACAACTTTTATAATATTTACAGAAACAAGAATGAATTTAGAGAGAAAGAAATACACTTTTCTAAAATAAGTTCTTCCTTTTTATAAATATAAAAGGACTTTATAAAAATTGCCTTTTAAAGGGGAAATATTTTTGTCTTTTCAATCTTTAGGAAAGGCCCTTATACTTTAAAAGAAGTATACCAAGTGATATTCTTGTTTAGATACATTAAAATTGTAATGTATAAACTAAAACATTTTTATCCTATGTTGGTGGTGACAACATCGTATATACTTCAAAGTTCTTAGTCATTCATCGTTAAACATGTCACAACATCTAGTGTGGGATCATATCTCCAAAGTTTGTCATATTTTTATATGATGACAATGCAAATAAAAAATTCAAATCTATCGTTGCTTATTTATCAAGTCATCCCTGGAAATGGGTATGTCATTACCTCAAGCTAGGATGTGGATGGTGTTGGGGAAGGATGCTCATTTTATTTTAATTTTCTAAGTTTTAATTCATACTTAGACATGCATGTCTTAATATTTAAGACAAACATATGACTACTGGCAGGATCAACCAGGTATATCTAAAAAATGCATCCCTTCCAAAGGGTCGGGTCTTGGTGCACATCATGATTTTTTATCTCTAGCTCACTGCATTCATTAAGTCAAACACTCTGGGTTCAAAAACACATGTTACACTGGTACTCATTATGCAGGAGTTTGACTTGATGATGATGAGTTTTTGAATTCTATTTTGATTTGTCTCATTTTAGGCACTAGGTTGGGTATGACTCATGTGTTTAAGTCGCACTCAACAAGCCCTGCTACCATGGTTTCCACTAATGAGTTTATTACCTGCAATGTGATAAAAATGGATTCAATAAAAAGAATCTACTGCATAAAATGGAACATTAAGTCAAACACTTTGGGTTCAAAAACACATGTTACACTGGTACTCGTTATGCAAGAGTTTGACTTGCTGATGATGAGTTTTTGAATGCTGTGTTGATTTGTCTCATTTTAGGCACTGGGTTGGGTATGACTCATGTGTTTAAGTCGCACTCAACAAGCCCTGCTACCATGGTTTCCACTAATGAGTTTATTACCTGCAATGTGATAAAAAATGGATTCAATAAAAAGAATCTACTGCATAAAATGGAATCAGCCTGCTAACTTTGAGATTGGCCTAGAAGCCCAGATATCTGCCAGCAACATCATGACACTAGCTTGGATAGACAGGCCAGTTCTCAATTTTCTCAGAAATGGTCTGCAGCTATTTGAAGCAGCCCCAAAAGACCTAGAACAACATTTTAACTTCTACATTGGCAGGGGCATCAAGAGGCCTAGTGTTATAGACATTTTTGGGCACTACAACCCCAAGCATAAATGTCCATAAACCAAGGGCTCCTAAGTCCCTAAAGGTGTTGTTCCAACCCTTAAAAGAACAAGGTCAACTGATTACAGCATCTCCCAGAACTTCTCCATGAAAAACTACTCAGAACTGGTCAAAACTGGATCATTTCACTTGCTCCATGGCTAGGGTGCGATGCATCTCACCTTGTACACATGGGAAGTGTGTTGCATTTCAAAAATCCCTTCTATGGGGTGCGATGGACGAGAAAAGACAAGTGGCGGAGATAGTTTGCGAGGTGGATGATCATGGAATCTTCCAGAAACTTCTCCTGTGACACTTGCCTCTCAGAATCGCCCAAGGATGAGTAAGAGATCAATGAGATATCCAAGTGGAATCAAGAACTATCAGAGAGAAGAAACTAATCAACAACCCAGAGCTGACTCACACCTCTGCAAATATCTATATATAGATCTCTCATCCCAGAGATCCAGGGAGGTTAGAGGCTGGAATTTTGCATCTTGTAAGGAATTGTTGTTGGTTCTTGAGGCAACATCATAGTGTTGGGTGATCTAAGCTTTACATGAGGTGAAGAAGGGCTTACTTGCTGAGAGGATGATGCTGGGTCAGAACAACTGGTTGTAACTCTCTTGGCTCTTTCTTGATTATCAATAAAGCTATTCAAGTTTTCCTCCATACTCTTGTGTAATTTATGTTTTGCGCATTTGTATGGTCAATTTACATCTTATCCTAGATTGTTTATGATAATAGATCCATGTTCTCGTATAGTGTTATGCTGCTTTGATTCTACAAGTGCTCTGTGAAGCTAGGTATACAAGAAAGCAAGTAGCAAAGGACTATCAGAAGAGAGAGGAATCGAGCAAGGAACCAAGTGCAAGACAGAGGTTGGTCTCCTTTATTCTTCTCTCATCTATCTTTCATAAAGGAAAACGAAAGTAGTTTTACTTTTTTTGTTTCTAAGGTAGCTACCCGCCTTAGTGGGATTAGCAGTTCTGCATGGACACTTTTCCCTGTAACAATATGGCGACTCCGCTGGGGAGCGACTAGGTTGTTTGTTTATCTACATTTGTTTACTTTATAAACTTATAGACGAAGCCTGAAGTTGAGCCAGGTAGCCTTCAAACTGCATTTGCTATGAAAATGCAAAGTAGATAAATTCCGCTTCAGTCAATCTCCGAGTTTTGTTTATGAATTAAACAACTGATTTACAAACTCTCTAATTGCCCTTGTGGTGGCTCTAGTAACCTCCTTAGATCTACCCCTGTGATTGATTTACTGACTACCACTTGCTCGGCCAAAATCCCTGAACTGAACTGCAAACTGTGACCCGGAACCCAAGCAAAGTCTCATCCCTGATCCAGCGCTGTCTGTTCTGTGAATCTCAAATTCAGTGCACTTCCCGAGTGTAGAAGGTGCGTTGCATTTCAAATTCACTCTGTTACAGGTGCGCTGATTAGACTAGGCATTGTTCCTAAATTTTGGTTTCTGTATTCACTCTTTTCAGATCTATTCAAGAATATTGCTGCCTGTAGTCAGTACACCTCTATTTGAAACCCCTTTCCTTGTTTTTATTCTGCCTCCATTGTGCAAAGAACTGTAAATGTTTTTATGTATTTGTTGAGTCATTTTCAGTTCTCCTTTACGAAGAAGTAATGTAGTTGTATTGTCGTTTCTTGATTTGAAAGTGTCGCAAGTGTTGTTTTCAGTCATAGAAGAGAATCTGATTGTCCTTGATGGTCAATTACCCTGTTACTATTGTATTTGATCTGAATTAGTAGTTTTTCTAGTGTCGAAAGCAAGTTTTCACAAAGTGTCTTCATTGTCTTCATTTTGATTTTGAAAAGAAACTTGTTAATAATTATCACTTTGAAAAGTAATTCAGATTTGCGCATTAGCTTTCTTTTTATCATTCACATATTAAGAAGGCTGAAAACAAATACATGCATGTGCCTTTGCATTTAGATTGTTTGATTGGTTTGATTTAGGATAGTTCATATAGTGTGTGCTCTTTGCTCCTTGTTGAAAGAATATTGTCTTTCTTTCCTTAGTAGCTAGGATTTTCATTGCACAAAGAAGACAAAACGACTGTTTATCATCTTAGATTGCATTTTAGGAATTGTACATCTACATCACGCGGTGAACCTGAAAGGAAAATTTCTTAAGCAAGATCAACTATAAAATAAATTTAATGAATCTAACAACGCTTTGGAACCTAACGCACAACATCTAGAAATCTAGGCTAGAGACGTATTCCGACGTCGTAAAGCCTGGTAACTGTTGTTTTCACTGTTGGTTGGGTGATTCCTCCACTTTGAGATGATAAGTGCCAGTACGGACTTGTGCTCCCACATACCGTCGAGTATATTTTGGGAGACCACAATAGGCTTAATCCTTTATCCATAGGAAGCCGTGTCTGCCGCCCTATCAATCGCAATGCACTGAACACAGCATTCGGGAAGATTGACTACCGTACCGTAAAAAGTATTCTACAGTTTTGCGATTGGTTTGGTAATCCCTCTGCCTAGATTTCCAGAGTAGTCCCTTTCGTTCCTTTTCAGACTCCTTAACGGAAAAGGTCCATCTGAGCACTTGTCACTTCAAGCTCATTAAAAATCAAAGGTGACTAGAGTCATCTTTTGTTTTTTCTTGACTCTTAAAAATTGAAAAAACAAGTTGTGTCAAAGCGTTCAAAATTCATCTAATTCGAAAACATACTTCCCCTTGATTTTTAGTTGATCAAGTAATCCGCAATCATGGAAGAAAGTCAATTGAAACACCGTCGTTCGTGGAGGCTTACGAGTCAACCGTCTTTGTCTCCGGAATCGAAACTATTATGGACAAAGCGAACTGGTCTAATCGGTTCCAAATCTCCTGGTAAAGTTAGAACAAGTGTTCCAACAACATCAGAGACTCCGGTTACTCCAAACATTTCTGGTATCCCTACCTTTACAGAAGAAGTTCAGCAGCCACCGAAGGACAGTAGTACTGATCCTAGTTTGAGGATAAACACTTGTGTTACTGAACCAGTTTCATCTACAACCAGTTCAGAGAGTGTTGTTCCCCAAACATCTGTCGCTGTAGATTCCATACCTTCTTCGGCACCAGAAATATTTTATGGACCTGACGGTCTACCTCTTCCACCTGGTCTGATTGCTATAGAAGAGATTGTGGAGGATCCTCCATCTAGTACTCCATCGCAATTTGGAGTTGGGATCACTCTGTATCCTTCTTCATCAGAAATTAGTCTACCGCCAGCGGAAGCTCCTGTAGAATCGCTAGGTAATCTTTTGGATAGACTAGAAATGTCTGAACAACCGTCGACATCCAGGACTGTGTCGTCCGACACAACGACGACAAAACTCCCTGCTATCACTCCAACAATGTTCACCGGTATACCATCTATCCCAACTAGCTCTCAATCGCTAGAAGGGGCCCACTCAGGGGCTATTTCGACAGTATGGTCTGTTCCTGTTTGTTCGTCCGGAATAGTATCTGGAAACTCTTATGTTGAGTCTCAACAAATTGATCCTTCAGGATGTCAATTTGGGCAGTCTGGTACTCAAGGGCAAACCATTCCTTTAAGTACCAGATTACCGTCGTATGGGGGGCAGTATACCCTTTCATTGTCTCCTCCAGGAGGATAGCCATACGGGAGTTCACAACAAAATTCAGGTTATGCTGGAATTACATCTATCAGCTGGGTACCGATACTACCTCAACAACCAAGAGTTGTATATTCATTGCAACAATGTTTACCTATGTCAAATATACCAACTACGCCAGTTATTGTGACAGTGTCGCAAGTACAAGCGCTGCATGTTGTATGCCAACCTCAGGTTTCTCAGGTTGTAATGCAACAGCCTCTTGACCCTGTGACTCAACCACAATCGCCAACTGGTGGAATGATACAGGCCCAAACGGGTACAGTTACCCCTCATCTTGGTCAAATAGTTAGTATCGGACAACAACACATGGCTTCACAACCATAGCTAGTGCAATACCAACAACCGCAATTCCAACAAGTATACCAAGGATCTGAGCAACAAATATTTGCAAATAATGGGAAGCCGTATATTCAAAACGGTCAAAATCAACCATTCTACAATGGTTATGCCCACCAATCTTACCAAAGTTACCAGCATCAAATGCGTTATGCTGGCATGCAAAGACCAACTGCTCAGGCGATTCCATCTTATCCTGGGTATGCTTCGCCTAACCTGAATCAACAATTACCCTTCGTGGCGACTTTAGAGTTACCGGATCTAAATTGGTTAACAAACGATCCAATCGCTTACGCCCCTTGGTGGCCAGCGATTCCGCATAAACTTCCGTAAGATATTCCTAAATTTAATGGAAATCCGGGTGAAGATCCGTCGAATCATGTGATGACCTTTCATCTGTGGTGTTCATCAAACACCCTAAACGATGATTCGATTAGGCTTCGCCTTTTTCAGAGGACGTTAACTGGTCCGGCAGCAAAATGGTATATCGAATTGCCCAGAGCTTCGTTTGACAACTTCAGTACCCTAGCCACAACCTTTTAACCAATTTTCAATTACCGATAAGGTACGAAACGGGAACAGAACTTCTTACCAATTTCAAACAAACAACAACCACTCACATATCTGATCATATACATGAGTGGCGACGTCGTCGTAGAATGGTAAAAACGTATGTTCCTGATCAGCTTTTAGCTGAATGGTTTATTAAGTCTTTGTTACCTTCCATTACAGAAGATGTGGCAAAAGGGGGAGTCGTCACCGAAGAGCAAGTTATTGCTCGTGCGCAATATCTAGACTTGATCTATACTCAATCTGGCACGCTCTACGATAAAATACCTGATGCTCCTAGACTGGAATTTTCCGTTCCTCCCTCTCCTAAATCAAACAATGACTCTCATGCTGACGATGGCGTGATTGGTGCGACAGACACGAAATCGACAAAGGCTACATCTAAAAAGGCCCGTAAGATTTCCAGTCAAAATGCAAAAGAAGAACTTCTTGCCTCGGAGGTAAATGCCGTGTCGACCGACAAGGGAAAACAACTGAAGCAACAAGGGGGCAAGAATAAAAAGAAAGGGAGAAAGAAGAAGCAGGATGATTCATCTCCTGAAAAACCTTCTGCAAACCCTTCTGGGCAAAGGAAACCCCCTGTGGGGTGTCAGATATGCGATGAGGATCATCGGACAAGAGACTGTCCACATAAAGCTAAAGTTAAGAAACTCTTTAAGAGTTCAAAAACCTCAGCAGTATTGACTGATCCATTTCCAAACCCAGGAACCAAACTGGCTGCTAATCAAAATGCTTCCCGATCCCAAGTGCTTATGTTGTCTATCTCAAAGCAGCAAAATGATGCTTTGACAAGGAATAAAGATTACGGGAATCCACAGTTGTCGAATAACAAGGCTAATGAACAACCTAGTAGTTCGACAACAACTTTGACCGAAGTTGTGCCACCCATCATTCCTCAACCAATGATAAAGTTGCCAAAGGGAGTAGTACACAAATCGACATTTAATCCTCGTGCAAAAGTAGCACAGAATTATAATATAGTAGAGGACCTGGCCCAATCATCGTCCGCTATGTCGAAACTTGAGGTACCGCAAAATTGCCTCTCCCAAAAGCAGGATCTATTATCAGTAATAGGTGGGATTGACCCAATGGATTCCAATCTTGTATCCTTTAATCACAAAGGATATGACCCTTAGTCACCAGCTCAACTAGCTTTCCTTATTCAAGTGAAAGCCCTCAACAAAACTGTTCATCGAACAATTATTGATGAGGGTGCATCTACATGTATTATGTCGATGAGTTGCTGGAAAAATTTAGGCTGACCACCCTTGTCGCAATCGTCAACGATGTTAAAAGCATTTGATGGATGATCATACACTCCATACGGGATTTTAAGTAACTTGCAAATTGAACTGGGGGGAAAAACAGTAGAAATTGATGTTGAAGTAATTGACGGAAACCTCGATTACAACATCCTACTAGGAAGGCCCTGGATATATGCGATGGCCGCAGTTGTGTCGACCTACTTCAGGAAGATTGCATTGCCCTTCCACAGAGGAATTACAATCGTCGACCAACAAACATTTCTCCCCAACAGTTCACAAGTTACGGGAAGCATTCCAATGATCCATGGAAGCAATCATTCGCTTCAAAATATTGGAGTAGGCCTCCTAAAAAACCCTGCCTTAATGGGTACTTTTGCCCTACCGCCTCCAAGTAATCTGGCGGAAGTGGCCATAGTGGAAACCTGCAATATGAAATCTTCTATATCTAATGGATTCAGAAGATTCCTAAACATTTTGTCAGCATGGATCATCGCCATTTTAGAAATATTGTAGCAATCAATTTTCTTGGCCTGGGGGGCAAACCCAAATCAATGCTCATCAAGTGTTTGGATAGATAGGTCTAAGGAATATGGTACCTTTTCAGATCCTTGGTCGCATGTACAATCTATAGACAAAGGAATCATTTAGTCAATGATGTTAGGAGAGGCACCATGGGAAGATTTCCACCATCGTTCCCATCTCCTGGATTACAACGAAGATCATTCCAATGACCTTAATCATCCTTCAGTTTCTGATTTTCTATCAAATATTGTAAATACGATGGATTCTGAGGATAGTTCTTTTCCAGTTTCAACCTCATTAGAAAATGAAACAACTCCCTTTCCAAATCGAGTCTTTGACTACGATCTCGTAAAATCCAAGTCGAGACTTTCAAAGATCTCGGAGGAAAACCTTCATTCCAACCAACGAGTTGAATGCAATGAAGCTTGGGGGGCATGCACCTCGATTTGCGTTATTATGCTGGGGGCATGCAAACTTATCACGAGCAGTGTTACTGCAGGGTTCAAGCTCGTTAAAAAATAAACCCGCCATGAGCAGTTTTTATGTGGAGTTCAAGCTCGTTTAAAATTAAACATAAGTAACGAGCAAGGTTACCACAGGGTTCAAGCTCGTTAAAAAATAAAACCTGCATCGAGCAGTTTTAACGCGGACTTCATGCTCGTTAAAAAATAAACATAAGAAATTAGCAAATGTTTCCCCCAACGTTTAAGCTCAAAAAAAAATGAACCAATTTCCGATAAATGACTGTCGTGAATGTAGTACTTCAGCCTTTGAAGCCTTGGTCGTGTTCTCATCATCACCTCCACTCTGTATCGGCCGATCATTCACCTCCATTTTATTGTTTACCCCTTTTCAGGAACAGCTGGGAAGAGTGATCCTGTTAGCCATCCTTGTAACACTGCCGTGATTGGGAAATTCCAAACCTTACCTGGAATTAGCTCCTACCCAAATTTATCACTCGTTCCTCAAAGACGAGTCTCCTTTAAGCTCTTTTCAACTGACTCATAAAATATGAAAATATTGCCGAGCCATTGGCCTCTCCAGCTCTTTAAAGTGACTGGAAGTGCTATCCCTCCTTTAGATTTTAATCTTTTTGGACCAGAGGGATTATTACACAAAAAGATCGAGCGCTTGTTTTGTTCGGCTCGTTAAAAGTACTGAAAATTCATCCCTTTTGTATTGTTTTATACTTTTTCGGACTTAAGGGATTAGATGACGAAAAAGGATTTTTGGAGTTTCCTTTACATCCCTTTTCAGACTCTCTAAAATTGAAAAGGACCGAGTTATCTTTGTCGTTAAACTCGTTAAAACCTAATAGCGACAAACTTGTCCATACAGACAAGAACGAGTTTCACTATCGCTAGGCTCATTAAAACATAGCAATTGGTTTGCCTGAAGGGCAAATTATAGAACAAGCATATGTTATCCTCCTCAAGCTTGACAAAAATAAAGAGGTACTAGTCAGCAATGACTGGGGAAAAATTGGGAAGAAAACTTGAAGAAACTTTGTTGGTAGCAAGTCGCTCTTGAACATGACACTTTCACTCTGCATCCAAGTAAAGTTGGGTTGTTTCATTCACCGGTCACATCACCATGGTCACATCACACCATCCACATTTGGGGTTAATGCTACCAATCCATCATGTCAGTGTCACCGATATGTTCAAGAGAAGTCACTTAGAGAATTCACCTGTGTCTCACCCACTGCAATACATTTACGCTCCATTTTTTCATGACCGCCATCGTGAACCTTATATCACCAGATCATTTTCACCTCCATTAAAATCATTTGCTCCGTTCCATGTCATTGATGTGGGATTCATTAAGGCCCTCCTATGATGGATCGCTTCTTGTCGACATCAGCTCATTATCCAAGAAGTCGATCTAGGAACACCCATTTCAGTACTTTGAAGCTTGCATGCCTCAATGGCAAGTTTCTCACTTCCAGCGACAGGTTTACATCAATGGCCTTCAACCGAAAGATTTTGCGTGGTGTTCGATGCCAAGTCCCTTATTCACACCACGTGAATTCTACTGCAGTACCTTGAGGATCATTATCATTATCGGTGATTCCTCTCGCGCCTGTCAACAACTTACATCATTGGCTGGTAATCAGGCGATGTCTTTCCATGTTCGACTCCAGAACATCTCTCACATGGATAGACTTGTACTTTGAGTGAAGATCGAACGAGATTGAAGACCCCAGATCTAGTTTCATCCATTTGGGCTGCAATATATATTCAGGAAAATAAAGACATCAAATGTACATCATTGCTGCACAGATAATCATCCAATATAAGGGATGATGGCTCTACCAGAATCATCAGTCTACACTCAGACGATTGTCTGTCCTATGTACATGAAAATGAATTTATAAAGTTGAGCATGGGAATGCCCGCCTCAGCTAGATCATGAAAATATTATGAAGATAATGTATTGTATTGTATCTTATTACAGGTCTCCTTCCAGCTTGAAAGAACTTCGGATCCTCATGATAAAGCATTTCACCCAACATCAAAAAAGATTAACGACCTCATGCTTTAGGGGGCAACTGTTATAGACATTTTTGGGCACTGCAACCCCAAGCATAAATGTCCATAAACCAAGGGCTCCTAAGTCCCTAAAGGTGTTTTTCAAACCCTAAAAGAACAAGGTCAACTGATTACAGCATCTCCCAGAAGTTCTCCATGAAAAACTACTCAGAACTGGTCAAAACTGGATCATTTCACTTGCTCCATGGCTAGGGTGCGATGCATCTCACCTTGTACACACGGGAAGTGCGTTGCATTTCAAAAATCCCTTCTATGGGGTGCGATGGATGAGAAAAGACAAGTGGCAGAGACATTTTGCGAGGTGGATGATCATGGAATCTTCCAGAAACTTCTCCTGTGACACTTGCCTCTCATAATCGCCCAAGGATGAGTAAGAGATCAATGAGATATCCAAGTGGAATCAAGAACTATCAGAGAGAAGACACTAATCAAAAACACAGAGCTGACTCACACTTGTGCAAATATCTATATATAGATCTCTCATCCCAGAGATCCAGGGAGCTTAGAGGCTGGAATTTTGCATCTTGTAAGGAATTGTTGTTGGTTTCTTGAGGCAACATCATAGTGTTGGGTGATCTAAGCTTTGCATGAGGTGAAGAAGGGCTTACTTGCTGAGAGGATGATGCTGGGTCAGAACAACGGGTTGTAACTCTCTTGGCTCTTTCTTGATTATCAATAATGCTATTCAAGTTTTCCTCCATACTCTTGTGTAATTTATGTTTTGTGCATTTATATGGTCAATTTACATCTGATCCTAGATTGTTTATGATAATAGATCCATGTTCTCGTATAGTGTTATGTTGCTTTGATTCTACAGGTACTCTGTGAAGCTGGGTATACAAGAAAGCAAGTAGCAAAGGACTATCAGAAGAGAGAGGAATTGAGCAAGGAACCAAGCACAAGACAGAGGTTGGTCTCCTTTATTCTTCTCTCATCTATCTTTCATAAAGGAAAACGAAATTAGTTTTACTTTGTTTGTTTCTAAGGTAGCTACCCGCCTTAGTGGGATTAGTAGTTCTACATAGACACTTTTCCCTGTAACACCTATATATACCCTTCAATATTGAAAATTCACTTTTGAGTCGCGGAGCACTGGAATCAACTCAAAGAAGCCCACAAAACATATGTACATCTTGCAGTATATATGCATGGCCTGAATTTCCCAACTTTGGTCCTTAAAAATATCAATTGAGCCTCCAAATGCATATTTGGCTTTTAGAATCTGCATGTTAGCCTCTAAGAATGGGATAATAGCTTGTAACTGTAAATCTGGCACTTAAAATATGGAGGTTGGTCTTTAAGAATGTGAAACCAGAATGTAATTATGATGTTGGACTGCTAAAACAAAAAAGGTATCCTGTGCCATCAGTTATGCCGAGGGCAGACTGCACCTGCACTTCTATGCTGACAAATCCTGAGGTTGTCCTGCACTTGATGTTTATGTCTACACAAGACAGGCTATACATGCTATTCCAGCCTGTAAAAGTTTGACACTAACCTTCAAATATCAATTCCAGTCTATGAAATTGCAAAACTACAGTGTGCAAATATTGCAGTTAATGAGGCCATCCTTCTTTGATAAAACGACTCTTAAAGCAATGAAACTACCATTCTTTCTCTTCAGCAGTTAAATACCCACATCAATGCCCCTTGGTTCTATAATATTACACTACCGTCAACTGTGTCCCTCTGAGTTTATAGTGGTTGATTTTGTGAGAAACCTGTGCTTAGTTTTAGCCTTTAGGTGCCTTGCTTTTGCCTTTCTAAAGATAAATACCTTTGCTATTAACCATCATGCCTAATTTATTTATCTTTAGGGTCTGTTTTATGGTTATCTTCATTTTATCCACATGTATCCTTCTTTCCGTAGTGGAAAAAAAACACAGTTCCTTCTAAAATCAAAATAAAATGATATTTAATAAACATAAAAAAATAAAACTACAAGTAAATCATTAAACTACATGATTTCTGATATTTTCCCAACTTACAAACCATCTACTTAAGACACAAAACAAGTTTGAACTACCAAAGAAAAATAACTACATTATCCGATGTCAAATTCATGATACAACGAAGTGGGTGAACGTTGCAGTCTTCACTATGACAAGGCATTGATCATTGTAATGAAGGTCAAGTTCCACAAACTCTAGCTGAAGAAAACTAACTACATTATCCGATGTCAAATTCATGATACAACGAAGTGGGTGAACATTGCACTCTTCACTAGGACAAGGCACTGATCATTGTAATCAAGGTCAAGCTCCACAAACTCTAGCACCGTTCATCCTTCAAATTAGCAGTCCCCTAAAATTACCATCCAAAAAAACAATCCCTTCAACATATCATCCAAATATCTGTTTTTTCACCAAATAATTCAATTGTATGATCTTTTTCCAAATTTTAAATTATTTGGCCCAATTCAGCCAAACTTCGTAATTATGGCAAATACTCACATAAAGATAGAAGAATGAAAGTTGTATCAAAAGAAGATTGTCAAATTGTGCATGACGTGATGTACACTCTACATTCCATTAGCTATATATAAGAGTCTAGAGCTGCAATAGGTGGAGGTAAGTCAAGAGTTCAGTGGAGTAGGTGGATTGTTAGATTTGTGATCTTTGACCAAGCCACCTTTACAATGATGTACATAAAATATTAAGTACAATATTACAAAAAATACATTTTTTGGACTTATTCTTTGTTCATTTGGGGAAAATAATGCAAAGGACTCCATGGCAGGTCATGTGTTTACAGGTAATACATGTGGAGGTTTTGTGTGGCATAATTTTGCATCTTTGGTGGAGATATTGTGACGAGTTGCTTTTGCAGTTTGCAAAAATGATGGCATCAGTAAAGAGCTCCACGAAGAGTGTTTTTATTCGTGTCATTTGAAGCCATACATTTTCACAGTTTGATTGAGGATCACAGAAGGGTTTCAAATATGTTTTGGCAACATGTATGTAGAAGGGGAGTTTAGTCTGGTTTCATATCCTACTTGATATTGGCAACATTTTTGTGGAAGGCCTCGTTGCTACTATGCATCTAATACATTGTGGTTGTTTACTTTTTCTTGTTCTGTCAAAAAAAAAAAAAAAAAAAAAAAAAAAAAAAAAAAAAAAAACAAAAAAAAAAAAAAAAAAAAAAAAAAAAAAAAAAAAAAAAAAAAAAAAAAAAAAAAAAAAAAAAAAAAAAAAAAAAAAAAAAAAAAAAAAAAAAAAAAAAAAAAAAAAAAAAAAAAAAAAAAAAAAAAAAAAAAAAAAAAAAAAAAAAAAAAAAAAAAAAAAAAAAAAAAAAAAAAAAAAAAAAAAAAAAAAAAAAAAAAAAAAAAAAAAAAAAAAAAAAAAAAAAAAAAAAAAAAAAAAAAAAAAAAAAAAAAAAAAAAAAAAAAAAAAAAAAAAAACAAAAAAAAAAAAAAAAAAAAAAAAAAAAAAAAAAAAAAAAAAAAAAAAAAAAAAAAAAAAAAAAAAAAAAAAAAAAAAAAAAAAAAAAAAAAAAAAAAAAAAAAAAAAAAAAAAAAAAAAAAAAAAAAAAAAAAAAAAAAAAAAAAAAAAAAAAAAAAAAAAAAAAAAAAAAAAAAAAAAAAAAAAAAAAAAAAAAAAAAAAAAAAAAAATAAAAAAAAAAAAAAAAAAAAAAAAAAAAAAAAAAAAAAAAAAAAAAAAAAAAAAAAAAAAAAAAAAAAAAAAAAAAAAAAAAAAAAAAAAAAAAAAAAAAAAAAAAAAAAAAAAAAAAAAAAAAAAAAAAAAAAAAAAAAAAAAATAAAAAAAAAAAAAAAAAAAAAAAAAAAAAAAAAAAAAAAAAAAAAAAAAAAAAAAAAAAAAAAAAAAAAAAAAAAAAAAAAAAAAAAAAAAAAAAAAAAAAAAAAAAAAAAAAAAAAAAAAAAAAAAAAAAAAAAAAAAAAAAAAAAAAAAAAAAAAAAAAAAAAAAAAAAAAAAAAAAAAAAAAAAAAAAAAAAAAAAAAAAAAAAAAAAAAAAAAAAAAAAAAAAAAAAAAAAAAAAAAAAAAAAAAAAAAAAAAAAAAAAAAAAAAAAAAAAAAAAAAAAAAAAAAAAAAAAAAAAAAAAAAAAAAAAAAAAAAAAAAAAAAAAAAAAAAAAAAAAAAAAAAAAAAAAAAAAAAAAAAAAAAAAAAAAAAAAAAAAAAAAAAAAAAAAAAAAAAAAAAAAAAAAAAAAAAAAAAAAAAAAAAAAAAAAAAAAAAAAAAAAAAAAAAAAAAAAAAAAAAAAAAAAAAAAAAAAAAAAAAAAAAAAAAAAAAAAAAAAAAAAAAAAAAAAAAAAAAAAAAAAAAAAAAAAAAAAAAAAAAAAAAAAAAAAAAAAAAAAAAAAAAAAAAAAAAAAAAAAAAAAAAAAAAAAAAAAAAAAAAAAAAAAAAAAAAAAAAAAAAAAAAAAAAAAAAAAAAAAAAAAAAAAAAAAAAAAAAAAAAAAAAAAAAAAAAAAAAAAAAAAAAAAAAAAAAAAAAAAAAAAAAAAAAAAAAAAAAAAAAAAAAAAAAAAAAAAAAAAAAAAAAAAAAAAAAAAAAAAAAAAAAAAAAAAAAAAAAAAAAAAAAAAAAAAAAAAAAAAAAAAAAAAAAAAAAAAAAAAAAAAAAAAAAAAAAAAAAAAAAAAAAAAAAAAAAAAAAAAAAAAAAAAAAAAAAAAAAAAAAAAAAAAAAAAAAAAAAAAAAAAAAAAAAAAAAAAAAAAAAAAAAAAAAAAAAAAAAAAAAAAAAAAAAAAAAAAAAAAAAAAAAAAAAAAAAAAAAAAAAAAAAAAAAAAAAAAAAAAAAAAAAAAAAAAAAAAAAAAAAAAAAAAAAAAAAAAAAAAAAAAAAAAAAAAAAAAAAAAAAAAAAAAAAAAAAAAAAAAAAAAAAAAAAAAAAAAAAAAAAAAAAAAAAAAAAAAAAAAAAAAAAAAAAAAAAAAAAAAAAAAAAAAAAAAAAAAAAAAAAAAAAAAAAAAAAAAAAAAAAAAAAAAAAAAAAAAAAAAAAAAAAAAAAAAAAAAAAAAAAAAAAAAAAAAAAAAAAAAAAAAAAAAAAAAAAAAAAAAAAAAAAAAAAAAAAAAAAAAAAAAAAAAAAAAAAAAAAAAAAAAAAAAAAAAAAAAAAAAAAAAAAAAAAAAAAAAAAAAAAAAAAAAAAAAAAAAAAAAAAAAAAAAAAAAAAAAAAAAAAAAAAAAAAAAAAAAAAAAAAAAAAAAAAAAAAAAAAAAAAAAAAAAAAAAAAAAAAAAAAAAAAAAAAAAAAAAAAAAAAAAAAAAAAAAAAAAAAAAAAAAAAAAAAAAAAAAAAAAAAAAAAAAAAAAAAAAAAAAAAAAAAAAAAAAAAAAAAAAAAAAAAAAAAAAAAAAAAAAAAAAAAAAAAAAAAAAAAAAAAAAAAAAAAAAAAAAAAAAAAAAAAAAAAAAAAAAAAAAAAAAAAAAAAAAAAAAAAAAAAAAAAAAAAAAAAAAAAAAAAAAAAAAAAAAAAAAAAAAAAAAAAAAAAAAAAAAAAAAAAAAAAAAAAAAAAAAAAAAAAAAAAAAAAAAAAAAAAAAAAAAAAAAAAAAAAAAAAAAAAAAAAAAAAAAAAAAAAAAAAAAAAAAAAAAAAAAAAAAAAAAAAAAAAAAAAAAAAAAAAAAAAAAAAAAAAAAAAAAAAAAAAAAAAAAAAAAAAAAAAAAAAAAAAAAAAAAAAAAAAAAAAAAAAAAAAAAAAAAAAAAAAAAAAAAAAAAAAAAAAAAAAAAAAAAAAAAAAAAAAAAAAAAAAAAAAAAAAAAAAAAAAAAAAAAAAAAAAAAAAAAAAAAAAAAAAAAAAAAAAAAAAAAAAAAAAAAAAAAAAAAAAAAAAAAAAAAAAAAAAAAAAAAAAAAAAAAAAAAAAAAAAAAAAAAAAAAAAAAAAAAAAAAAAAAAAAAAAAAAAAAAAAAAAAAAAAAAAAAAAAAAAAAAAAAAAAAAAAAAAAAAAAAAAAAAAAAAAAAAAAAAAAAAAAAAAAAAAAAAAAAAAAAAAAAAAAAAAAAAAAAAAAAAAAAAAAAAAAAAAAAAAAAAAAAAAAAAAAAAAAAAAAAAAAAAAAAAAAAAAAAAAAAAAAAAAAAAAAAAAAAAAAAAAAAAAAAAAAAAAAAAAAAAAAAAAAAAAAAAAAAAAAAAAAAAAAAAAAAAAAAAAAAAAAAAAAAAAAAAAAAAAAAAAAAAAAAAAAAAAAAAAAAAAAAAAAAAAAAAAAAAAAAAAAAAAAAAAAAAAAAAAAAAAAAAAAAAAAAAAAAAAAAAAAAAAAAAAAAAAAAAAAAAAAAAAAAAAAAAAAAAAAAAAAAAAAAAAAAAAAAAAAAAAAAAAAAAAAAAAAAAAAAAAAAAAAAAAAAAAAAAAAAAAAAAAAAAAAAAAAAAAAAAAAAAAAAAAAAAAAAAAAAAAAAAAAAAAAAAAAAAAAAAAAAAAAAAAAAAAAAAAAAAAAAAAAAAAAAAAAAAAAAAAAAAAAAAAAAAAAAAAAAAAAAAAAAAAAAAAAAAAAAAAAAAAAAAAAAAAAAAAAAAAAAAAAAAAAAAAAAAAAAAAAAAAAAAAAAAAAAAAAAAAAAAAAAAAAAAAAAAAAAAAAAAAAAAAAAAAAAAAAAAAAAAAAAAAAAAAAAAAAAAAAAAAAAAAAAAAAAAAAAAAAAAAAAAAAAAAAAAAAAAAAAAAAAAAAAAAAAAAAAAAAAAAAAAAAAAAAAAAAAAAAAAAAAAAAAAAAAAAAAAAAAAAAAAAAAAAAAAAAAAAAAAAAAAAAAAAAAAAAAAAAAAAAAAAAAAAAAAAAAAAAAAAAAAAAAAAAAAAAAAAAAAAAAAAAAAAAAAAAAAAAAAAAAAAAAAAAAAAAAAAAAAAAAAAAAAAAAAAAAAAAAAAAAAAAAAAAAAAAAAAAAAAAAAAAAAAAAAAAAAAAAAAAAAAAAAAAAAAAAAAAAAAAAAAAAAAAAAAAAAAAAAAAAAAAAAAAAAAAAAAAAAAAAAAAAAAAAAAAAAAAAAAAAAAAAAAAAAAAAAAAAAAAAAAAAAAAAAAAAAAAAAAAAAAAAAAAAAAAAAAAAAAAAAAAAAAAAAAAAAAAAAAAAAAAAAAAAAAAAAAAAAAAAAAAAAAAAAAAAAAAAAAAAAAAAAAAAAAAAAAAAAAAAAAAAAAAAAAAAAAAAAAAAAAAAAAAAAAAAAAAAAAAAAAAAAAAAAAAAAAAAAAAAAAAAAAAAAAAAAAAAAAAAAAAAAAAAAAAAAAAAAAAAAAAAAAAAAAAAAAAAAAAAAAAAAAAAAAAAAAAAAAAAAAAAAAAAAAAAAAAAAAAAAAAAAAAAAAAAAAAAAAAAAAAAAAAAAAAAAAAAAAAAAAAAAAAAAAAAAAAAAAAAAAAAAAAAAAAAAAAAAAAAAAAAAAAAAAAAAAAAAAAAAAAAAAAAAAAAAAAAAAAAAAAAAAAAAAAAAAAAAAAAAAAAAAAAAAAAAAAAAAAAAAAAAAAAAAAAAAAAAAAAAAAAAAAAAAAAAAAAAAAAAAAAAAAAAAAAAAAAAAAAAAAAAAAAAAAAAAAAAAAAAAAAAAAAAAAAAAAAAAAAAAAAAAAAAAAAAAAAAAAAAAAAAAAAAAAAAAAAAAAAAAAAAAAAAAAAAAAAAAAAAAAAAAAAAAAAAAAAAAAAAAAAAAAAAAAAAAAAAAAAAAAAAAAAAAAAAAAAAAAAAAAAAAAAAAAAAAAAAAAAAAAAAAAAAAAAAAAAAAAAAAAAAAAAAAAAAAAAAAAAAAAAAAAAAAAAAAAAAAAAAAAAAAAAAAAAAAAAAAAAAAAAAAAAAAAAAAAAAAAAAAAAAAAAAAAAAAAAAAAAAAAAAAAAAAAAAAAAAAAAAAAAAAAAAAAAAAAAAAAAAAAAAAAAAAAAAAAAAAAAAAAAAAAAAAAAAAAAAAAAAAAAAAAAAAAAAAAAAAAAAAAAAAAAAAAAAAAAAAAAAAAAAAAAAAAAAAAAAAAAAAAAAAAAAAAAAAAAAAAAAAAAAAAAAAAAAAAAAAAAAAAAAAAAAAAAAAAAAAAAAAAAAAAAAAAAAAAAAAAAAAAAAAAAAAAAAAAAAAAAAAAAAAAAAAAAAAAAAAAAAAAAAAAAAAAAAAAAAAAAAAAAAAAAAAAAAAAAAAAAAAAAAAAAAAAAAAAAAAAAAAAAAAAAAAAAAAAAAAAAAAAAAAAAAAAAAAAAAAAAAAAAAAAAAAAAAACCCCCCCCCCCCCCCCCCCCCCCACCCCCCCCCCCCCCCCCCCCCCCCCCCCCCCCCCCCCCCCCCCCCCCCCCCCCCCCCCCCCCCCCCCCCCCCCCCCCCCCCCCCCCCCCCCCCCCCCCCCCCCCCCCCCCCCCCCCCCCCCCCCCCCCCCCCCCCCCCCCCCCCCCCCCCCCCCCCCCCCCCCCCCCCCCCCCCCCCCCCCCCCCCCCCCCCCCCCCCCCCCCCCCCCCCCCCCCCCCCCCCCCCCCCCCCCCCCCCCCCCCCCCCCCCCCCCCCCCCCCCCCCCCCCCCCCCCCCCCCCCCCCCCCCCCCCCCCCCCCCCCCCCCCCCCCCCCCCCCCCCCCCCCCCCCCCCCCCCCCCCCCCCCCCCCCCCCCCCCCCCCCCCCCCCCCCCCCCCCCCCCCCCCCCCCCCCCCCCCCCCCCCCCCCCCCCCCCCCCCCCCCCCCCCCCCCCCCCCCCCCCCCCCCCCCCCCCCCCCCCCCCCCCCCCCCCCCCCCCCCCCCCCCCCCCCCCCCCCCCCCCCCCCCCCCCCCCCCCCCCCCCCCCCCCCCCCCCCCCCCCCCCCCCCCCCCCCCCCCCCCCCCCCCCCCCCCCCCCCCCCCCCCCCCCCCCCCCCCCCCCCCCCCCCCCCCCCCCCCCCCCCCCCCCCCCCCCCCCCCCCCCCCCCCCCCCCCCCCCCCCCCCCCCCCCCCCCCCCCCCCCCCCCCCCCCCCCCCCCCCCCCCCCCCCCCCCCCCCCCCCCCCCCCCCCCCCCCCCCCCCCCCCCCCCCCCCCCCCCCCCCCCCCCCCCCCCCCCCCCCCCCCCCCCCCCCCCCCCCCCCCCCCCCCCCCCCCCCCCCCCCCCCCCCCCCCCCCCCCCCCCCCCCCCCCCCCCCCCCCCCCCCCCCCCCCCCCCCCCCCCCCCCCCCCCCCCCCCCCCCCCCCCCCCCCCCCCCCCCCCCCCCCCCCCCCCCCCCCCCCCCCCCCCCCCCCCCCCCCCCCCCCCCCCCCCCCCCCCCCCCCCCCCCCCCCCCCCCCCCCCCCCCCCCCCCCCCCCCCCCCCCCCCCCCCCCCCCCCCCCCCCCCCCCCCCCCCCCCCCCCCCCCCCCCCCCCCCCCCCCCCCCCCCCCCCCCCCCCCCCCCCCCCCCCCCCCCCCCCCCCCCCCCCCCCCCCCCCCCCCCCCCCCCCCCCCCCCCCCCCCCCCCCCCCCCCCCCCCCCCCCCCCCCCCCCCCCCCCCCCCCCCCCCCCCCCCCCCCCCCCCCCCCCCCCCCCCCCCCCCCCCCCCCCCCCCCCCCCCCCCCCCCCCCCCCCCCCCCCCCCCCCCCCCCCCCCCCCCCCCCCCCCCCCCCCCCCCCCCCCCCCCCCCCCCCCCCCCCCCCCCCCCCCCCCCCCCCCCCCCCCCCCCCCCCCCCCCCCCCCCCCCCCCCCCCCCCCCCCCCCCCCCCCCCCCCCCCCCCCCCCCCCCCCCCCCCCCCCCCCCCCCCCCCCCCCCCCCCCCCCCCCCCCCCCCCCCCCCCCCCCCCCCCCCCCCCCCCCCCCCCCCCCCCCCCCCCCCCCCCCCCCCCCCCCCCCCCCCCCCCCCCCCCCCCCCCCCCCCCCCCCCCCCCCCCCCCCCCCCCCCCCCCCCCCCCCCCCCCCCCCCCCCCCCCCCCCCCCCCCCCCCCCCCCCCCCCCCCCCCCCCCCCCCCCCCCCCCCCCCCCCCCCCCCCCCCCCCCCCCCCCCCCCCCCCCCCCCCCCCCCCCCCCCCCCCCCCCCCCCCCCCCCCCCCCCCCCCCCCCCCCCCCCCCCCCCCCCCCCCCCCCCCCCCCCCCCCCCCCCCCCCCCCCCCCCCCCCCCCCCCCCCCCCCCCCCCCCCCCCCCCCCCCCCCCCCCCCCCCCCCCCCCCCCCCCCCCCCCCCCCCCCCCCCCCCCCCCCCCCCCCCCCCCCCCCCCCCCCCCCCCCCCCCCCCCCCCCCCCCCCCCCCCCCCCCCCCCCCCCCCCCCCCCCCCCCCCCCCCCCCCCCCCCCCCCCCCCCCCCCCCCCCCCCCCCCCCCCCCCCCCCCCCCCCCCCCCCCCCCCCCCCCCCCCCCCCCCCCCCCCCCCCCCCCCCCCCCCCCCCCCCCCCCCCCCCCCCCCCCCCCCCCCCCCCCCCCCCCCCCCCCCCCCCCCCCCCCCCCCCCCCCCCCCCCCCCCCCCCCCCCCCCCCCCCCCCCCCCCCCCCCCCCCCCCCCCCCCCCCCCCCCCCCCCCCCCCCCCCCCCCCCCCCCCCCCCCCCCCCCCCCCCCCCCCCCCCCCCCCCCCCCCCCCCCCCCCCCCCCCCCCCCCCCCCCCCCCCCCCCCCCCCCCCCCCCCCCCCCCCCCCCCCCCCCCCCCCCCCCCCCCCCCCCCCCCCCCCCCCCCCCCCCCCCCCCCCCCCCCCCCCCCCCCCCCCCCCCCCCCCCCCCCCCCCCCCCCCCCCCCCCCCCCCCCCCCCCCCCCCCCCCCCCCCCCCCCCCCCCCCCCCCCCCCCCCCCCCCCCCCCCCCCCCCCCCCCCCCCCCCCCCCCCCCCCCCCCCCCCCCCCCCCCCCCCCCCCCCCCCCCCCCCCCCCCCCCCCCCCCCCCCCCCCCCCCCCCCCCCCCCCCCCCCCCCCCCCCCCCCCCCCCCCCCCCCCCCCCCCCCCCCCCCCCCCCCCCCCCCCCCCCCCCCCCCCCCCCCCCCCCCCCCCCCCCCCCCCCCCCCCCCCCCCCCCCCCCCCCCCCCCCCCCCCCCCCCCCCCCCCCCCCCCCCCCCCCCCCCCCCCCCCCCCCCCCCCCCCCCCCCCCCCCCCCCCCCCCCCCCCCCCCCCCCCCCCCCCCCCCCCCCCCCCCCCCCCCCCCCCCCCCCCCCCCCCCCCCCCCCCCCCCCCCCCCCCCCCCCCCCCCCCCCCCCCCCCCCCCCCCCCCCCCCCCCCCCCCCCCCCCCCCCCCCCCCCCCCCCCCCCCCCCCCCCCCCCCCCCCCCCCCCCCCCCCCCCCCCCCCCCCCCCCCCCCCCCCCCCCCCCCCCCCCCCCCCCCCCCCCCCCCCCCCCCCCCCCCCCCCCCCCCCCCCCCCCCCCCCCCCCCCCCCCCCCCCCCCCCCCCCCCCCCCCCCCCCCCCCCCCCCCCCCCCCCCCCCCCCCCCCCCCCCCCCCCCCCCCCCCCCCCCCCCCCCCCCCCCCCCCCCCCCCCCCCCCCCCCCCCCCCCCCCCCCCCCCCCCCCCCCCCCCCCCCCCCCCCCCCCCCCCCCCCCCCCCCCCCCCCCCCCCCCCCCCCCCCCCCCCCCCCCCCCCCCCCCCCCCCCCCCCCCCCCCCCCCCCCCCCCCCCCCCCCCCCCCCCCCCCCCCCCCCCCCCCCCCCCCCCCCCCCCCCCCCCCCCCCCCCCCCCCCCCCCCCCCCCCCCCCCCCCCCCCCCCCCCCCCCCCCCCCCCCCCCCCCCCCCCCCCCCCCCCCCCCCCCCCCCCCCCCCCCCCCCCCCCCCCCCCCCCCCCCCCCCCCCCCCCCCCCCCCCCCCCCCCCCCCCCCCCCCCCCCCCCCCCCCCCCCCCCCCCCCCCCCCCCCCCCCCCCCCCCCCCCCCCCCCCCCCCCCCCCCCCCCCCCCCCCCCCCCCCCCCCCCCCCCCCCCCCCCCCCCCCCCCCCCCCCCCCCCCCCCCCCCCCCCCCCCCCCCCCCCCCCCCCCCCCCCCCCCCCCCCCCCCCCCCCCCCCCCCCCCCCCCCCCCCCCCCCCCCCCCCCCCCCCCCCCCCCCCCCCCCCCCCCCCCCCCCCCCCCCCCCCCCCCCCCCCCCCCCCCCCCCCCCCCCCCCCCCCCCCCCCCCCCCCCCCCCCCCCCCCCCCCCCCCCCCCCCCCCCCCCCCCCCCCCCCCCCCCCCCCCCCCCCCCCCCCCCCCCCCCCCCCCCCCCCCCCCCCCCCCCCCCCCCCCCCCCCCCCCCCCCCCCCCCCCCCCCCCCCCCCCCCCCCCCCCCCCCCCCCCCCCCCCCCCCCCCCCCCCCCCCCCCCCCCCCCCCCCCCCCCCCCCCCCCCCCCCCCCCCCCCCCCCCCCCCCCCCCCCCCCCCCCCCCCCCCCCCCCCCCCCCCCCCCCCCCCCCCCCCCCCCCCCCCCCCCCCCCCCCCCCCCCCCCCCCCCCCCCCCCCCCCCCCCCCCCCCCCCCCCCCCCCCCCCCCCCCCCCCCCCCCCCCCCCCCCCCCCCCCCCCCCCCCCCCCCCCCCCCCCCCCCCCCCCCCCCCCCCCCCCCCCCCCCCCCCCCCCCCCCCCCCCCCCCCCCCCCCCCCCCCCCCCCCCCCCCCCCCCCCCCCCCCCCCCCCCCCCCCCCCCCCCCCCCCCCCCCCCCCCCCCCCCCCCCCCCCCCCCCCCCCCCCCCCCCCCCCCCCCCCCCCCCCCCCCCCCCCCCCCCCCCCCCCCCCCCCCCCCCCCCCCCCCCCCCCCCCCCCCCCCCCCCCCCCCCCCCCCCCCCCCCCCCCCCCCCCCCCCCCCCCCCCCCCCCCCCCCCCCCCCCCCCCCCCCCCCCCCCCCCCCCCCCCCCCCCCCCCCCCCCCCCCCCCCCCCCCACCCCCCCCCCCCCCCCCCCCCCCCCCCCCCCCCCCCCCCCCCCCCCCCCCCCCCCCCCCCCCCCCCCCCCCCCCCCCCCCCCCCCCCCCCCCCCCCCCCCCCCCCCCCCCCCCCCCCCCCCCCCCCCCCCCCACCCCCCCCCCCCCCCCCCCCCCCCCCCCCCCCCCCCCCCCCCCCCCCCCCCCCCCCCCCCCCCCCCCCCCCCCCCCCCCCCCCCCCCCCCCCCCCCCCCCCCCCCCCCCCCCCCCCCCCCCCCCCCCCCCCCCCCCCCCCCCCCCCCTCCCCCCCCCCCCCCCCCCCCCCCCCCCCCCCCCCCCCCCCCCCCCCCCCCCCCCCCCCCCCCCCCCCCCCCCCCCCCCCCCCCCCCCCCCCCCCCCCCCCCCCCCCCCCCCCCCCCCCCCCCCCCCCCCCCCCCCCCCCCCCCCCCCCCCCCCCCCCCCCCCCCCCCCCCCCCCCCCCCCCCCCCCCCCCCCCCCCCCCCCCCCCCCCCCCCCCCCCCCCCCCCCCCCCCCCCCCCCCCCCCCCCCCCCCCCCCCCCCCCCCCCCCCCCCCCCCCCCCCCCCCCCCCCCCCCCCCCCCCCCCCCCCCCCCCCCCCCCCCCCCCCCCCCCCCCCCCCCCCCCCCCCCCCCCCCCCCCCCCCCCCCCCCCCCCCCCCCCCCCCCCCCCCCCCCCCCCCCCCCCCCCCCCCCCCCCCCCCCCCCCCCCCCCCCCCCCCCCCCCCCCCCCCCCCCCCCCCCCCCCCCCCCCCCCCCCCCCCCCCCCCCCCCCCCCCCCCCCCCCCCCCCCCCCCCCCCCCCCCCCCCCCCCCCACCCCCCCCCCCCCCCCCCCCCCCCCCCCCCCCCCCCCCCCCCCCCCCCCCCCCCCCCCCCCCCCCCCCCCCCCCCCCCCCCCCCCCCCCCCCCCCCCCCCCCCCCCCCCCCCCCCCCCCCCCCCCCCCCCCCCCCCACCCCCCCCCCCCCCCCCCCCCCCCCCCCCCCCCCCCCCCCCCCCCCCCCCCCCCCCCCCCCCCCCCCCCCCCCCCCCCCCCCCCCCCCCCCCCCCCCCCCCCCCCCCCCCCCCCCCCCCCCCCCCCCCCCCCCCCCCCCCCCCCCCCCCCCCCCCCCCCCCCCCCCCCCCCCCCCCCCCCCCCCCCCCCCCCCCCCCCCCCCCCCCCCCCCCCCCCCCCCCCCCCCCCCCCCCCCCCCCCCCCCCCCCCCCCCCCCCCCCCCCCCCCCCCCCCCCCCCCCCCCCCCCCCCCCCCCCCCCCCCCCCCCCCCCCCCCCCCCCCCCCCCCCCCCCCCCCCCCCCCCCCCCCCCCCCCCCCCCCCCCCCCCCCCCCCCCCCCCCCCCCCCCCCCCCCCCCCCCCCCCCCCCCCCCCCCCCCCCCCCCCCCCCACCCCCCCCCCCCCCCCCCCCCCCCCCCCCCCCCCCCCCCCCCCCCCCCCCCCCCCCCCCCCCCCCCCCCCCCCCCCCCCCCCCCCCCCCCCCCCCCCCCCCCCCCCCCCCCCCCCCCCCCCCCCCCCCCCCCCCCCCCCCCCCCCCCCCCCCACCCCCCCCCCCCCCCCCCCCACCCCCCCCCCCCCCCCCCCCCCCCCCCCCCCCCCCCCCCCCCCCCCCCCCCCCCCCCCCCCCCCCCCCCCCCCCCCCCCCCCCCCCCCCCCCCCCCCCCCCCCCCCCCCCCCCCCCCCCCCCCCCCCCCCCCCCCCCCCCCCCCCCCCCCCCCCCCCCCCCCCCCCCCCCCCCCCCCCCCCCCCCCCCCCCCCCCCCCACCCCCCCCCCCCCCCCCCCCCCCCCCCCCCCCCCCCCCCCCCCCCCCCCCCCCCCCCCCCCCCCCCCCCCCCCCCCCCCCCCCCCCCCCCCCCCCCCCCCACCCCCCCCCCCCCCCCCCCCCCCCCCCCCCCCCCCCCCCCCCCCCCCCCCCCCCCCCCCCCCCCCCCCCCCCCCCCCCCCCCCCCCCCCCCCCCCCCCCCCCCCCCCCCCCCCCCCCCCCCCCCCCCCCCCCCCCCCCCCCCCCCCCCCCCCCCCCCCCCCCCCCCCCCCCCCCCCCCCCCCCCCCCCCCCCCCCCCCCCCCCCCCCCCCCCCCCCCCCCCCCCCCCCCCCCCCCCCCCCCCCCCCCCCCCCCCCCCCCCCCCCCCCCCCCCCCCCCCCCCCCCCCCCCCCCCCCCCCCCCCCCCCCCCCCCCCCCCCCCCCCCCCCCCCCCCCCCCCCCCCCCCCCCCCCCCCCCCCCCCCCCCCCCCCCCCCCCCCCCCCCCCCCCCCCCCCCCCCCCCCCCCCCCCCCCCCCCCCCCCCCCCCCCCCCCCCCCCCCCCCCCCCCCCCCCCCCCCCCCCCCCCCCCCCCCCCCCCCCCCCCCCCCCCCCCCCCCCCCCCCCCCCCCCCCCCCCCCCCCCCCCCCCCCCCCCCCCCCCCCCCCCCCCCCCCCCCCCCCCCCCCCCCCCCCCCCCCCCCCCCCCCCCCCCCCCCCCCCCCCCCCCCCCCCCCCCCCCCCCCCCCCCCCCCCCCCCCCCCCCCCCCCCCCCCCCCCCCCCCCCCCCCCCCCCCCCCCCCCCCCCCCCCCCCCCCCCCCCCCCCCCCCCCCCCCCCCCCCCCCCCCCCCCCCCCCCCCCCCCCCCCCCCCCCCCCCCCCCCCCCCCCCCCCCCCCCCCCCCCCCCCCCCCCCCCCCCCCCCCCCCCCCCCCCCCCCCCCCCCCCCCCCCCCCCCCCCCCCCCCCCCCCCCCCCCCCCCCCCCCCCCCCCCCCCCCCCCCCCCCCCCCCCCCCCCCCCCCCCCCCCCCCCCCCCCCCCCCCCCCCCCCCCCCCCCCCCCCCCCCCCCCCCCCCCCCCCCCCCCCCCCCCCCCCCCCCCCCCCCCCCCCCCCCCCCCCCCCCCCCCCCCCCCCCCCCCCCCCCCCCCCCCCCCCCCCCCCCCCCCCCCCCCCCCCCCCCCCCCCCCCCCCCCCCCCCCCCCCCCCCCCCCCCCCCCCCCCCCCCCCCCCCCCCCCCCCCACCCCCCCCCCCCCCCCCCCCCCCCCCCCCCCCCCCCCCCCCCCCCCCCCCCCCCCCCCCCCCCCCCCCCCCCCCCCCCCCCCCCCCCCCCCCCCCCCCCCCCCCCCCCCCCCCCCCCCCCCCCCCCCCCCCCCCCCCCCCCCCCCCCCCCCCCCCGCCCCCCCCCCCCCCCCCCCCCCCCCCCCCCCCCCCCCCCCCCCCCCCCCCCCCCCCCCCCCCCCCCCCCCCCCCCCCCCCCCCCCCCCCCCCCCCCCCCCCCCCCCCCCCCCCCCCCCCCCCCCCCCCCCCCCCCCCCCCCCCCCCCCCCCCCCCCCCCCCCCCCCCCCCCCCCCCCCCCCCCCCCCCCCCCCCCCCCCCCCCCCCCCCCCCCCCCCCCCCCCCCCCCCCCCCCCCCCCCCCCCCCCCCCCCCCCCCCCCCCCCCCCCCCCCCCCCCCCCCCCCCCCCCCCCCCCCCCCCCCCCCCCCCCCCCCCCCCCCCCCCCCCCCCCCCCCCCCCCCCCCCCCCCCCCCCCCCCCCCCCCCCCCCCCCCCCCCCCCCCCCCCCCCCCCCCCCCCCCCCCCCCCCCCCCCCCCCCCCCCCCCCCCCCCCCCCCCCCCCCTCCCCCCCCCCCCCCCCCCCCCCCCCCCCCCCACCCCCCCCCCCCCCCCCCCCCCCCCCCCCCCCCCCCCCCCCCCCCCCCCCCCCCCCCCCCCCCCCCCCTCCCCCCCCCCCCCCCCCCCCCCCCCCCCCCCCCCCCCCCCCCCCCCCCCCCCCCCCCCCCCCCCCCCCCCCCCCCCCCCCCCCCCCCCCCCCCCCCCCCCCCCCCCCCCCCCCCCCCCCCCCCCCCCCCCCCCCCCCCCCCCCCCCCCCCCCCCCCCCCCCCCCCCCCCCCCCCCCCCCCCCCCCCCCCCCCCCCCCCCCCCCCCCCCCCCCCCCCCCCCCCCCCCCCCCCCCCCCCCCCCCCCCCCCCCCCCCCCCCCCCCCCCCCCCCCCCCCCCCCCCCCCCCCCCCCCCCCCCCCCCCCCCCCCCCCCCCCCCCCCCCCCCCCCCCCCCCCCCCCCCCCCCCCCCCCCCCACCCCCCCCCCCCCCCCCCCCCCCCCCCCCCCCCCCCCCCCCCCCCCCCCCCCCCCCCCCCCCCCCCCCCCCCCCCCCCCCCCCCCCCCCCCCCCCCCCCCCCCCCCCCCCCCCCCCCCCCCCCCCCCCCCCCCCCCCCCCCCCCCCCCCCCCCCCCCCCCCCCCCCCCCCCCCCCCCCCCCCCCCCCCCCCCCCCCCCCCCCCCCCCCCCCCCCCCCCCCCCCCCCCCCCCCCCACCCCCCCCCCCCCCCCCCCCCCCCCCCCCCCCCCCCCCCCCCCCCCCCCCCCCCCCCCCCCCCCCCCCCCCCCCCCCCCCCCCCCCCCCCCCCCCCCCCCCCCCCCCCCCCCCCCCCCCCCCCCCCCCCCCCCCCCCCCCCCCCCCCCCCCCCCCCCCCCCCCCCCCCCCCCCCCCCCCCCCCCCCCCCCCCCCCCCCCCCCCCCCCCCCCCCCCCCCCCCCCCCCCCCCCCCCCCCCCCCCCCCCCCCCCCCCCCCCCCCCCCCCCCCCCCCCCCCCCCCCCCCCCCCCCCCCCCCCCCCCCCCCCCCCCCCCCCCCCCCCCCCCCCCCCCCCCCCCCCCCCCCCCCCCCCCCCCCCCCCCCCCCCCCCCCCCCCCCCCCCCCCCCCCCCCCCCCCCCCCCCCCCCCCCCCCCCCCCCCCCCCCCCCCCCCCCCCCCCCCCCCCCCCCCCCCCCCCCCCCCCCCCCCCCCCCCCCCCCCCCCCCCCCCCCCCCCCCCCCCCCCCCCCCCCCCCCCCCCCCCCCCCCCCCCCCCCCCCCCCCCCCCCCCCCCCCCCACCCCCCCCCCCCCCCCCCCCCCCCCCCCCCCCCCCCCCCCCCCCCCCCCCCCCCCCCCCCCCCCCCCCCCCCCCCCCCCCCCCCCCCCCCCCCCCCCCCCCCCCCCCCCCCCCCCCCCCCCCCCCCCCCCCCCCCCCCCCCCCCCCCCCCCCCCCCCCCCCCCCCCCCCCCCCCCCCCCCCCCCCCCCCCCCCCCCCCCCCCCCCCCCCCCCCCCCCCCCCCCCCCACCCCCCCCCCCCCCCCCCCCCCCCCCCCCCCCCCCCCCCCCCCCCCCCCCCCCCCCCTCCCCCCCCCCCCCCCCCCCCCCCCCCCCCCCCCCCCCCACCCCCCCCCCCCCCCCCCCCCCCCCCCCCCCCCCCCCCCCCCCCCCCCCCCCCCCCCCCCCCCCCCCCCCCCCCCCCCCCCCCCCCCCCCCCCCCCCCCCCCCCCCCCCCCCCCCCCCCCCCCCCCCCCCCCCCCCCCCCCCCCCCCCCCCCCCCCCCCCCCCCCCCCCCCCCCCCCCCCCCCCCCCCCCCCCCCCCCCCCCCCCCCCCCCCCCCCCCCCCCCCCCCCCCCCCCCCCCCCCCCCCCCCCCCCCCCCCCCCCCCCCCCCCCCCCCCCCCCCCCC